>CM040925.1:13233647-13833647 GCA_023029165.1 Gobiocypris rarus
ATTAAAAGTGTTTATCTTTCGACTGTGTTGGAAGGTCAGACGTTTACATTGAGAGATCTATGCAATGTCAGACCTCACATAAAACGGGTTGATTGTCTGAAGCGTATAAAGGTAAATTCTGCCATACTAAACAAGCATTCATCTTTCCATCGCTTCACCCTACCTGCTGCTCTCTCGCTGGCTCGTGCCTCCAGCTCGGCCTCCTGTAGCTGAGAGTCCAGTAGCTTGGTTTCCAACTCTTTCTCCTTCAGCGCCAACTTGTCCTGGAGCTACAGACACACAAAACCAGGATCACTGTATAACTGAGTCACATGTGTGTGAGTTTAGCCTTGTCACACTGATGAGGTCAACACAAATAAATAAACAAACAACGTACCTGCTTGGTAAACAGGTTTTTGTGTTTTGTTTGTGTCTACTAAAAACTGTCACACTTTAGATTAGGGTCCAATTCTCACTGTTAACTAAAACTTTTGCCTCAAACTCATAATCACTGCTTATTAATAGTTAGTAAGGTAGTTTTTGTAGTTGTTAAGTTTATGTATTAGGATTAAGCCAAATAGTGGTCACACTAGATTTTGACTGGTTTTCGGCCTAAGGCACACCTGTGCATTAATCGTGCTGTCTAATCAACATCTTGATATTCCACACCTGTGAGGTGGATGGATTATCTCGGCAAAGGAGAAGTGCTCACTAACACAGATTTAGACAGATTTGTGACCTATATTTAAGAGAAATAGGCCTTTTGTGTACATAGAGTTTAGCTCATGAAAAATGGGGGCAAAAACAAAAGTGTTGCCTTTATATATTATACCCTTATATATACCAACAGGCCACCCAACCTGTATCGAAAAGCTCATATCAGTCAACCACAACTTCATTACCACCGTGAAACTTTTGTATTTGTACCACTACTTCATATAAATCAGGATTTCTTATATAAAAAAGAGGTACTGTTGCGTCTTGGCTGTAAATCTGGATTGTTGAGTGATATTTTATGAGCATCTGAATGATAGATTTAACCTCCTGTCTTAAATATTTTCATCCTGATTGTTTTTGTCCTCCCGGACTTTGAAAACATGATGGGGTTAGGCCAGAGTCCTCAAAGGGCTCTCTCAGATCACTGCCAGCAAAAACACACTCTTGGGACATGTTCCTGCCCCTCTGTCAGGAGTCACAACTACTTGCAAACCAGGGACATCAATTACAATCGTTACAGAGGGTCTCCCCCCTCTCTGGCCCCTCAAACTCCAGATGGGTGCAGATATGCCACAGACACTAGTAAAATCTCAAGGCTCCAGTCCTATTCTTGATGTTTCTGAAAGGACAATGATGCAGCAAGAATATAAAAGCAGAATGAAATGCAGTTTACTAGAGGTCTTCTGCCCTCTTAGCTTTCAGGCCCTTCCCCCCAGCCATGGTATGATAAGGCATAAAACAGCCCTGACCCGTCACGGCATGGACTCCACTAGACCGCTGAAGGTGTGCTGTGGTATCTGGCATCAAGATGTTTGCAGCAGATCCTTTAAGTCCTGTAAATTGTAATATGGGGCCTCCATCATGGATCTGACTTGTTTGTTCAGCACATCCCGCAGATGCTCGATTGGATTGAGATCTGGGGAATTTGGAGGCCAAGTCAACACCTCAAACTTGTTGTTGTGCTCCTCAAATGATTCCTGAACCATTTTTGCTTTGTGGCGGAGCACATTAACTTTCTGAAAGAGGCCACAGCCACCAGGGATTACGGTTTCCATGAAAGGATGTAGATGGTCTGCAACACAAAGTAACATCCACATGGATGGCAGGACCCAAGGTTTCCCAACAGAACATTGCCCAAAGCATCACACTGCCTCCACAGGCTTGCCTTCTTCCCATAGTGCATCTTAGTGTCATGTGTTCCCCAGGTAAGCGACACACACGGCTATCTACATGATGTAAAAGAAAATGTGATTCATCAGACCAGGCCACCTTCTTCTATTGCTCCATGGTCCAGTTCTGATGCTCACTTGCCCACTGTTGGCGCTTTGGTGGTGGAGAGGAGGGAGCATGGGCACCCTAACTGGTCTGTGGCTGTGATGCACTGTATATTCTGACACCTTTCTATCAGAACCAGCATTAATTTCTTGAGCAATTTGAGCTACAGTAGCTCGTCTGTTTGATCGGACCACACGGGCCAGCCTTCACTCCCCACGTGCATCAATGAGCCTTGGCCGCCCATGACCCTGTTGCTGGTTCACCACTTCTCCTTCCTTGGAGCACTTTTTGATAGATACTGACCACTGCAGACCGGGAACACCCCACAAGAGCTGCAGTTTTTTAGATGCTCTGACCCAGTCGTCTAGCCATCACAATTTGGCCCTTGTCAAACTTACTCAAATCCTTACGCCTGCCCATTTTTTCTCCTCAACTTTTCACATCAACTTTGAGGACAAAATGTTCACTTATCCCACCCACTAACAGGTGCCGCGATGAAGAGATAATCAATGTTATACACTTCAACCATAATCAATCATAATGTTATGCCAGATCGGTGTATAGCAACAACTTTTTACGATGCAATCAATATCTGATGGATAAAATCAAATCCCGTCATCACATTATAGAAGTAAGTGCTAACTTTGGTGATTGAATTTGATCATTAAACACTTCCTTTTTTCAAGTATTGCACTACGCACAATCCTGAAGCAAACACCACCGATCACAGAAATCACTGTTACCATGAAAACAGAAATCGTTGCAATCAGCACAGCATTGAGTTTTCAATTAGCTAACAACCGCTAGCTACCTACCTAAATGTAGTTCATTAATATAGGATGTATCGCTAGGGCACTAGTGCCATTAGATAATAATACGACTCATTGAGAGTGAACTGCAAGAAGTACGTCAATGTTTGCCAACTTAAGCAGAGCTACTAGGAAAGGCACATCTGAAATAATTTTACCAAAATTAGTTATGACATGTACCTAAGCCCAGCCTGTGTGCATGAAGCGAAAAGGGCAAACCTGAAAACGAATAGCATGATCCTATCTGATGGATTTTCCAATCTGACTGAAATTTCTGATTTCAATATCTGACTGAAAATAATACAGACAAATAACAATGAAATCTAGTCAAGTCACCTTAATTTATATAGCGTTTTATACAATACAGATTGTTTCAAAGCAGCTTTACGGTTCATAGAAAAATGATTCAATGATGCAAACAAAATAGTGTCATTGTTCAGCTGAAGTCAGTTCAGTAACCTCCTGAATTTCAGAAGGACAGCTAGTCTTGTCTCTAAATGGATGAGCAGATTACAAAACAGTTTCCAAATTAACTCAAGTAATTAAAGGTGACCTATTATGCAAAGTTCACTTTTATAAGGTGATTGAACATGGATGTGCATCCACAGTGTGTGTAAACAACCAGCCCATAATGGTAAAAATCCACCCAATACTTTATTTATAATCCCCATCAATCATTATCAATTTCTTATAACGCATTTTTTCCTATTTCCCCCACTCCTATGTAGGAGTAGGGAAACCCCGCCCATGTTGCCTCTTCCTGAGTCTCTCCATCTGTGTCCGACTCAAACTCCGGTTCAAACTCTGGGTTCAAACATTCCACATACTCCACAACAGGTTATTTCTGACATTTGGGCTGAGTGATATTTGCCTGTTTTGTTTTTGATGGAGTATCCAAAGCTCATGTAAAGGATCCAACTTTGTCTTGAAGGGGGGCGGGGAACATCAGCTTTTTTGCATTTAAAGGGACACACACAAAAACGGCTTGTTTTTGCTCACACCCAAATAGGGGAAAATTTGATAGTTATATAATTTTAAGTCATAATAAATTATCTATGGGTATTTTGAGCTTAAAACTTCACAGATACATTCTGGGGACACCAGAGATTTTTATTACATCTTGTGAAAAGGGGCATAATATGTCCCCTTTAACTCAAACTCTTGGCGAAGGACTTATTAGGCACAGTGGTTGACTTAACTTCTCAATGTGTGAATTCACCTTCTTATTGAGGTCTCTAAGAGAATCCAACTCCTTCAAGAGGAAGGCAATGTTTTTTTCTTTATCCAGAACTGGCACTTGCTTTTTAGAGTCGCTGGTAACTTTGGAATTCCCCTGGTCCTCGTGAGCATGCCTTCAGAAAAGACAAAAGTTCATTAGAAACGCTCTTATATTAGACTCCCAAACGGGCAACAAAAAATGAATCACATTCACATTCTGACATGCAATTATCAAATACACAAGGGATGCGGTCTCCCACTTTCAAGAATATTACTGTGACTTATTTACTTTGAGATATTAGTCAAATCATACAGTTGACCTTTAAGGTAATATTAAAGTATTACTGCACTGTATTGCAGGGTAAATTACTCCCCTCTTGTAGCCAGGAATTCGATTCAGTTCTTATTAAGGAGGCGAAGAAAATGCATTGGAATCTATATTTATAACAGGACGATTCACGCTGTATTATAATTAAAACCATCTTACAATGGACAACGATGCAAAAAAATTTATATTAAAGGCCTTCTCAATAGTACTCAAGACAGGTGAAACTAAACAACTGTTGCATATAAGACATGGTTGCAATGACCGCTACCTACTATTTTAAAAGAAATTAACATGCAATATGAATACTAAGCATGAATTCATATTTGGGTGACTACTTTTGCCAAAACGTGTATATATATATAAGCGTTGCACGATATACCGGTACCAGAAAAGTATTGCGATACCCTGCTATTACAAACGGTACGATATGGAATTGTATTAGTACCGGTACTTTAAGAAGGACCGCGCGTTAATAAGAGCTGTATTTATTTGTGTCGATGTGTGACAGCAGGAGTCAGGACGTGTGTGCAGAGCTCTGCTTCCACCGTTCACTAAACATTGGAAAAAGAAGAGTTTAATATACACGCGCAGCGCATGACAAAGAAAGCAACAGAAACATGCGCGCATGAGAAAATATAGTGCAGCGCGGGACGTGCTCGCCTCGCTGCGGACTTTGATCTGAAGCGCGAGTACACGCCTTTCAGACAACATGCGATCGCGATTCAGTTCTTTCTGATTATGGATTTCAATGGTCAAAGATATGTAAAAAATGCACATCCTAGCGAGTATTCAGGTAAACACAGTCGGGGGTGTCTTTAGTGGACGTGTTCAGTTGAGGTAATTGGATCCGTGTTAAGCCGGATCTAATATTCTGTGTGATTAATGTTAATCAATCAACAATGAAAAATAGAAAACCACCCCATGGTTGGCTAAACAATTTTAATATATTCATTGTTAATCAGTGTATAGTTAATTTATTGACTGAATTGCCAGCTGAATTGAGTTTTTTTTTGTGTGTGGATTATTTAATTTCTTTCCTGACTTGCCATACTGTTAAATAGACCTATAGCTGAAAAATAAAGCACTGTTTTTGTCATATTGTTTGTAATTTGCATTTTTTGCTTATTTTTAAAAACAAAGATTGCAATAAGAAGAAAATGTCAAAAACCAGGGTAGGAACATGCTGGCCAAGTGAGTTTTTAGCTAAAACAACAACAACAACAACAACAAAAAAACACTATTAATAATAAGTTCTGTTGTCATATTCAATTACTTTTACTGGGTGTTTTTTTGACCGTGGTATCGATTAAGTATCGGTATCGAGGTATTTTAGTCTGGTATCGTATCGAAGTCATAATTTTGGTATCGTGACAACACGAATATATATATATATATATATATATATAAATAAATAAACACATAGACATATATACATACATACATATACACACACTGAACTGTATTTCTGGACATAGCAATGGAGACACTAAAATCAACTTAAGAAAATGCTATCAAATAAACGTAAAAAAATATAAACACAAAAGCTTAGGATGAAAAAGCAGGAAACTAAAATAAGAATGAACTTTTCAGTGCTAATGATTAGATTTTGGTTACACTTCAGCGTAACCGCCTGTGTTCGTGTGTACACAACATGACAGCTACAGTCTCTCTCCTCTCCTGACCTGAGCGCGGCAGACCCTGCCCGGCCGACGTGAGGTGTGTTGACCGGACTGCTGGCTGTCTCGTTAATATCCTGCTCCTGCTGTGCTGCGGGTCTCTGTGGGGACCGTTTCTCCTCCTCCATGATTTTCACTTCAGCTGCAACTGGGCCTGGCACGGGTGGAGGTGGAGGCGGTATGAGTGTCAAACCGTCTCTGGGCCTGGGAGACTTAGATACTGCATGAAAAAAACACAGAGTAAGAAAGAACCACAACAACACAAAAAGAGTAAAACTTATTTCCTAACTCAACTTCAATAGTACCACCAAGTGCTGTAGTGCTCCAAAAATGAATTAAATTAAATAAATGCAATTTTTCAATATACTATAAACTTTATTGTTATTATTAGCAAAATTGGACTGTATTGACTATTGATTTGGCCCCCTCTATGCAATATCACAGGAAAGTTGTGTGTGTATGTGTGTGTGTGTCCTTGTTTATATTACATTATTATATTACATATTATTATTAAATGTCCCCATAAGGATAGTAAAACCTGAGATCACCTACATTGTGGTCCCCACTTTTCAAAAGGCTTATAAATCACACAGGATGAGTTTTTTTGAGAAAGTAAAAATGCAGAATGTTTCCTGTGATGGGTAGGTTTAGGGGCAGGGGCAGTGTAGGGGGATAGAAAATACGGTTTGTACAGTATAAAATGCATTACGCCTATAGAATGTCCCCACATTTCACAAAAACAAACATGTGTGTGTGTGCATGTGTGTGTGTGTGTGTGTGTGTGTGTGTGTGAAGCATATCTTCCTTACTAATTGATCATTTTGCTTTAACATTTTTTATTTTATTTATGCATTTAAATGTAGAGAATATAATTGAATTAGATTTTGAATAACATTTACTTTCAGCCCACAGCCCTTAATCAAGTTTTGGCCCTTCATAATAAATAGTTTGGGCATCTCTGATTATTACCATTATCATATCATTGTGTGAGGAACAGAGTGAAATTTAAGTTATGTCATGACAACTGCTACTGCAGATCAAATACAGGACTTTCTACTGCCAATACACACACAACACGCTGCTGTGAGAAAGTAAGACATGCTGCTGCTGTACAATTACGAATTACCCGTGGCAGATCTATACAGGTGGAGCTGGGGAAGACGGAGGGTTTCTGAAAGCAAGCTGCACTGCTAAAGCAAATGCTAACAAAGTATTTGAAGGTTGAGCATGCAGGCTCATTGGCTACTGATATAGCAGGAACTGGTGCCCAATAAGCTGTGCCCTATAGATAATGATGCGATTGCAAGCAGGTCAAGGACCTATTAGCCTGCACCATCTAGGGTTTCATGTCAGAAAATCGTATTTGTCATTCAATGAACATCTTTACTACTGCCATTGCTCTCAATACTGATTTATTTACGCACACATTCAGATTTGGCATGCTTTGATTGGCTATGAGACACATGAGAACAAATTACATTTGGGGTCTTTGACGTAAAATCTAGTGAGATAATATTTGACCAACCATATCTTACGTAACAAAAACATGCATGACTTTTAAACTGCAGTTGAGGGAAGATTATCATATGAAGAAAAAAACTAAACAATTTCAGATTTTTTTCTCAAATAAATGACTGCGATTTTAAGGAGCATTTATTTATATTTGGATCTTAACAGACCCTGGTCACTACCGCTTTCACTGTGAACAATTCCTTCCAAAGTTTCTTTTATCCAACACAATTCGTGAAAGCTAGTGCAAAAGTGCAAAAATAGTGATTGTTTACAAACAGGTTTCCCTTTTCTGTCATTGGTGGGCCAAACAGATAATCCTTCCACAAAATAATGCTATTAGTTGTGTCAATGTTGGGATGCTCAAACAAGTAAAGCATGTTTTAAAAGCGCCACATTACTTACACCACTCAGAGGAATCATCTGACACTGCATATTAAAAAAGAGAATATTTGAACATCCAGAAAAAGCTTTAGAAGCTAAATGAAAAGGAAAACCCACAAGAAAGACGTCGCAACCATAACATACTAGTCGTCCATTCTACTGCTGTGAGATTACAGTCTGACGGTTTGAAAGGCGGCACTGTTGGTTGGTTTGCATCAGCTCTCTGAAAAGGAAACTAGGTCTGGCCGTCTTTCACAAGGGAATGTGGCGATCCATGCCGAGTGACTGGCAGGAGGGGGAAACGAGGTCTTCTGTCAATGTTTCTGTAGCGCTCAGGGCCAGAGATGCAGGCAGAGAGGCAAACACAGAGGCCTGTCTCTCTGGCAGCTTTTCTGAAGACGCGCTCTGCTCCTCGGGGAAAGCTGTATGTACCCTGGATTGTTTGTGATCAAAACTGAAGAGCCACGGCCCTTGTATCAGAGACATTTTAAAGGAGTGTAAATTTGTGATGGCAAAACTGGTCAAGATATAGACTTGAAAGATACAACAAATGTTGAAATTGTAATGTGAGAAGCAGAGGGTGTTGGATCAAAAGGTGAAATGTGTAATTTATGTGGCAATTTGCATAAGGTACAAATAATGTTTCCTAAACCATGTCTGCCATTGGTCTGCCAAACAGCCCCCAAACTCACGCCATTGTCAGTGTTGCTGGGTTGGGCTGGACAACAAACAGAACAATGTTTTGATAACGCCACAAATGCCAAAATATCAGTGGAATCCATCAACAAATGGTTTCATTATAGCATGAAAAAAAATTACACACTTCAGCTTTTACATCTACAAGCAAATTAAACAGATAGTAGTGCTAAGTGCATTCACAGGGTCAAGTGCTACACACAAAAAAAAACAGTGTGGCTGTCCTGCGATTATAAAATATGCATAAATCAGTTCAACATCAATGCAATTCAAATTGAGCAAAACTCAAACACGGAGCGGTTAAATCAAAAGCATCAAAAAAGGGGACATCATTCTGCGTTAATAAATGCGTTGTGATGCTCGAGTCTTGCGACCACGATGTCCAAAAAGCTCCAGCTTAGCCGCCACAATTATTTAGCGAAAGGTCAGGTTTTGAAGTCGAGATCAGGGAGGTCTGCCTCATGGCTTTGTTGCTAGGGCTCTGCTCTCAGGATTGCTGGAGACAGTTATTAGTATTCCCCGTAAGACTCACCCGTGCAAACACCAAATTCAAACCATGAATAATAACGCCAAACACACTTATAGGAGCCCTTTGTCACACTGCAAATATGCGACTTTTGGATACATTGTTCCCTAACCTGGGTTACTTCTTTAATTTTATCTCCCTCTCTGGGTGTCTCTCACAAAGGTAACTGCCCCTGAGAATGTGTGTTTAAAGCACCATTTCCCTCACAAATGGGGTGAGCGGGGCTTTTAATCTAAGCGTGCAATGTAAAGGCCCATTTCCTATGGGAACCAAGTGATAAAGGACTCTTGTTTTAAATCAAAAACTAAGAGCAAATTCAGAACTGAAGAATTGGCTCCCTTTCGATTCACAAGTGTGAATTTGAATTGAATTGGCCACATGAAGTTGAACTGGAATGACAGGAAGGGGAATTTACTGAATTTGAAATACAATTGGAATTTACTGAATTACTGAAACAAAAACAAAAAAACAATACTGTCCTACATTTGTGTTCAACATAACAAATTGGGAGAGATCTTGGATGTTTCGATTTCTGTCTCTATTTTAAAGACTTTGGGCTAAATTGGAGCATTCTGGCTAATTCAATATTTTTTCATAGTGGTCCATAAAATAAATGTAAAAATATTCAATTTAATAATTAGTGCTGTTAAATTGATTAATCACAATTAATTGCAACTAACTTAAAAGTTTTATTTATATGTCGCTTTAAACACATTCTCAGGAGCAGTTTATATATATATATATTGATTATAAATAAATAATCAATTAAAGAACCACAACAGAAAATTCAAATAAATAAACAATTATTAATCAATTATCACTGATTTAAAAATAATGAATGTGTTTTAATTATACTTCCTTAAATTCAAATTTGAATTATGTATCATGCTTGCTACCTCAATTCAAATTCAGATAATTGCAAAAGTGTAATTGCAATTTAAAAGGTATTCTCAGATCAATTCTGAATGCTGCATGACACCATGAAAATACATTTTACGTGATAAATGGGGCAAAAAAACAGCAGAGACAGGAGGAGAGAATATTTGTATGGCCATTGCTCTATTCACTCCTCATAAAAGAATACAACTTCCAACAGTCTCGTGCCATCTTACTAATGTCTGTCACTAATAATCAAACACAAGCTGATTAACCGCCTGCAAAAAGATTGAAGTGTTTCACCAACAGCCCAAATGTATATTTGAGCAGTGAGGCAGAATAAATTTGCATATCAGGAGCGTCTGGTGAAGGGTTGGTAAATACTCTGTTTATCTCTCATTGTCATTCCAACCAGTCTATCTAAATAGTGGCTCTTCCACAGCGTTATGGCCTAGGTAGAGTTAGTATGCAGCAGCCCGGCATTATGGAATAATGTAAATAAATGTTTACGTAGATAAATAAATAAATAACATTTAAACAGTTAATGCATTCTATAGAGCATTTAAGCAACGGGAAGCTTGCAAAACAAGTCTTTAATCATGAAAACAGACACAATCGTGCAGGAAATGGTTATAATGCTAATATCTAACAAATGAGGCAAGATTTACAAAGTGATATATTTTTGCTATGACTTGTGACTGGATTGCATTTATCATGGACAGAAAAAGATCATTTATAATATATTACCTTGTATGAGTTTTTCTTCCAGGGCTTTTGATAAACTCTGACTTTGGGATATAGCTGAGGTAGTTTCTCCTAAAGAGGATCTGAAAAAGGATGAATATGTAAAACAAATATGTTTTTTTTCAAAAGCAACACTTTTTTTGCTTGTCTCCTTCGATATCAACCAGCAGTGCACTGTGCGACGCTCTGGTGAAGACAGGTACAGGATATTGACAAACTGTACATCAATGACACTGCTTTGAAGGACATGCATGTTTTGTTTCAAAGCGCTGAGTAAAGCTAGGACATGAAGCAAATATCAAAGACCTTCAAGTGTTCGGCCCCAAAAAGGACAGAGTAAACTTCTGCAAAAACAGTCATAAATGATAACTTAAATACAAGAGTCAATTCGTTGCTGAACTGCTTCAAAATAATTAACATAACATCTCTCAATGCACAATAAACTTGCAAACATCGCACCTGTAATCAATTTGCATTGCACTAAAGATGAACAAACTAAACTAGCAGCCGATTTTTAAATATTGTAACACCGTTTTGGATTTAGAAAACACATCTTTGCAAAGATATTACAGCGTGTAATCATCGCCTGCAATGTACACTGATAAACATTTCGCACATATTAAAAAAATCATCCTTAATTGTAACATGTGGAAGAAAGCCATTGACAAACACTGTAAAATGAGCCGAGGAAGGCATCTTTACCCAAGTTGTGGTGTGGTCTCTGAACAATGGTGCTTTACAGGGGACGGCAGCCTTTGTTTCAGTTCTTCATTGACTTTAGGATTAGCTGGAAATATATAGAAGGGATATGATTAATTTCACTGCTGAAAAAAAAATGCTTTTCATCACAGGCTCGAGCTCACTTCTTTTCCATTAGACTTAGAAAGGTTAGTATTAATTACAGCCTGTCAATATGATCTTGAGGTGCTTGGTGGAGAGCAATCTTTAATAACCTCTGGAGTAGAGGCAGCAAAACAAGACAGGCGGCTTTTAATTTGCCACGAGAAATTATGCTTTAAGACTTTGTCTTTATCTCATCCACTGTGTACCAGTGCTTTACCTCGCAGTTTATGGAGGACTAATGAACGCGGGCAATTAACACAGCGTAATCCCACCATGCAATCGTTTTAATGCTTTTAGCTATCAGAAAAGTAAACAGCCATTTAATACAGCTCAAGCCATATCAGATCCTAGTCAGGAACCGCCAATTAAAGCGTCATCTACTCAGGTGTAATTAAATAATGGTGGATAATTTAGTTCCGTGAACGGAAGCTAATTCATAAGCAAGCAACAAACAGACAGGAGGCAATTAGCAGGAACGCTGACATTCAAACGGCAGAGCCTGTTGCTCGCTGGGAGCCGTGGTGGAGAGCTACCCTCTAGTGGTGGAGCGTCTGAGACAAGAACTTCTTAACACATCACACACCGGGGGCTTACAGACGTAAACAATTTCACTTCTGTCAACCGTAGGTGCTTTGTGGCGTCACATTTACAAACCAAATGAGTGCAGGGCATCCTCAAGAAACAATCGGAGTGAACCCAGCAAACGCAGAATGTTCCCCTCGTGTCTTTGTGTGTTTCCTGGTTGTTGTTGTTTTTTGGGGATCACTTTGTAGAAGAGGTAGGGAAAACCTCTAACAAATGTATTCTAAAGGGTTCCAACTTCCCACACCACTAGGAACCACAGGAGCAATTTTTAGCTATAGCAATATTTTAAAGCTTAACAACCTACCAAAAAAAAACAAAAAAACAAAGCTGTTTCCCTGACAACTGTCAAAGTCACCTCATTATTGATTAAGCTCAGTTACAACACAGACTGTCAACACACTCAACAGGTAAACTATTTCTTTGTTAAAATGTCTATAACTTTTAACTGTTGTTTACTACCAATAATTTCTTATTCTCATTTTAGTTTAACAGAACATATGTGAGCAGCTCTGTTCAGGCAAGGATACTTATATAAAAAAATACAAACAATTCTTAAATATATGCGTGTGTGTGTATTTATATATAATAATTATACACAGTACACACACATATATTATGTAAACAAACTCTTATTTTGGATGAGATTAATCGCGATTAATCGACTTGACAGCTCTAGTTTTTACATAAACAACTCTAAAAGACACACTGTAACTCTAAACTCAATTGTGTTTGCTGTCACATGCCACATCCTCATCATCTGCAGAGAGAAACTGCCACACGGTATACACACATAATGATGGACATCATAGAGGATTAAGATATTTCACTGGAACTTATATGGAACACATATCATGTTCAATGTTAACTGTTATTTTTTAATGTATTCAGCTAACTGTTGTTAGGGCACTGTTGTTTTTGCTACAATTTGCAATGTCAATAAAAAAAAAAAGTACCTAACTGACAAAACATGCTGTGCTTTAAAAAAACAAAAACAAATAGAGGCCACATAATACTATAAGACCAGGGTGATAGAAGTCATCTATGTAGGTCCTATATAGCACTTTTAAAGTATAGTTCTTTATGGAACCTTACAAAAAGGGTTCTATTTAACACCAAAAGGGTTCTGCTACTGTTACAAGTCAAATAACCCTAATTTGTTACTGTTTAGAACACTTTTTCTTAAGAGTGCTTTTCCCAAAAATGTAAAAATTACCTAATATTTTCAGTTGGAATCGTTCATCTTGGCTTGGAAAGATCTTTAGAAATTCTGATTCAAACTTTCTGTGCTGAACTGCTCTCATTATGTTTCACTAAAATGCATTAAAAGGCATTAGGGAATCACTTGATGGACACTGTTTTTGCTTCTTGTTTTGATGTACACTACCTTTTAAAAAACAAAAAGAAATGTTTAACTTTATTCAGCAGGGACACATTAAATGGACCAAAAGTGACATTAAAGATTTTTTTAATGTTTTAAAAGATTTCGGTCTTAAATAAATGCTGTTCTTTTTAACATTGATAATAACAAGAAATATTTCTTGAGCAGCGAATCAGCATATCAGAATGATTTCTGAAGGATCATGTGACACTGAAGACAGGAGAAATGACACTGAACATTCAGCTTTGCCATCCCAGAAATCAATTACATTTGAAAATATATGAAAAATAGAAAACTGTTATTTTAAATTGTAATGATATATCACAATATTACTGTATTGTTGATCAAAAAAATGCAGCCTTGTTGAGTATAAGATGCTTCTGTCAAAAAAATTACTGAATTTTACTGAAACAAGAAATGGTGACAACATATTAAAATATTTTGTTTTAGCCATCAGGCTTTAGTTTACATCATATCAGTGAACTGTGATTTGCTGCTTGCTATATTGAAAGAAGCTTGGGCAAAATCATACATTTTTGTTCTGTTTTTCAGGAAGAGAAACACTGTCATTTTTTTCATTTATGGATTTAGTTTTGATTAATTAAATTGTATGAATTAAGCAGCTCGTAAACAAACTTTAAATATGAATTTATTATGCAATAATTTAAGACATTTCTCCTTACACAGAACCTTTTTGGCATAAAGGGTTCTTTAAATTGAGTGAAGAACCCTTGGGTTCTATATAGAACCCCATTGAACCTTTTGTCTAAGAGTGCACTGCAAAAGGTTCACTTTATCAGTGTTGAAGAGTACACTAGCAAAAACATGGAGTGAAATCCATACATCCAGCTATTTTTAATTCCCGGCACCTTTAAAGATGGTATAGCACATGCAGGACAAATAACGATCAGTTTCTTGGGAAAGGCAACAAAGGTCATGAAAACGATATAGGGGATGACGGACTGACAGCCTGAGAGAAAGTTGGCAGAAGAGAGCTAAGAAGACATAAAAAGTGAGTGCTCTTGGGAGGTTGTGCGCGAGGCGGGTGGGGGTGACCCCTGGGGCAGATGCCAGTGGAACGTTATCCCCGCGCTGTAAGCCAGCACACACAGCTCACACCGCTCACACGCTATTCAGCTCAGACACAGTCAGGCGTGAACGGACAACTGGCTTTTTGTGCCAAACACCACAGGGCTCCATTAATCTCAGTGATAGACTCTGAGCGGGAGCTGGCCCCGCGCACCGCACTTTCACAGAGAAAGAGAGGAGGACGAGGATGAAGAAAGACTAAAGATAGTAGGTATGGCTAAGACGCCTAGTAATCCTTTAACACTAACAAGAGAAAGCAGCTTTGGAAAAGACAGAGAGGGGAAAAAAACAACACAAAGCATACAAACCTGACCTTTTGATGTTCACGTCATTTTCGGCGAGACACGTTAAACAGTTCTCCGAAAAGAGCGCTTTACCAAATAAATTTGGGCCGATTCATTGATTGACATCGTTTCCTGAGAGAATCACCCCCAAGAAACTTAATGAAACTGATACTATCCAATAATCCGATATTGAAAAACAGGGAAGAGCTCGTTCTGGCTTAATGAAAGTTTGAATTGTGCAGAGTGCAATAGGAGGCCTGTTTCTTTGCGGCTGCCGCTCCAGATGGTGAATTAGCATCACATCTACATTTTCTACATAATCTGCAGGAGTTTCATGATAGATTAATGAGCTATTAGCCTTGGTGCTCACAGGGCAGTGCCGAAAACTACATTCACGCCAAATCTTGCAGAGTGTAACATGCTACAATGAAGCCAATAACCAGCCATTGTGCATAAACAGTGGCACTAGAGCTAGATGAGGAGCTGATTTAAATCAAATCATATGCTTCTGAATAAAAGTGCTATTTCAAATAATTAAAATCACAAACTTGATAGTTAAACAGTTAAAGCAGTTAAAGCTAAGGTACAGTACTGATTGAATTAGTGTGATTTTTTGCTAAAATGCTAAAATAATCCAGGAACTAAATACATTTTAGGGTGGGACTATCTATCTCTCTGAACGACCAATGGCAGACATAGGGCGTGCTTATTAAGGAAGACAATTTTTGCAATTCTATTTTGTGATGCAAAGATAAATAAAGAATTCTGCTTAAGAATTTGCTTACATTTATAGGTCCCCATGAGGAAAACAACTTATAAATCTTAACAAATGTAGTCATGCACGATATATCGGTATTGGCCGATATTTGTTCATTTTTAATGTTATCGTTATAGGCCCGATAAGAAAATTTGGCCGATATATTAAAGCCGATAAATAATGTATTATTTCCTTCAGTTGAGACACATCAGATGCGCACTGTTCGTTATGGTGATGTTTTTGAATTGCTTGAAATATGACATATCACTTCAAAAAAAGGAAAATACAGTTAAGAGAGACATGTGCAGTGCAAGTCTGTCATATAAACTACATAAAATTATAATGAGAACATTCTAATTGTGTGCTTTTAATAGTGAGACTTTTGTTTTTGTAATCAGGTTCTCAAAAATTATACACAAATTTGGATTTAGATTTATCGGCAAATATATAGGTTATTAGACTTCAAATATAAAGAATTATCGGTATCGGCAAAAATGTTCATATCGGTGCATCCCAAACCAAATGTTTTGCAGAAATGTAATGCAGAAAGTTTTCTGTGAGGGTTACGCTGCATTCACACAGGGCTTCGGCGTTCACGCTTGACGGAGGGCGTGGCTGAAGCTTTGCACTGATGCGGCCGTTATAGTGACAACAGCCAATCACACATCTGCTCTAAGGTTGCATGAACGCAATTGGCTAGTGCCTGCTCTAGGGTATTTGCATAGGGCGATCTGAATGAATGACGCCTGCGTTGGCACTTGAAAAGTTGGGAAATCTTCAACTTCTGCCGCTTGCAGCGCGAGTGAAGGAACCCACAAATTAGTTTGTCAAGCCCGTGTGAATACAGCGTTAGGGTTGAGGGATAGACTGTATAAAAATCTTTATAAAAATCATTATAAAGCATGGAAACCAAACGTGTGTGTGTGTGTGTGTGGTTCAGGTAAACCCTACATTATGGAGAAAAAATGTCCCCACAAAGATGGCAATATCCAAAATACTTGTATGTGTGGGGACATTTTTGGAAATAACAGCTTATAAATCAGACTAATGGTGTTTTTTGAAAATGTAAAAATGCAGAAAGTTTTCTGTGATGGTTTGTCCCCATAACACACGAAAATACAACGCGTGTGTATGTCAAATACAATGTGAAAATGTGAAACTCTATGATTGTGCCCACTAGAGTAGCATATCTGTCAACTCTCTGAAAATGTAGAAAAGATACAAAAGAAGACTATCATTTCCTTCAGATAACGTTGAATATTTCATCAATATTCCTTCACAGGGATAAAACATGAGTAAATAAGGAAACATTAATAGGTTAGAAGCACGCATCAAATGTAAAAACGGCTCAAATCTTACAAAACAGCATTTGCCACTTAAAGCCACTTTATCCTTCCTTCAAACTTTTTCTCATTTCAATTTGTCCTTTGCTGTCGCTCAGTGATCTTCATTTTCCTGTCTTGTAGACTTTAAGCTAATTGCCTCGGTGGGTTACTTATTATTCATGTACAATTATTGCAGTGTAATGTCTTTAAATCCTTTTAAATGACCATTCATGCGTCGCATTCATTGAAAATGCCTTTGATGTCTGTCAAAGATGGAATTCTTCAAAAAGAAATGTCTAAGCCCAATTTCAATCGCTCGATGAGGGGGGTTTGGCGTTTCCCTCTAATATAAACTAAATTCCATTAATTTTTTAAGCTGCATTTAATGCATTTCCTCCGCAAAAAGTTTCCAGATTCTTCAGGCTGTCATTTGTATTCCAGCTGACTTTATGAATATTAATAACAGTGTTATCCTGATTAAACGGGCTTCATGCGAAATCCCTGTGAATCTACGAGCTCAGGATTCTCGTCTTACTGATTCTTTATGAATTTTGATACGGACATTAATGTGAAGAGAGTCTTAAAGCAGGTTTAATTGTACAGCATGAAAAAGGCAGACATGAACTGATTTGATATGGATAAACAGGCTCTTTTATATGGGGATGTGCGCACAAGCACCTGGGAGCACCCAGCCGTGTAATTTGATTGTCACAGGCTGTCATGAAGCTTTGAATGGTCTTGACTTTTCCCGGATCAAAAGATTGTATTGACTCGCTGACAGATATGAACAAATAGAAACTGTTTTTGTCAATCAGTTACATGTACTGTAGGCTGACTCTATCTCACTGAAGGGCTGGCGTTTAGTTTCTATTTTCCAGCTGTTAATGCTGATTAGTGAAAACTGTTTCTGACTCAAAAATACCTGCAACTGAACAAACAGGAATGAAGACACACACAAACAAAAAAATACTCCATTTTAAAAAGATGAAAAGGTTAAACTTAAAAAAAAGAAAATCTAACAGCATAAAATGGGATTCAAATGTCTGAGGCCACAACTGACAATGCTTTCATTTAATAATTTTTTTATTTATTACAAAAAAATAATTTGTGCATAAATCAACATTTGGGTGAAAAGAATAGAAAAAAATGTATATGATTTTAAGAAATGTCTTTGTATTATGTATGTTGCACTCAATTTGCACATAAAATCAACAATTACTGTATGTCTTTATTGTTTCTTTATTAAAAATGTATTAAAGAGTCTTCTGAGCCCGACTGTAAAAGGAAAAAAGAAATGGTAACACCACAATAAGGTTCCATTTGTTATTGATATTAGTTAACATGAACTAACAATGAAAAATACATCTAAAATATTTAATAATCTCAGTTAGCATTTACTAACACATTATTAAAATCATGCATCGGTTCATGGACCTGAGCTAACATGAACTAACAATAAACCATTGTATTTTTATTATCAATAAACTGTAATAAATGTATAGTTCATTGTAAGTGCATTAACTCATGGAACCTTATCATAAAGTGTTAACAAAAAAAAACACTTATATAATACATTTATAAAATATCCATTCATCCATTTGCAGGGTATCAGTCTTTAAATCTAGACCAAGATACTATATCAACTAACTATATTACAAATTAGAAAGTACAAATAAAAGTTAATGATTATTTAAATGCATATGGATGCTGAGAGCAAAGTTAGGCTGTTCAACATCTGTGGCACAAATAAACTTTGGACAAAAAACAACTTTGTACCCTGGTTTCATACTTAGCTGAAATCCCAAAAGAAAGAAAGAAAAACTCAACTTGTGGAACTCTTAACTAAAAAATATTGATTCTCTCACGTTGATGATTAACCAATCCTGATCAAAGATAAAACTTGAGGGGGTTTAGACTGAGTTTGTTGGACCTTCAGCAAACAAACCCACTCAAATGGGCTATAAATCAAAAAGATTGTGTCCTACTTGGAAAGGTTACTTGTATTCAGTTACGTCATCTTCAGCGACAAAAACAAAACATTGTAGCTGGAGCTCTAAATCATCCACTGTCAAGAGTGAGACTTTGTCAAGCCCTCCAGAATTTACTGGAGATATGTATAGAAAAGTTTTTTAAAACCATTTCCTCTGAGTAATCTATCGCCAGGTGCTTAGTTAAAAGATTAACTAATCAACATAAAGTAATAAAAATCCTCCAGGACCGTCAATGTCACTTTATTAAAGGTCTATAATTACATAGTCACTCAAATGAAAGCATAATTCCTCGCATTACTTGAAAATTCTCCAGATAGGCCTTATGTTTCTTAGATGATGGAGACGTCTAGCAGCCAGAGTGGGATCTGCGAAGCAGGACCACGCGTCTTACGGGCATAAAGCTCATTCTCAGAGCAGACGCAGTGATAATTGAATTGAGCCTGTGGGAATGAGCTAGCGCTAGCATCTCAGATCTCTCTGATGGATCCGTCCTCGGCGGCGTCTATCAGGCCGTGATTCACTGATCCTCCTGCATTAACGGGGGAGGAGAAATGACCCTCCAAATCTGCCAGGATGAGTGCCTCAATTTCCCCATATCCAACTAATTTGGGTGCGAGAGAAGCGTAAGCCATGCTAGGAACAGGGCTGATAGTGAAAAAATTCCTGAGCCTGAACTTTTTTTCCTTGCCCCCCGAGAGGGTACTATGTATGCGACGCACTTTTAACACAACTTGTTGGCCCCTGGGCCCAAATATATAAACAGCCTAAGTATGTATAACCCTGATCATCATTATTGACAAGTGGCTCTTTTTTAGATATTTTCATATTTGCATTATGCCCTCAGTATTATTCAAGAAAACACAGCATTTTCTTCTCAATATGTTCAGTGCCTACATTGACCTTATTAGCCCATCTCAGTACAATCACTGGAAGTAAATGCTGCAGATGCTACAGTCATACCAAGACAGGTCAGTAAGTGGCAATAATAGTACTCCAAAGTACACAGGAATTGATTACCTAAAGGACATGAAAAGGACACACATTCATTTTTCTTTAACAAATTTAATTGCAAAATATGCACCATTCAACTGAAAAACTGTAAAAAATGAATATACTCATATCATTCATGATGAAAATAAAACTAAATGTCATTCTCCATGATTTCAATGAATAATCCACCTGGTCAACATAATGTTTTATTCATTGATACTTTTAATTGAATAATGCCTATCACTTGAAACAGTTTTGCTGATTTGTATTTATTAAAACGATGTATTTTAAATTTATATTAGTCTACATCAGTGGTTTTCAAACTTTTTTAAGAGCGACCCTCTTTTTTTTTTCTTAAGTTGTCGCGACCCATATATATAGGCATAATACTTATATACAATGGGCCATTTGACTGCATTCTCCATTAAACCACTAGATGGCACAAAAGTTCAGCTCAGCACTTTTGATCATTGACGCGTTCGCAAATTAAAGTTGATTCTGCACTAATTTGATATAGGCCTATATATGGGACGCTAATTAACTGTTAACCGTTAACCAACCAGAATTTTAACAAATTAATCGTTTGCTGCATGCTTCAAAATACACTACAACTACACTATAACAATATATAACAATATATAACAATATATAACAATATATATATATATATATATATATATATATATATATATATATATATATATATATATATATATATATATATATATATATATAATGTTTTGAGAGAGAAAAAATCAGGTAGGCCTAAGTCATGTACAAGTCGCATTTAATTGCATCCAGAAAAAAAACTGTATATAAAGCAAAATAATGTACAAACATTATAAACACTACAGACATAGCTATTTTAGTTCCCCTCACTCCACAACAAATCCTTCAAAGTGAACAGTATTCAGAATGGATCAAGAATTAAAAAAATAGCCTACAATTAGGCTATAACTATATAAAGCCAAAACGAAATAATTTAATGAGAAACTGAAAGTAAGCAGCTTTGGTCTCGCGTAGCCTGACTCCCTCATTCGAATCCAATTTCCATATTCGCGATGTAGCCTATTTCATTTGGATGCATAACCATTATTTATTATAGGCTTTGTACTTCACTCGTGTCCCAATATTGATGGAAAAAAATCATCCTCTTCACTTGCGCAACAATGTGCTTGGGAATAGAGACCTGCACTCCGGGACTCTGGAGTATACTGTAGAGTGCAGCGAGGGACTAGATTTGATGACTGAGTGCGGGTGCAGGCGGTAAGGTATTCGTGTGTGTGCGGGTTGCGGGAGAATAAAACTATTCGCGGGACTAAATAAATTGTTATGCATCTATTGCACAAATCAACAAGAACAACTAAAACACAATAAAAACGATTTAGCTACGGGTGCAAGTATATAGGCAGAGTTTCTGTTTATAAATTGTTTTGCTGCGCTGTGCAATGTCACGAATAGGCCTATACGTGTTTATTTCTAGAGCGCAATGGCCAAACAGATGCATTTAAGATAGAATCCACTCACCGCTCAAAACGTCTGAGTTTTTGCGCAGTTCTGAATCCTGAATGCTGGCAAATCCTCTGATTATAACAAATACAATTTATATACATTATGGAAGATCCATTGCGCAGTCAGTTTTATTGATAACAGAGCTTTGTGAGATCGCGATCAAATGAGATGTCATCTTTTTTTAAATTATGAATGGAGCGCACTTTGCGCGCATTCTGCCACGCCAAACCTGGCTTGCTTTTACATTAAATTACTTGAAATAGTGTCATGGACGTACAGAAAAAAACGTTTTATACTTTAATGCGGCGGGAGCGGGAGAAGGTAACATCCGTCCCGCGCAGGTCTCTATATTTGGGAACACCACAGTGGAGCAGTGCTCACGCTGAATGGCACGAATTGTTGGCTTTTACTGACTATTTGAACTGAGCTGTGTAACTTTTTATATATTAGGTTAACTATTTTATTTTGATGATGAACTGATTGACTGCGATGTCAAGTTTGCAATGCTGGAATGTTTGTTTGCGCGCGAGGCGCTGGCACGAACGAGCAGAGGAAACATAAATAAAATACTCCGTCATTTTGGTCATACAAATAATAAGAGAAGGACATCGTTAAAAACTGCAAAGTGTTTACTTACATTGTGCTATTGTAAAATAAAGAAAACAAGATGTGCTTTCTGTCGTCTGGGTTTCCGTGAACTTGTTCAAGTAGAATCGCGCCTCACAAACAATAAACCAAACTCAGCAGCAACTGTCACACTTTTCTTTCTTTCTTTTGTTTGATCTGTTAATTATTTAAATCAATTATATTTCGCATATTTATTCCTTTTATATAGGCCTATCGGCCTATAGACTGATTTTATGAAAAATATTTATTTTTTATTTTTAGTGTAGGCCTAACTCCATTTTCCTTAAATTGTCCTGGCGACAATTTTTTTAATTCTCGCGACCCAGGGTTTGAAAACCACTGGTCAACATCAACTTGTATTCCTTGTACATAACAATGAATGTGTCGGAGGGTAAGGGAATATTTGAATTATTTATGAATAAACTAGTGTATTCTAAATCAGTGACGCAAGATCACTGATTAATAGAAATCTCCACTTTGACGCGAGAAATGCATCTTTACAGATATAATGAAAGAGTTTTTGGTTTGATTTGTTTTATTTCGTTAAGCAATAATTTAAATCTCTCCATCTATGTATTTGATGTCGGTAAGGCATGTATTGTTTTGAGGATAATTCGTTTCCACTGGATAAAAAGTGCAAGTGACGGCTCTGACGCCTCTGTATTGCATTGTGCAAGCTTCCACTCTCCGCACAAACCAATGGATATGCGCCTATACCTTATTTATTTCTGAGGAATAAAAAATCTTCCCATTACAACTTAATTAATAAAACAGAAAAGAAATCACTTTGCCATACAAACAAAACGCGGAACTATTTTAATAGCTGAAACATGTCTAACAGAACAGCACATATTCTCTTCCGTGCTTTTAAAAACAGACATCAAATAAACATTAGACAATCTTTTTTATTATTATTATTATTATTTTTTTAACATGGCACTAAAACGCCGCTGTAGACCAATATAACAAGAACCTAATTTTTTTTTTCAGCAGCCACAGTAGCCTACGCCGGAAATCCGGCGTGGTGCCGAACGCTATCACCCCTGTAGGAATAAAGAAAGCGCGTCCCCCACCCCACAACTGCCTTTACACAGCGCTGCTTTTGAATGAATAAAAGCAGGCAAATGCCCCCAAGATGTCCAATAGGATAAACTCTGAATGCTCTGTATTGTGTGTTTGATCCTTTCAATTATCAGTTATTATGACATGAGCGATATGATTCACGCCAAAAACAATTCAGCTAAGCATCAAGGCTTCACACAAATACTATCTGCGACCATTGCTTAAGATTCACTGAAAAAATACGATATTAAAACGTGATGTTATTTCTCTTCGAGGTGAAAAGCTGTGTTGCGATATCAGCAAAACCTTTCTGTCTTTTACTGCACATGATAATTCATACTCAGAAAGTAGAACTGAAGTGACATTCATTGCCAGATGATCAGTTAAAACATTTCAAAATGCACCTGCAGGGTTTTGCATTTACTTTTTCCAGTCATATATTCCAACATTGAATTTCTCATTCTGTGCATCATCACACCCCTAATAATAAATGTCTCATAATTCAGTGCACTGCAATGGTGAATACAGTATTATTGCACATATACCATGAAATCAAAGTTGTAATAGTGGAAATTTAATTGCATGTTTTGGATTCATGAACTGACCCTTGACCTCCAACATCAATCACCCATTCAGACCACAGAATGCTGGTTTTATATTAATAACCACCACCAATAACCTCTTAATTTATTCCTAAATTCAAAACAACCAAAAGTTCAGGGCTTCACTAAACTCAGTGTAGGATTACACACGTGACCCTGGACCACAAAACCAGTCATAAGGGTAAATGTTCTGAAACTGAGATGTATACATCATCTGAAAGTATAAATAAGCTTTCCATTGGTGTGTGGTTTGTTAGGATATCACAATATTTGACCGAGATTATAACTATTTGAAAATCTGGAATCTGAGGGTGCAAAAAAATCTAAATATTGAGAAAATCGCCTTTAAAGTTGTACAAATGAAATCATTAGCAATGCATATTACTAATAATAATAATTTTTTTATATATTTACGGAAGGAAATTAAAAATATATCTTCATGGAACATGATCTTTACTAAATAGCCTAATGATTTTTGGCATAAAAGAAAAATCAATCATTTTGATCCATACAATGTATTGTTGGCTATTGCCACAAATATACCCGTGTGACTTATGACTGGTTTTGTGCTCCAGGGTCACATATTGGAACCAAAACTTCTCTTAAACATTAGTTTTATGCCAATGCTTTCATTATGATTGAATATAACGTAAAAAATCTGTTGAACTGTTAGTAAATAATAATTAGTTGAAGCTTTTTTTTTTTTTACAGTGTGTTATATAGTCCTTTTTTGCATGTTTTGCACATTTTGACTGCAATATCTATATAATCATCTATATCTACATTTACAGTCAAAACTTTTATTAACTAGTGATATTTTTGACATTTATAACCATTCTCAACTCAGAATTATGGCATCTGGAGACAGAATTTCAGTTCTCTTACAATCATTTCATTATGCAGAAAATGTTTCGTCTCAATCCACCTGGAGCAAAACTTTCGACAGCTTGATTTGCTGACAAAGTAAGGTTGTCACAGTTATTCGTCAAAAATTCATTTTAAAAGGTCTGTATTTGTAAGCACTTAGACAAACAGCACATTTTATTTCAATTCTACAATTCGATGTCAAGAGTGAATATTCCAGCGATTGGATGATTCATCTGCTGAATGTAACCTCAAAATTGGCTGTGTAAATATGGACTAAGCTGAGATTTGCATTGGCTAACATTTGGGAGGGAGAACAGAGTTATTTAAGGATGAGCTTAATGCAGTCGGTACGCGAGCAAAGGAAGGGTTCGCTCATATTTCTAACACTGTTACACACTCACAGTTCTGGAGCACAAAAAGGCAACTCAATTCACGTTTGACGGTTTCCCCTCAATAATTCTTTGAAATCAAAAATGTTTACTTTCCTGATGTATTTCCTGCAGAGGCGTTCTAAGCGTCATGATAAAAATAATCATTTCATCTGTCACCACCCTTGCTCATGCGTCAATCAAAAGAAAATACTTCAACTGCATTCCTTTTCACATACGAGTTTAAAAGCATTTTAACTCGGGCACAAGAAAACAAAGCCTTATTGTGGCAAGAAAGATTGTGAAACTAGTGCAAGGTGGCGTCACCAGCCATGAGACTGTTATTACTCATGGAAGAGACGCCACACGGGAGAGGTGGGGCTCAGGGAAGGAGTCAACTCAAGGTCAGCTGTCTTATGAAAGACATTCCGGCCAAGCGTTTCGTCTTCTCGACTCTGTGCCGTTTCTGCGCAAGTTTCGACTGATCGTCTTTCTACGTACAGCCGCTCTCCAATAAAAATGGACAGATGGGACTGCTTGTCTTTGTACACGTGTTACTGTTTCCTTAGAATGAATACAATTTGCGTTTTCATTTGTGTTTTTTGCGTGATTGATAGACACCAGTTCACTGTTAACGTTCTTATAAAATTATAAATAATTAGTCAAACCAAAATTTATTCAGACACCTTCAACATTTCTCACGTCATCACATTTTATTATGGTTGAGAAAATGGTAATACAATATGCCAGGAACTCAGAGTTAAACTGTGTCTGAACAAATTCATCTTGATAATGTCAGATAACTTTGTAAAAAAGGTATGTAATGGATTACAATCAACCGATCAGCTGTCAGCTGTTAAATTTAGATAATACCAATTTAGGTCAAAAATTGACCAGGCAATGCTTCATATTTGGTTCAGTTTGTGGTGTAAAAGGTCGCATTAGCAATTTAAAAAAACACTTAAGCAAAACATGGTCAGGTCAAAGTGTGTGAATAATTTTGGTCCCAAATTATCATAAATTTTACTGGTAGTCCACTGCATAAAGAATTTTTAGGTATAATATGTCACAGTTTACTTTTTTGTTGTTGCTATCTTCACTTACATAAATGTAACTATAGTGTCCTGCACCCAACTAGTAAAAAATGTATCTGGTGTCTGAATAATATTTGGTTTGACTGTATGTGTATGTGTATGTGTATGTATACGTATATATGTACACACACACACACACACACACACACACACACACACACACACACACACACACACACACACACACACACACACACACACACACACACACACACACACACACAGTTGAATGATGCATAATGGCATCTAGTGACAATTTCAGTTCTTTTACAATCAAGGCCTTTCATTTACCTTGTTAACCATATATCCACCAAAATATTATAATAATATGAGCTGATAAACCGGTCAGAAGGATATATATTTATGTTTTATGTTATCATTTCAGCAATGATCATTAAAAAGCCCATATTGGCTATTTTTAGCTACTTTAAAAATATTCTAAAAGTTGTTTGTTTGAAGGAGATCGATTCATCAATATTTATTCATCACAGTATAAAGATAACTAACTGGCTGTTTTGGTGGAAACTTTCCAATGTAATTTTCTGTAAGGATAAGGAGAAAAAAATGGCAATAAACTACTCATATTCTTCTATCCTTCTAATAACATCACAAATATTCCCATAATTTCCCTAATCGTCCATCAATGGAAAAACTTTCATTTTAAGTCTAAATTTAACCCTGCTTTTTCAAAGCAACATTGAAAGGGCTACAAAATCCGCCGTGATTGCTGAGCATGTCACCTCAGCGCCCGGCGCTAAAACACACACATAGCTAGTGGTGCGAGGATCCTCAACAAACACATCTTCCTTTGTTCAGGAAATCCTTTCTCCAACACGAACTGCAAAGCTGAACTTTTGGCAATGCAGAAGCGTCAAAGCCAAACACAGCCTTTCTCTTTTTTTCACCCTTAAGGATGAGTGATGCTCGCGGTTTCGACCTGTCCTTCAAACAAACCGGCTTTAAACAGCGGGAGACTGAAGTGAGAAAACACTCCAGGACATTCTAGGGTCCTTTTCTAACTGGAGAACATCGGGGAACAAACAAAGTTCATATAAATGAGTGATATTGGGATATCGCAGGCACTTGGGCGACGTCGGTGCTACTGTGGGACACATGCGGAGAGGCTTGTGGGAGGTATTGTGTGTTCAGGGATGTACATCACTGCAAATATTTACAGAGCAGCTGATGTACAATAGAGGAATCACATGACTGTCTCTTCTCGAATACATGCTCACGTACATGCGCTTAGATCAAATCTATGCCAATGATGCTCTTCTCTAAAGAACGAACAAGTTATTAAGAACTTTGCTCAAAGAGGCCTATGCTTCACTAACCCACGGCTAGGCCCACATGAATCTGTTTTTTTTCTAGCTTTTCTGTGCTGATCTTGAGGGAAAATTAGTCAGAGCGTTATATTAGAGCTATTCTATACAGAGTTATCTTATTAGCAGCTGAAAACATTATCAAATTTGACTAAATAATGAACAGATAAACGTGCAAGGAATATAGAATTATGTAAATGACGGGCTTCAGAATTCTATGGCAGTAATTAAGAGTTTACTGAGGCAAAAATCATAGTTAATAGTTAGTTAATAGTGAGAATTGGACCCTAAACTAAAGTGTGACCGAATTTCTTTCTTCTGCTGAACACAAAAAAAACTATTTTTCAAATATATTTCAAAATAAATCTAATTATTAAACTAAATTAACCATATAGACCAAATTACTGATCTAATTACTGATCTAAAGCCCACATTGTTACTGTATGATAATCAAAATATATTCTGTTGCATTATTTTTCTGTTTAACACTGTGAAGCTGCTTTGAAACAATCTGCATTGTTAAAAGCGCTATATAAATAAAGTTGACTTGACTTGACAAAAGAAGATATTTTGAAGAAACATTGACTTCCGTAGTATTTTTTCCTACTATGGAAGTCAATGAGGCCCATCAACTGTTTGGTTGCCCCTTTTCTTCAAAATATCTTCTGTGTTCTGCAGAAGAAATAAATTCATTCAGTTTTGGAACAACTTGAGGGTGAGTAAATGACAATTTTCATTTTTGGATGAACTATCCCTTTAATGACAGGCCAAAGAATTTCAGTCCACTGTTCCCACTCTCTTAATAACTTCTCCAACTCAAGTGCCAATCATGTACGCCCACTGAGTATTTCTGGTTGTCGCAGGTTTGTCCAAACATTCCCAAAATACAAGTGCGTAAAAAAGCAGTAAAAATGCCAGTCTGTGAAAGTGGCCCGACATTGTTCGGCCGGCCTCCTTTGAGCGCGTGAATGTGTTGAAAAGCAGAGGGGAGGCCAGGGCAACAGGACCAGGCACTCCGTCCTCATTACCACTTGATGTTTGAACACAGGCCACAGGAGTGACCGTTTAAATTGCTCCCTGTTCAAACAGTTCCCAAGCATCTGTGGTTCACAGCAAAGTAAGCCTTGTTTGTTTTCCTCTCTGCTTCATGGGCCATCACTAGGTCGTCTGGAATCCTGCTCGCAACTGGGTGGTAGGAGTGTTAGCATCATACGGGCGTCAGTTTGAAATCAGCACAGCTCTTAAGAGTTCATGGATCATCAGAGCCCATGTGATACTAACTCTTACAGAATTAGATGATTTCATAATAATAAATTCATAAAATCAGTGGCCAAAACACTTAATTACTAAGTACCACGTATTATATAAGTTCAAATAAGCCTGACAAATCTTAATATCAAAATTCACATTCAGCAAAAACTTAACTGTACATTTTCCAACTGTACATTTTCAAGTTCAAACTGTTTTGACATGTAAGTAAAGCAACAGAGAAATAATATTGAAGGGATTGTATAAAATTGAAAACACACACACACACAAGTCTGGTTCACTATCTTTGTGGGGACTCCATAGACGTAATGGTTTTTATACCGTACAAACTGTACATTCTATCCCTCTACACTGCCCCTGCCCCTAAACCTACCCATCACAGGAAACATTATGCATTTTTACTTTCTAAAACTCATCCTGTGTGATTCATAAGCCTTTTGAAAAGTGGGGACCACTGGCTGGTCCCCAATGTAGGTGATCTCAGGTTTAACTATCCTTACGGGACATTTGGTCCCCACAATGTAATATAAACAAGGACACACACACACACACACACACACACACACACACACACACACACACACACACACACACACACACACACACACACACACACACACACACACACACACACACACACACACACACACACACACACACACACACACACACACACACACACACACACACACACACACACATGTTGTGTTTCCATGTTTTATGGGGACATTCCATAGGTGTAATGCATTTTATACTGTACAAACCGTATTTTCTATCCCCTACACTGCCCCTGCCCCTAAACCTACCCATCACAGGAGACATGCTGCATTTTACTTTTTCAAAAACATCACTTAGTGTGATTTATAAGATGTTTTCCTCATGGGGACCAAAAAATGTCCCCACAAGGACAAAAATTTGGATATTGCCATCTTTGTGGGGACATTTTGTCCCCATACCGTAGGGATTACCAGTCCACACACACACACACACACACACACACACACACACACACACACACACACACACACACACACACACACACACACACACATGGAAGAATCTCACAAAATCTGGAAACAGATTTGAGATGTCAATTCTCAACAAAATCAAAAGATAATTAAAATAGATTATTTAAGAAGAATAAAATCAAATAAGAAAATAAGTTTAGTATAAATAAAATGACAATTTTTTATGATATTAAATACTTTTGCTTTGTGGAATTTTAATGACAGATAAACACATTTTCTACCAAACTGTAATAGAAAACTAAAATGATATTTAATCTGTCAAGGTTTTTTACATTATGATTGTTATATAACAAATGCTATATATATTTATACACTTTTACTGTACTATTTACTATACTAAGATGAGAATGTAATGAGAATGACAATTGTGAAAGATTGAATAAATAAATAAATAAAATGTTTACATCTATTACATTAGAGAGAATTTGGAAAGAAAACTTGCTTAATTGTAACAAAAAAGTCACAATGCAATAACGACCCTAGTGAAAATTAATTGTACCAAAATTATTTTGTATTTTGAAATGCATTTATTTTATGAAAAGTATACTACAAATACATTTACATATTTATATACTGAGATAATACATATTATACAGAGAAAATATCCTTACTAAGAGTGATATCAAAACACATTTTAGGCTTAATATTAAGAAATGTGCATTGTGCAATAAAGAAGTACTCCAAATAAAATGTAATTATATTAAACTTTAGTCTCAAGCGATATGTCAGTAAATATGTTAATGGGTTTGTATTATACTTAGTATGAAATAAATATATTTTAAATACATTTTGGTATAGGATTTTGGTCACTATGGAGTTCTAGTGGTCTTCATGAGAAATATAATTTCTTATTTTATCTTTTGATTTATAAGTAAAATATGACCTGGACATGTTTTCATAAGATTGACCCAAGCATCCACAAAAATTCCTCATTTCGAGAACATTTCAAGAGATGCCAACCTCTCGTTGGGTTTTATAGCTTGAGTCTTTGTATGTTTGTGAGTGCGTTGGCCTTTCTACTAGGTTTGTTTGGTTTCAGATCACAGTAACCAGGCTTCCACAGTTAAGCAGTGCCCATCCTAGGTCTATTCCTTAAACCAACACAGAGACACAAAAGAGGAGGACAGAGCCCTGAGGAATCCCTCTGTCACTAGTGGACCACCCACTTAGGGAGCAGACAAGCCTGTTCGGCCACACGGCACTACATTCTAGGGATTTTGAACTTCAATGGGACCCACAAGGAAGCCGCGAAGGGGTCGCCAACGTGCCTCCTTCTTTCCTTGAAGCCAAGCACGGCGGAGAGGGAGTGAGATGTGATATCAGGGTGGGTGGCTGTCGGAAAAGCCCAGGAGGACCACACTGTACCGGCATAAACAGAGCCGAGCTGATGGGACCAAACAGTACGTTTCCTGCCCGGACGGTCCGCACAGGGGGAGGGGGGCGTGACGGGTTATGTCAAAGGTCGATCCACCTGCTAAGAACAAAGCTTGTTGAGACAGTAGCCCTATTTCTGCTCTTGTAGGGAAGGCCAATTCAACTCCATAGGGAACTTAGCGTGTTTGTTATGATGGACTTGGTGTGTGTGCTTTGAATTTAGACTGCAAAAGGACAGTTTACCCATGCAAGAAAACAATCCACCATCTCAGTTGTAATAACACCACCCCAGCCTACAGCAGTCAGCTTATCCCAAACTACGTCAGGCAAATAAAATCAGCAGGGAAACAGACGCAAGAGAAGCACATCTCACTAGCGTGAAATTCAATTTGGGGTCAAAGATGTGCATTCACCCTTATTTTGCTGTCCATGCCTCTATGAAAACAATCAGAAAGTCTAGCAACTACCATATATCCAATGGCTGATATTGATGTCGAAAAAGTAAAGTGGTCTATGACTGATAACATTTTCTATATAGCTATATTTCACTATTTAATCATGGCAAATAAGAGATGCATACAATTTTGCACACCATTTACTCAAAATTTACACAACAAAATACTACACTAATCATATCACTATCAACAAAATGATCATGTCCAAAAACTTAGGCAGGCAGGCTGTCAGTTGGAATATTAGGACTAAAAACATGGACAAACACATGGGCATTAATCACTTCACTAATACTTGCTGGCTAAGAAATAAATTATTATTACCTTACGATCATCTGCTTTCAAATCCACATCATTTCAATATCATCAATGTCAGTCAAAAAAATAACATGCACAATACCACAGTAGTATTTACGAGAAGCAGAGGTCCAGCGTCTCCCAAAAACACACACTACCGGATGTTTTATGTTTATGTCATTGCTTTCCGAAAAAACAAGAAAATGACAGCCAGAGCGGCTTCAACATGCTGTCTGTCAGATGATAACATACATAATACATAACTCACGTGAGTCTAAATGTGTTCCTCACTCGCTGAAACTGAATCGTAATGATCAGGGAACTGGGTGAAATACTTCACACTGCAAGCTAAAGAGAATACATTGAAAAAGAAACTTTGCCAGGTTAATAAACATTGCTAAATGTGTTTGTTTTGACAGACATTTTTATGCACAAACTACACATTCTGATTCTGACATTCCTGGTTAGAATATTTTCAATCATTTTCTATTCTGGACAGATTTCAATAGATGAACTTTTAAATTAAATGAGTCCCTGTAGTCATCCAATTTGACTCATATGCTGATGCAATATATTATTTTTATATGATGCAGTTACTTTGATCACTATCTTCTCAGTTTAAAAGGTTAAGGAAATTATCAAAGTCTGATAAAATGTTTAATTTTCCAATAAAAGGTGATTTTATTGAAAGGACATGTTTACATGATTTGATACATCTAATTAAATGTATTATTTTGACTCAATTCGTCTATAACAGTGCTGATATTGCTAATCAATCATTATGCGCACATTCCTAAATATAAAACACTAGTGTCATATTAAGTCTCAAACACTTAAATAAATGGAATTAAATCAGCAATGTGCTTCTTTTTCTTGTCATGCACATTGTCATGTTGATGCCGGCTAACTGCCACTCGGATATCCAGTGTCTGAACACACTTTCTCAGTTGTAAAGGATACCTTAAAACAAACAAACATTTAAGCTAGCTGAAAGAATAAATTGGGTGTGTGCAATGCTTCATGCTAATCTGACACTGAAAAGGAAGTAGAAGGCTTCAACACAGGTGACTGCAATGCAAAACTTCACACACAGAAAACCCCCGACAGGTCATATTAATGATTGTAAAATATAGCTTGTATTTGTGAGTGGCAGACATAATGTCTGTGCAGCAAAAACACACAAACCCATAAAACAAGCATGCAGCCATATACCCACAGGCGCTGATGCACACACACAAGCTTGGTGTCTGTGATATCAGGATACATGCTAAATAGATCCTGTTCCAGGTCTTGGCCTCCACCCATCACTAGGATGTAACGCTTTGGGTTGGGCTCTTCTACTGCAGGATGTGTCAGCACATCAGAGAAACAGCTATCCTGGCATTAACTCCAAAAAAAACAAACAAGCCACGCAGAGGTCATGCTATGAAGGATCGAACCTCATCGGCAGCCTTTACAGTGTTTGAGAGCGATTGACTGATTCAGCTCATATGAGGATCGACGAAGCTGTCTACCATACAGCTCTGAAAAAAATAAATAAGAGACCACTTAACATTGAGAAATCAATGTTAAGTGGTCTCTTAATTTTTTCCAGAGCTGAATATAGGCAGATTTGACCATTCAGTGCCAATGCAAAGAATAAAGAGGAAGAAATATCATTCACTACATAACAAATGAATCACTATCACAACAATTATAAATGCTAAGTATTACATTTCTCACCAAAGTTTGGGGTTGCATTTTTTTGATCAAAAATACAGTATATTCTGAAATATTATTGCAAGTTTTCTATTTTAACCCCTTAACTGTCAGTGCCCCGCTAGGGCTGCTTGGCGCTCTTTTTTATTGCCTTTTTGTCATATCATATATTTTATTAATCATCATAAATTAGGTATCATGCTTACACCCTTAGTATTTGTTTTTTGAAAACATTTTGCCTTACCATGGAAACGGTACTTATTTTTAGTGGGCTCCCCCTAGTGGGTGGTGTCATGCTTCATATTACAACATTTACTGCACTAGTTTATAATCAAAACTTTTTCTAATCCTGACAAAACATCTATGGTTGGTAAGGTCTGAGACACAAACTGTTTTGTGATAGAAGTGATATTTGGACAGGAATGTATTAATTTGTTACAGGATAACACGTTAAAGAAATTCAATGGAATGTGGGTGACACCCGGTGGCTATTTATGGTACAGTGCCTACAAATCTCATTGGAACTTCAATTTTTGTGATATCAACTTCAAATTAGGAACACAACTTGGTTATACATAAAATAATATACTATGTATACAATATTTTTTCACTTTTCATTTTTAAGTGCTTTCACTTCAGAAATAATCTGAGTGTAACCAAAACTGAAAATTAGCCAATGATTTACTCACCCTCAAGCCATCCTAGGTGTATATGACTTTCTTCTTTCAGATGAATACAATCAGAGTAATATTCAAATAGGTCCTGGCCAATCCAAGCATTATAATGGCAGTGAATGGCTGTTTCTGTTTTAAAGTCCATAAAAGTGCTTCCATCCATCATAAACATACTCCACACAGCTCCGGGGGCTTAATAAAGGCCTTCTGAAGTGAAGCCATGCGTTTTACTTTATGTTACTTAATATCAGCTGTCTCAATTTAATGTGTCCTTGCTCAATAAAAGTAACTTATTTAAAAAAAGTCTTACTAACCCCAAACTTTTGAATGGTAATGTAGAACCATGTAAAAAGTGATGTAGATATTAATATGCATGCTAAAGAAATATGGTGTTTCAACAACAAAAATCAAAAGGTTCTTTCAACAAGTACCATGTTAATACCGTATTCCACATTATTTACAGTGTACCATGCAAACATGAATAGGGCAATAATTTAATGTCATGGTATTATCACCTCATACCATAGGGCTTTTAGTAAGGGTATTTCCTGTAATTTTCAGGCTTTTCTTAAAACTTTAAAGCTTTTGACAATCCAAATATATGAATCATTTCATACTTGATTGTTTCGGGAAAGTCAATAAATACTAATTGCAATATTTAAGGCTAATAATAAGAAATACCACAGCACTAAGCAATTGAAGACACTGTTCATGACTATCTGATATGATAAGGATGCCCTCTACTGCCCAGATTTAAGAATGCACTGTCCTCCAGTGGTAGGAATATATTGGTCTCAAATTTTTAAAAATTGCCTTATCAATAACGAATAAAGAAACTACCATATTATATTCTCAAATTCACTGAGATTCAACCACAACATAAAACAAAATGACATACCAAGGACAGGATTCTCTTCATACTCACATTTGTACATATCAACCAGTGAATCCTTCAGTTCTTGCTTGTGCATCCATGCCAGCTGATGCAGCTCCTCCTCACTCTCTGAGCAGCTCTCCCTTAAAACGAACAGAGGACATGTCTCAGTAACTCATTGCTGCTTTTCTTCAATTCTATTACTTGAGCTTCTGGTGTTGAGTGGGTTCTGGTCATATATTTACTAGTTCTCAGTGTGGGTTAGACTAATCTTTTCTGCAATGTCCTCATGAGCTCAGGGATTACATACCAAAAGCTCTCTCTCTGTGTGTGTGTGTGTGTGTGTGTGTGGACTGGTAATCCCTACGGTATGGGGACAAAATATCCCCACAAAGATGGCAATATCCAAATTTTTGTCCTTGTGGGGACATTTTTTTGGTCCCCATGAGGAAAACATCTTATAAATCACACTAAGTGATGTTTTTTGAAAAAGTAATAATGCAGCATGTCTCCTGTGATGGGTAGGTTTAGGGGCAGGGGCAGTGTAGGGGGATAGAAAATACGGTTTGTACAGTAGAAAATGCATTACGCCTATGGAATGTCCCCATAAAACATGGAAACACAACATGTGTGTGTGTGTGTGTGTGTCTGTGTGTGTGTAAAGTATTCAGACCGCTTAAATTTAGCATATTGTGATAAAAGTTCATTATTTTCCATAATGTAATGATAAAAATTAAACATTCATATATTTTAAATTCATTGCACACCAACTGAAATATTTCAGGTCTTTTATTGTTTTAATACTGATGATTTTGGCATACAGCTCATGAAAACCCAAAATTCCTATCTCAAAAAATTAGCATATTTCATCCGACCAATAAAAGAAAAGTGTTTTTAATACAAAAAAAGTCAACCTTCAAATAATTCAGTTATGCACTCAATACTTGGTGGGGAATTCTTTTGCAGAAATGACTGCTTCAATGCGGCGTGGCATGGAGGCAATCAGCCTGTGGCACTGCTGAGGTGTTATGGAGGCCCAGGATGCTTCGATAGCGGACTTAAGCTCATCCAGAGTGTTGGGTCTTGCGTCTCTCAACTTTCTCTTCACAATATCCCACAGATTCTCTATGGGGTTCAGATCAGGAGAGTTGGCAGGCCAATTGAGCACAGTAATACCATGGTCAGTAAACCATTTACCAGTAGTTTTGGCACTGTGAGCAGGTGCCAGGTCGTGCTGAAAAACTAAATCTTCATCTCCATAAAGCATTTCAGCAGATGGAAGCATGAAGTGCTCCAAAATCTCCTGATAGCAAGCTGCATTGACCCTGCCCTTGATAAAACACAGTGGACCAACACCAGCAGGTGACATGGCACCCCAGACCATCACTGACTGTGGGTACTTGACACTGGACTTCAGGCATTTTGGCATTTCCTTCTCCCCAGTCTTCCTCCAGACTCTGGCACCTTGATTTCCGAATGACATGCAAAATTTGCTTTCATCCGAAAAAAGTACTTTGGACCACTGAGCAACAGTACAGTGCTGCTTCTCTGTAGCCCAGGTCAGGCTTGACCTGGGAAATGCGGCACCTGTAGCCCATTTCCTGCACACGCCTGTGCACGGTGGCCCTGGATGTTTCTACTCCAGACTCAGTGCTTCCGCAGGTCCCCCAAGGTCTGGAATCGGTCTTTCTCCACAATCTTCCTCAGGGTCCGGTCACCTCTTCTCGTTGTGCAGCGTTTTTTGCCACACTTTTTCCTTCCCACAGACTTCCCACTGAGGTGCCTCGATACAGCACTTTGGGAACAGTTTGTTCAGAAATTTCTTTCTGTGTCTTACCCTCTCGCTTGAGGGTGTCAATGATGGCCTTCTGGACAGCAGTCAGGTCGGCAGTCTTACCCATGATTGCAGTTTTGAGTAATGAACCAGGCTGGGAGTTTTTAAAAGCCTCAGGAATCTTTTGCAGGTGTTTAGAGTTAATTAGTTGAAAAACATTAGTCGCTAGAAGATCCACAGAGACAGATACGTTTTCCAGGGGGAAAAGTAAAAGACCAGGCGAGGCCAGGTCGGACCGTGCTGCAAGCCAGTCTTAAAAGGATTACAGAGGAGGGTAGTCCGCCCGTCCATCTTGGGTGAAAGATAGGGTCTGAACGGAGACGTCCGACAGACTAAAAAACCTAGCGCTAGGAAGATCCACAGAGACAGACTGTCAGGATGGGGAAGTCCCAGAGCAAGTTCAAATATGAAACACCTGTGTTTTGCCAAATGTCTATTAACAACTGTTTTAATTATCCTGTTTTTATTTTTAATTCTTACACGTGTTATTCTTATTTCTTATCACTGTTTTAATTTCATTTTCTATGTAAAGCACTTTGAATTGCCGTCGTGTATGAAATGTGCTATATAAATAAACTTGCCTTGCCTTGCCTTGCCTTGCCTAATGGCTGATGCTGATATCTTAGAGAGCAGGGTGACTGATGGCCGATATAAAGCCATTATATAATATGCATAATTTATATTTATTTTAGTTTAAATTTAAAGCTACAGTCCGTAACTAAAATAAGCCCCAAAATAAATTTGGGCAAGTACATAGACAGTGTTCAAAACTATCTGCGTACCTTAGCTCGATTTACAATGGTAATATTTTTAATTTCAGTAGTACTGGTGGATTTCCGCGGGAAATTCAAGCATATTATTGCGTCATTACGTCACATCTGTACACATAAATAAAGTCTCCCCGCTTGTATTATTGTGTGTGACGATATTGGAGGTGGAAATTTATAGCCTTTTCTCACAGCACTTGATATAATTAAACTTATCAATTTGATGGCGAATCCAGAAATGTTCAAACGACAACACCCCTGATATTTGGAGAGTCACCCGTTGTAAAATGTGGCTACATAAAACAATAAAATAAAATAAAAAGGGCTTTTGAAAGGTGATGTGAACTCTGCATGTAACATGTTTTAACTGAGGTACAGCTAATGTTAGCGTCCTCTCAGCATTGACAAAAAAGTGCAAATACTGTTATCTCCCTGCTAATGCAGCATCTAGTCAACAAATTGCTTGCTTTGTAATGATTTGGCAACATAATAAAGTTTTCTGTATTACTGTTTCGCTGTCTGTGTTTTAAACGCACATCTGTTGTCAGCACTCTCCGTGCAGGGTGCAGCCTCACGTGTCAATGGCTGGCTGTGTCTCATTTCATGTAATTTCGAAGGCTGCGTCCTAGAGGACACATCCTGTGAAGGATGCGGTATACGGAGTGTCCTCAATCAGAATGAAACGATACGTCCTTTGTAGGACACACAGGCAGGGAAGTATTACGATGCTATGCCAACACGTTCAGCCTCGTTGCGCTCTCACGCCGGTTATGAATGAACATTATTTATAACTTGAAAATGACTATGAAATGTTTCTTGCCTTGACAGCAATGTACTGTTCTAAACGTTTAAAAATCACTTAACACTTGTAATCCTGTTTACCACACCTGTCTGTTTGAGGTAATACAGCTTAAAAAAATAATAATAAGCTTGAAATTTACATTTAAACACCACATGTACACTTGCATGTATATCTGGCAGCGGTACGTTACCATGTTTTCAAATAATATTTAAAAAATTGGACGGTTGTTAACGGCGACGCAAAGAATTGTGGGTTATCTGCAGCAGCAAATGCTAGTGCTACCTCATTGCACACTCCGAATACCTGTAAAAGAAGGGCGCATTCAAAGGTCGCATTTGGAGTGTCCTACTCACTTTTTTAAAAATGAGACAGCCTCATGACGTATGCAGCCTTCGAATGCGCCCTCCGGAGGACGCCGCCTTCCGAAATGAGACACAGCTAGTACAAACAACGTCAGTGAGTTTTTATTTCGCCTCTAGAGGCCGCTCTAGTGCTATATAATGTCAGTCAGCAGACCCTTCTCGGAGCACTCGTACTGTGTAATGGCCGGTAATGACAGTGAGGGTCTCATCCGCTTCAGCATCGGACGCAACCCGGAAAAACTATCGATATGGATTTTTGCTGATAACTAAAGTCAGAATTCTGTGATATAAACTCGCAATTGCGTGATAGAGTCAATTCTGACTGAGAAAGACTTTTTTTCTCAATGAAGAATTGACTTCATATCACGCAATTGCGAGTTTATCAAAGAATTCTGACTTTATAACTCGCAATTGTGAGAAAAAAGTCACAATTCAGAGATAAAAAGTCGCAATTACTTTTATTTTTTTATTTCGTGGCAGAAACTGGCTTCCATAGATAACCGACAGCTCATTGGTTGAATAATCGGTGCCGATTAATCTGCCGACCTCTAATAAACATGCAGCTTTTACTTTAGATGGCAACTTCTTGATTCCGCAATCATATTGCATTATTTTTCACAAAGTAATTGTTTAAAAATGTAAGAAAAAGAAAAAAAAGAAGTAGGGCTAAACACCATAGGCTAACAGGGCACCCAGTAACCTGGTAAGTTTGTGCGCACTAGTAATCATATTTGTTTCAAATACAGACAAGGTAGTACTAATTTTACATACAGGCAGCAGCACTGTGTAGATGACATTAATATAACATAGTGGTCAACTAAATATAAAACGCAGCATATTTTAAAATCAAGGATTTAAAGTTTGCCACGTCCAGTGAAGCTGAATTCTCCTGTCCGCATTCACTTCGCACAGAGTGACCGTGGCGCACAGAAACGCATCAATCCAGGCTACAAATGTGCACTTCAGAAGATCTCACAGCTTGATACAATTAAATCTGAAAGGACTGAAATAGAAATTGTATTGGATATTCAGAGATTTGTTTTAATGATATAGATGCGTATTAGCTGAATGTTGATGGTAAATGAGAAAGTATTATAACATATTGTTGTTTGCCTTTCTGTTGCTAATAATAGAAAAGAAAGCGAGAAGAATACTTTTTTGCAAACCTTTTACTTTCTTTGTTTAACAGGTCTATATAATAATGTACTGGTATTAGATATGACTGTGTAACAGAGGCCATAAACTAGTGAAGACATAAGAATGTGAGCTGTGTGATCAGGCACTGACGTTTTCATCACCACCCATCAAGATAAAAGTCCCGCTTCTAACACATCGGCCAAGCAGAAAAAATAAAAACTTGTCGGCCGATGTTTAAAAACACTGATATTTAAAAAATGCCAAATAACGGCCAAAATATTGGTCGACCACTACCCACAATTCACTGTGAGTCCCCATATTCAAACCACAACAAGAGGCAGGAAGTGCAACAAATCGTCTTGCCTGCTGGCTATCGACAACAATACCTAAAACTCGGTAGATCGCGTGTATCGTTCCACACACGTGCGGTAGATCGCGTGTACCGTTCCATAAAGCCCTAAGATTTGCTAAGCTTAGTATATTTCTCAGACTAAGATGAAGGGTCATTTTGATATAGAGTCCGTAAAAGGAAACTTTTGTCCTGGCGATTCTGTCTTGATTCTAACTTCTGACTACCGGTTCTTTATAACATGCAAAATATTTTGGTCCTTATTTTGGACAAACTTTCTTGTCACAACTCCAAAAATGTAAAAGCTGTGAGACTGAAGTTCCCTCTATTGCCACTGTGGGTGTAGTAACAAACTACTTCCTAGAGGAAGATGGTTTGATGTGCAGAGATGTCTCCAATTTCCTCTACCCAGTTATTATTTTACACAGCAAGATCTCCCCACCAGCTATGCCTGGATGACGGGCGCTTTCAGCTGTACTTCCGCCTATCCCGTACCCAAGTTCGTTTTGGGAGAACAAACTCCCAAAGACAGGAGGACACAGGTCCGGTTCTCTGCTAATGGAAAGCAGCATTCTTGATAGTGTCACTTAGCTCACTCTCACTCCTGTGTGTATATTTTAGGCTAAAATAAAACAAAATATGTCATAAAACACCACTCTTTTCATTTTCATAAAAAAAAAAAGATTAAACATATTAGCAACACAAATGTGGTTCAGGCAACACATACCTTGATTTTTATCACTCTATGTATATTTATAACAAACAAAACACAACCATGCCTCTTTTCGTTTACATTTAAAAAAAAGTATGTGGTTCAGAAAATAAGTGTTCAGACATATATATGATTATCACTGTAATAAAGTAAAAAATGACATAAAACACAACTCAGTCTCTTTTTGTTAAATATCAGTTTATGTGTGATCAATATAGCCATTAGTTTATCAAGTCACACAGGCTCCTGTTTGGTTAACGTGGCGTGAACAGACACTAAAGTTCAGATTTTTCAACTCGGGCATCAGACGCAAATTCGCTTAAAATGCGTGAATGCACAAAAAGCACAAAATAAAATCACTTGCACGTATCGCATAAGATGCTCAAGATGCGTCTTTGAGGTAAAATCGTGTCCATCGCGCCACGAGACCTCCAGACGTGAGTCAACGCGTCTTTACATTTACTTAACATGGAAATCACTCGCTCCAGACGTTCAGTGTGAACGCAGCATAAAGGCTTAAGCAGCTGACTGTGTGCTTTCCTACCTTATTTAGTGATGTGCCAGGTACTACTGTGTGTGTTCATGACATTGATGTTGGTGATGCTGTCCCCATAAAACAACATCCTTACAGAGTAAATCCACAGAGGCGTTTGATATAGACAGAGGTTGAGTATATGCTTCATCATGGCCTGGCTGTGCCCAGCTAGAGTCCTTGGAGCTCCCTCTGCTTGCGTAATACGTTAATGTTTCAGTTTTTGAAGGTCAACAATGTAACAAAACCAGACTTTTTCCCCAGAATGGGGGATGAGAGAGTTGGTTTAGAGAAGTATGTTATAAAATTAGATCTGCTAAAAGGTTTTGGCAGGTGCCCGTCCCTGTCCCCCCAATTCTTACCGTATAAGGTCCTAGCTTCTGGGATGCGAAACATGCGTGCAACATTTCTGCAAATGATGCATCAGAAACTGTTGGAAATGCCAATCTGTGAAGTTTATCTGGATGATATTGTGGTATATTCAGATAACTGGACAGATCAATTAATGGCCCTTTGAAAAGGTTTCAAACGCCACACTGCTGCTTCCTTGACACTACATCTTGCCAAATGTGAGTTTGCAAAAGGAATTGTTACATACTTGGGTAAGCAGGTAGGTCAGGGAGTGGTTAAACCTGTTGAGTCTAAAATTTCAGCCAAACTCGATTTCCCTGTAACAAGTGAGAATTGAGACGTTTCCTAGGTATGAGTGGGTATTATAGGGGTTCCTGTTCCAATTCAGTTCTACTCAAGTTATGCGGTTCTACTTCAGGAGGATGAGTACCATATTGAACATCCTGTTTCCTACTTTTCTAAAATGTCCTCCTATTCCCCTTTTCCACCAGAATGAACCGGGTGCTAGTTCAGAGCCAGTGCTAGTGCCAGTTCGTAGTTGGTTCGACTGAGGAGCCTTCTAAGAACCGTTTGCTTTTCCACATGCTGAGAGCCACAACAGAGCCAGGTCTTACGTCACTGTGTCTCGTCTTTCTCAGTAACGCTAGCGAGGCAGCGGGAAACGCAAACACACCAGGCATGTTCGAGATGCATCGACGCTGTGCAGACCGACCCGCGTATGATATTAAAAAAAACGCATGACTGAATCAAAAGCATAAGGAGTTGTGTGCTCTTGCTGGACTCGTTGTCATACAGCAATCGGTCTGCACAGCGCCGATGCATCTCGAACAAGCCTTCAATCAACAATGGCGAATGTTGCGTTACTATTGATTCACATGCATAACTGAAAAACCTCTTACAAACACTAGTGAAAAAGCATGATCAACCTTGTCTGAAATGAGAAGATTTCAGCAGTTGATGAGCTAATTTAACTTGAAAAGGAAGCTGTGTCCGCACTTCCGTTTAATTTGGCGCATCTCACAAACTCTTTTACCAGATGCGAATAGAGCGTCACATTTGCGTCTATCACGTCTAGTTGGACACTTGAACATTTTTAATCCACTCGCGTGTCTAATTTGCTGTGTATAAATCGAGCATTTGAAGCGAAACACGTGCATTCAAGGCGTTCTATACAGGAGCTGTGCCTGGATGATGGCCGCTTTAAGCGGTACTTCCGCCTGTCCCGCAGCCAAGTTCAGACTTGCCACACAAATATGGTTCAGGCAACGCATACTTTGATTAACTTCACTGCATCTAGTGCGGACAGAGCTTCCTTTTCAAGTGAAATCTTCTCATTTCAGTAATGTGTATGAATTAATTTCACTAAGGTTGATCAATGTGTTCGTTTCGCTAGTGTTTATAAGAGGCTTTTCAATAATTATGGCTTATACAAGCAAGTGAATTCCTGCACCTGACCAGAAGATGGAACCCACAGCTGAATCACCCATCCATTTTCCAAACCGCTGGTCCAATATGGATACAGCGTAATATCATACAGGTATGAATTCCTTTTTAATTGATTAATAAATTGTTTAATTACAGTTTATATATCGTTTCTATGACAGTGTTCAAGATAAATCTTGTTATCTTACTACTAGCTAAATTTTTGAATGATTTTTAAAGCTACAGTGTGTAACTTTTTTAGTTTATTCTTAGCTAAAAACACTTTGTTCTTTCAAAAATATATGTGCTCATTAATGTATATTTACTTCTTTCAAGTAATAAAGTATTCTCATAAGTGTATAATATGCCATTGAAAATACATACGGGTGAGGGGTTCGAATGCGCGTCGCCATGTTGCCCCCTCCATCTTGAAAGTACATTAGCCAAAGAGGGACATACCAGTAAATTCAAGCTTCGCCTTTGGCGTTTTAACACTCGATGGCACTGTGTCGAATGTGAAGAGGGGGATTGCTTGAGACCGATTTAGCCTACAATGTAAACTTTGCCTTACGCTAGTGATGTCGTACAATATACAGAATAACGATTGCACCGATAAAAGTTACTTTACTAAGATTAGCTTGCATTCGTCTGGGAACCTGATCGCTGATGTTAGCAATGAAATGGTAAAAAATAGATTCAATTTCCCAGTGCTGAAGTACCCCTTTAAAGAAAGATAGCACAAGCACACAGTTAAAGGGGTACTTCAGCGCTGGGAAGATGAATCTGTATTTAAACTCGGTCATTAATATAGTAGAAATGTGAAATTGTTTTTGAATTTGGTGCCTTCTAGACTGAGAAAACACCGAAAATTTATTTTTGTCTCATGGGGATGAAAGACAACAATTCCCAGAATGCACTTCGCTGCCCTACGAGAGCACTCTAGGCATGGCTACTGGTTTACTTGCCCACCATGTTAATTTTCATAAAATCAGTTCAGTTAGAGACGCTACAATTAAAAACTGAACGTGTCTGTTCAATATATTATGAGTGAGTCGACTGAGTGTCACGGCCATCACAGCACAAACGCAGCAGGAGTCAGATTACATTCATCACATGAGCTGAGGTAATCCTGGGATTCGCGGCTGCGGCTGCGGCTGCATTCACAGCACGTGAACAGTCTGGCACATTTTCAGTTCATGTCTTTGGAAGCTTAACTTTCATAGGAATTCACTTTGCTCTCCACCTCTCTGTTTACATGAATCTCCGCAGCTCCCCAAGCCGAGTGCTGTGAGTGCGATGTTTAAAACATGCGGAAATAGCGCCTCCTGCTGGCTGTAGTCTTTAGACTCTGGACAAAAACTCCTCCGATGATGCAAAATGCCGATATTTGCGTCATCTGAGGATTTTTTCCAGAAATAAAATACATAATTCTCTCGTCTCGGGGGCATATGAGGGGGGAAAGTACGATAATTTGAATATACTCCTGGGTTTCTATTGATACAAAGCTTAATGCTAATCGCTGAAGTAACCCTTTAATGTAATAAACTACACCTGTGGATACTCTGCTAGGAAACCTGTGCGAATGTGAAGGGAATAAAGCGCTAGCATCATTTGTTTGAAGACTCCACTTGTTTTGATATTTTATATCTAATAAAATAGTCACGGTTAAAATTGTCTGAAGCACTTTATTGTACCACTGTTTTCTTTAACCAGTTTTAAGACTTTCTTACAACCACCTAAGCATCACAGAATCATCTGAAGAAAACACACAAACAAATAAAACACTGTCTTTCAAGTGTCTATGAGACAAACCTAAATATTACAAATGTCTCTGAGGTGTAGGTGACAAGACGGTGGCTGTCAACTGACATTAACAAAGTGTGGCATCCAATTTCTGTTAACTAACATGGTACACTACCGACACCTTGCTAAATGCACAATAAATGTATGCACTAAATTAAAATCTAGACACCATGAGCAATAAGTTTCAGCCACCTCACAGATATTTGCATTATGTCTCACTATGCACATCAATGTAACTGGTTAATAACTGAGATGCCATCATACTCACTTTATAGACAGCTCATTCTCCAAAGAAGATATTTTGTGTTTTGCCCTCTGAAGTGCACACTGAACATCCCGTGCCATGCTTCTGATATTCATATATGTGTCAGTGAGTGTAGAAAGCCGGCGTTTTCTAGCTGGACACCGTATACGTCATCTCAGCTTGCACATCCCATGCATACGCATGCAACATGATCCATGCGAGAAGACAATGGCTGTGTCTCAGAACCGAATCCAACAGAGTAACCGTGGATGCAAGAGGAAGCTGTCTGAAAGGGATGTCCAGGTACTAACCCAGATTGTATCCAGAAAAAACATAAAACCATAGCTACCCACCTCACTGCAGAATTAAATGTGAACCTCGACTCTCCTGTTTCCACCAAACTGTTTGTCGGGCTGCTTTAGTTAAACCTTTGGTCACTCGTGCCAATGCAAAATGTTAGTTTCAATGGTGCCAACAGTGCAAATCTGGGGCTATGGACAATGTGAAACATGTATTGTTCTCTGATGAGTCCACCTTCACTGTCTTTCCCACATCCAAGGGAGTTAAGGTGCGTAGAAGTCCAAAAGAGACCTACTAGTGAAGCACAGGGGTGGATCAGTGATGGATTGGGCTACAATATCATGTCATTCCCTACTGTGCTTGATAGTCATGTCACTACCAAACCATTCTGGAGGATAAAGTGCACCTAATGGTTCAAACATTGTACCCTGAAGGGGGTGTCGTGTATCAGCATGATAATGTACCAATACACACAGCAAGACTTCTAACAGAATGGTTTTGAGGAACATGAAAGTGAACTTGAACATCTCCCATGTTCACCAGTCACCGGATCTAAATATTTTTTAGCCATTTTGGGTATTCTGGATGAGCAAGTCAGAAAATGTTTTCCTCCACCAGCATAACTAGTGACCTGGCCACTGTTCTGGAACAGAAATGGATCAAAATACATCTGGCCACTTGTCATTCCCAAGACAAACTGACACTGTTTGGCCGCAAAAGGAGACTCTACACCATAATAATACATTAGTGTGGTCTAAAACCAGCTGTTTCATTTATGTTACCATTTACAATGGTATATTAATTTATGATGATAATCATTTAGTTACATTGGGTTTATATGGGTCAATGATAAGAAAAGATGTCTTACTTTGTTTACTTACTTTTGTTCTCAATGTGCCATTTTTGTAAAAAGGTCCAAAGGAAGTACTAAAAAATATAATAACATTGGCACACCTATAAAGGGGTGAAGGTACAAGAAATAGCCACAGTGATATTAGTTTAGTGGATTTTTCAAATAATATTTTATAATGTTTATATAAATAATATAAATAATATTTATTATATAAATAATAAACAATATATAATATGTATTATATAAATAATAAATTATATATATATATATATATATATATATATATATATATATAATTTATTATTTATATAATACATATTATATATTATTTATTATTTATATAATAAATATTATTTATATTATATATGCACTATATACAATTGCACTAACAAATCCAACCAAATGAGTTACATGTAATTGACCCATAAATCGAAGTACAATAGTATCAGCAAACCGAAAACTGCTGTCTAGGTAGGTAGGGCACTAAGTGTTGTTGAGACACAGCCCTTGAATCCATCCAAACCGCGACGCACTAGTAGGCTATACTTGTAACAAAGTAACACTTGACTAAAGCTGGTGTCTTTCAGGCAGGTCAAATGTGTTACAATGTCAAGACAAGACAAGACAAGACAATATAAGACAAGACGTAACTAGTCAAAGCAGTCAAACTAGTTGCCTTCACCTTGCTGCCTAAATCCCTCCTCGACTGGCGTCAGAATACAAACACTGGCTTTATCTTCTTCAACTTCATTAGTCATTCAGTGAAAGCATGAATAATAATGCAATGAGACATCGATAAGAGTTGTCATTGAAAGATGGACCGTCTTCGGACTTACCATTGATACGCGTTATGTGGTCGGCATTCATTTGGTGCTGGTCGAACAGGATTGTTTCCTAAAAGTTTTGGAGGGGAACTTCCTACTACAGTGTGCGCAGTCAAGCTTCATTCCGGCCCACCGGGACAGACAGTTCTGCGTTTGTCCACTAGAGGCCACTCACCGCTGCTTAACATAGATCATAATATCTATCTATCTATCTATCTATCTATCTATCTATCTATCTATCTATCTATCTATCTATCTATCTATCTATCTATCTATCTATCTATCTATCTATCTATCTATCTATCTATCTATCTATCTATCTATCTATCTATCTATCTATCTGTCTGTCTGTCTGTCTGTCTGTCTGTCTGTCTGTCTGTCTGTCTATCTATCTATCTATCTATCTATCTATCTATCTATCTATCTATCTATCTATCTATCTATCTATTCTATCTGATTCTAGCTGATTCAATCAGCAGCCAGTAACAGAATAAAAGAGGCTCTTATTTTTTATATATATATATTCTTATATAGCCTTTGCTATTGCTACAATATATGAAATTATTTCATAATAATAAAATTGCCAGTAGTCTATAAAAAAAACAATATTTAACATGGCAAAAAGCATGCCGTCTCCATAATATAATATATATTAAAATAAATGCCTCCTGCTATCATGGAGGACCAAAGTACACAAAATGAAATAATTCAATAAATAATTGATTCAATAAAACAACAACTAAATGTACCAGTTTATTCTGTAATTATTATATCATGATCAAATAGTTCATTAAATTAATCATTAAATAAATAAATTAAATCTATCAATAAATAAATGTATATATTTATTTTGCAAAATTCCATGAAAACACAACATTTATTGTTTCACATATTTCACAATATCCTCTTTCACACACTTGTACAGTTTGAAAATATTTTTCAAGAATAATAGAATCTGATTGATTTTTCATGTCTGCCTGCTCTTCAACTTTAAACCAATTAGCGCCAAGATTGGCATTTGTGGAATGTCCTCTAATATTATTGTGAAGAAAAAATCTTTGGGAAAATCGTGCTTTGGGAAATACATGATTCGTCGAATAGGCATCATTCTTAAATTCAGCATATTATTATGGAAAATGGCTTTTTTTCAAAGCACATTTTATTATAAAAACAGATATTTAAACACAGGAATGAGGATATTGTGAATATTGGATATTGGATATATTGGATATAGAATATTGTGAAATATATTAAACAATAAATATTGTGGTTTCTTGGAATTTTACAAAATAAATAGATTTAATTATTGATTTACTTAATTCATAATTAATTCAATTAAGTATTCCAGAATAAACTGGTAGGCTACATTTAATTGTTGTATTATTAAATTAATTATTTATTTAATTATTTCATTTGCGCCCTGTGACCTACAGGGGGCGCTTATTCCCGACTCTGCGACTGCTCGGATGTGTCCTACTGTTTTTCTAAATCGAGCTGGTTGACTTGAACCATGATCACCGCGTTCTCACGGACTCTGTGAGGATTTATCCAAACAATGAGAAGAATGCTACTTTTACCGGTTTAACTACGAAAGCATGATGAGTTACATGCAAGAGAAATTCAAGTTTCTGTGAAGTCTGTGAATAGAATGGGATTTACGAACACCTAGTTAATTCATTAATCACCGCTGTTCAAACTTCCCTAAGGTGAAGGCGATAACTCAGCTGTTTAACAGAAGATGTTATAATGGGGGTTTCTCTCTGGTTCCTGCTCTTGTTATTGCACTTCAATGAGGGAATCCACGGTAAGTTTGTTTAATTATAATCGCAGGGTTTGTGAACGCAGTGTTTCATTAAACTCATCAGTGCTAATGTGTTGACGTGGACACAATGTTTCGAGATAAACATCGGTGTAAAATGTACTGTATTTGGGACGTTTATTATAAACACGAGCAGAAAGTTCTGATAATCCTCTTTTATAACCTTATAAGCATAATGATGCCTTTTTTTCTTTCTTTTTTAATGAAATTCTGAGGATAGACAGGTCTTTACAGATTCAAAACTAATGGAGCCTGGACGTATTCAAACTTGTTAATCTCTGGTTTTGTTATTGTGGTCGAGTGTGATAAAATAAAGTTGTTTTAATATTTTAACCACTGGGTTTGTGGGCAGAGAAAGCATTTGAAATATATTTTGTTCAGTTAAATTAAAGAGGCACACTTTTTATTTGTATCGATATTTAACCAAATTAAAAATAAAATAACAATCAGCCATTTAGAGCCTCTGTTACTGGCTGCTGATTGAATCAGTGTTTAGATAGATAGATAGATAGATAGATAGATAGATAGATAGATAGATAGATAGATAGATAGATAGATAGATAGATAGATAGATAGATAGATAGAATTAGATATAATGATAGATAGAATTAAATATAGATATAATGATAGATAGAATTAGATATGATATAGATAGATAGAAGTAGATATAGATATAATGATAGATAGATATGCTGATAAATTTAGATATAGATATAACGATAGATAGATAGATAGATAGATAGATAGATAGATAGATAGATAGATAGATAGATAGATAGATAGATAGATAGATAGGTGGACAAGAATGCTACTTTAATGATTGTAGAGTTACATCATTAACAGGACACTGTAGTTTCGTCATTTACCTCTTTCCTCTGGAATAAATGTGATGTTTGATGCAGATGTTCTGGACAGCTGTGTGTTGTTGTCACAGTAGATCTTTCAGACATCTGCAGCATGCATGACGTCTGCTGTCCACAATCAGAAGAACTCGCACACTGACAGAGATGCCAGAATTGGTCCCAGTACAATAGACGTCTTAGAAAAGACACAAAAGCCTGTTGAAGAAAATATGAAACTTATTTCCAATTTTTTGGGGAATAGTTTACATATTGCACATGTCTTGTTCTGTTTTTTTTTTTATTAATAGACTTGACACTTAGAGGCAAAAACAAACAAAGTATATGATGTGAATTACAGTTACAAGAAAAAATATGCACTGTAAAAAAAAAAATTCAGGCCTCTCCAATTAAACATTTTCTAGTGACTGGTCACATCTAAATTTTTCAGTTGGCCAAATTGAGTTTCTGTAAATTGATACAATTTAATTAACAGAAATTCAATTTGGCCAATTATATAATTTGAAATTGTAGTAACAATTGCTTATTTCTCACTGTCCCAAAAGACAAAAAAGTTCATAAATATAGTAAGCAAAATGAACACAGACAACAGGTTTTACATTTTATCACATTATTTTATTCAATTGCTAAGCCACGCCCAAAAACCGCCACAGGCCAATCGTGGCTTAGCAACCGTAACTAGGCGCTGAAGGTCTGTCAAGTTTTCGAGCGAGCGGAACATGCTGAAGCGTATCCTATAAATTTGAACAGGGGGTGGAATATTTTTCCTTCCCCAAACCTAAAACCCAAGGGGAGAAATGACTCTGTTCTGTCGATTTGTCCTACCTTGTCAGAATTTCCGTAGTACCCCAGAGTGCAGTGTGGACGATGGGGCCGGGCGACACATGACACATGCAATTTCATTGGTTTACAACACAACAAATATTATTGGCGTAAATGCTTCAAGCCTGCGCATGCGCATTCCTTTATGTACGTTTTTATGATTGAACTAAAGACACAGAATAAATTAAGTTATTGTTTTAAAGCGAGCGCTTGGTGGCGGCACCTCCGGTGTAATTCAGCCTAATAGAACTGTTTTACATTTTACTTCTTCATCAGGACAGGTGGATCAACACAAATCCTGATTTTACGCAAATGATAATTAATTAAAGTATTGTATCGGACACCCCCGAACGCAAACAGCTGATTTTAGTTTAAAGCATGACCATTTAAACGAGATTGTTGTTCAATGCCTGCATTAGCCTACTTGGTATAAAGTGCTAAAGTGGTATAAAGACTTTCCCTGTTAATAAAATATGTGGGCCTATAGGTCTATTATAGTTTTAAAGGTCCCCATTTTATTGTCCTGTGACATCCGATATTAAAAATCAACTTATTTATTTATCCACCCTCGCATTGTGCATTCTATAATCCTTGTATAAAAGGGATGAAAATAATTTCACTTCTGTAAATCTGAGGATGTGAGGCAGTACCAAGAGATGTGAAATAAACATTTATTGCAATACGCACTTGAGAACATAAATACCCACACAGAAGTCACAGAATGTCTTAAATCACAATTAAATTTAAATTAAATCAGATTTTATTTTATTCCTATATGTAAAACTATTTTGAAATATATATTAAAATTATATTTAAATATTTGATTTTGGCACCTTAATAATATTTTTTCACATATATGAAACATGTAAATATGTTTACATGTTGCATAGATTTATTTACTTTATATGTAAATAAGTTTAGATATACATATGTAAATCTTTTTAATTATATATGAATGCTGCTTTTTAGTATATTTCACATACATGTGCCTCCATATATGTACATATTTTCATTTTATAAACATCAATACATTTGTAATGAAAAAGTCAAAATTCCACATTTTCCAGACCATGCAAAAATGTTGCCCCTATGGATATAATCCAAATTGTTTGTAGGGAACACATGCTACAACAACAATAATTTGTGATTTTCATTGATGTTAACAAAAAACAAAAATTACAGAGAGCATATATAAACTTAACTGCACAAAATACAATTAATATAAGTCCAGACACAAATATTAGACTTTAAGTCAAAATACAAAGCTTTAATGTAAATTTTGCAGCAGGCCTATGTCTCTTTTTTTTTAATAGAGGGTGTGCACTGATGTCACTTTCCCTCTGGAACACGACCCCTCAGCTGGACTGAGTGGCAAAACATACTGGAGCAGGACTGGCTTTAATAAGAGAAATTGCAGAAATGCTGAAATAATTTGCTGAAATAAATGAAATGTAGATGGGTTCGACAGTAATTCTTACAACTTGCCAAAGAATCGTCATATTGCCCAGGCCTAAAAATTGTTAAAACAATAAGATATTTCAGACATAACATCCGACTTGATGCGTCGTCATACTTCGAGATGGGATTTGTTGGTGAAATTAAAGTGCTGAGGGCATCATTGTATAATCTGGTTGTTTCATTATATTTTGTAGAGATTTTTAAAGTTACCTAGATAACTGTCAGCTATTACTGTGAGGCAGACAATACAGAGTTCTGCACTGTAATGGTGCTCCAACCTATATACATTTGCTTTGTAAGGACAACTGGGTTTGTCTATTTAACCATCCACCTTTATTGAAGGCTCATTACAATGGATGTTTTTTAATAAACACAAAAATATAAATATTTAATTAATGAGTTGCCAATACAATATATGACCTAGTATATGATTTTTGCCCAAATTTCAACATATCTGACATAAAATGTTTTGCTGCCTGGATTCAGGTTGTTTCTGCGAATAGCAGCAATGTATTTGCTTGTCTTTTCTGTAGCTTTGGGAAGGTTGTACAAAGATAGCTCTGATTTCTTGTTGAATGTGCAATCGACTGTATCTATTTGTACCAAACCCTTTCCCATTTTAGATGTGTTTTGGGTGTTTTTTTGTTTTTTTGCAGCATTCACGCTGAACACCAATACTGCCACTCAGTGTTTTTGCCACTCAGTTGGTGTAATACATTGCTCTGCTGTGACATCATGTGCATACTCTTATATGGGAACCTCAGTTCTACCAAACTGTTGCCTTCTCATGCTGTTCTATGGCAGCATCTGAAACAAGAAAGAAGATAAAAACTTTTGGATTAGACAGTGGTCACTTGAGGTGGTTCTGGTTAAGTTATTTGAACTTCAGTAAATGTCTTATTTTAATGCCCTGTAATGCATATTGAATTAGCGTTAAAGAAGTCATGACATGATAAATCAAATTTGTCTTGATCTTTTGACATACAAGGTATCTGTACCATTAAAACATTCTGCAACTTTCATAGCTTAAAACATCCACCTCATAATAAACAAAGCATTGATTTAATCCAAAAATGGATGTTGCAGGATCTATGACTATGTTTGCACGAGACTGCTTCCAGAGCAAGACATCAATAAATACTATTTTGACAAAAAGAACTGATTGTCTCCTCTCCACCAATAAGCTGGGGCGTTCTGGCACAATATGGCTGCCGTCACATCATCTAGGTGGATGCTGCACATTAGTGGTGGAGGAGAAACCCAGAAAGACTAATTAAAAAAACATAACCCCAAACTTTTGAATGATACTAGTGCATGTTTGAGATTTTACATACTAGTTATATGGTTCATAGGATCTTGGAGATAGGACCAGCAGTCCATAAGCATGGAATAATCTAGAAAAAAAAAGTGTCAGTGCCAAAAATATTTAGTATAAAATGTCAGGTTTATCAGAAGAAAACATGCTAGAGCAGAGGTGAAATGCAGAAAAAAGAAATAATAATGTACAGAATATACAAAACATAATTAACAGAATTTATGTTTTTTAGGTTGACTAATTGACTACCGGTAATAGTATTGCTCATACAGTGTCACTCAGTCACTGTACATACTGTTTGACATTTGGATGTCAAAGCCTTCTTTAAAAGACTAATAAAATATATATCATTTTCATAAGAAATTTACAGATGCATAGTGATATAGGTAAATATACTGTGAAAAACTATATGAATTTATTTAATTAGCTTTTAATTAGCCCGTAGGTAGATCATTTCTAAAGACGTAACGTTACATAAAGGAATGCGCATGCTCATGCCTCAAGCGTCTAGGCCAATAAGATTTGCTGTGTTATAAACCAATGAAATTGGGTGTCGCCCCGCCCCATCGTCCAGACTGCACTCTGGGGTTACTCGAATTTCCTACCGTAGCGCAAAATTATATCGATCCATGCTACCGCATCGAAAAATCCTGCTGCGTGTTAGCGTTTGTGACTAACTTACCTGAAATAATTCAGTCTAACTTTACTGAGAATTTAGTATTCGACCATTGAAAATTGGTAAAATTCAACAATTTGGAGTGGACGTGGAGTCATATTGGGATCCCCATATATCTATGGGATTGCACCATATAGGGCTTTAAAGATACCAAGATGAAAAGTTAACAATGGGAATCTGGAAGGTTATCTAAGACATCTTTAATACTTTTAGTTACAGGCACGCAAACTTTGGAAAAATAAGTTACTTATGACACTCAGACCGGTATGTTCTGTTCCATTGGCAACAGTGTTGATAGATAGGATGGGATACATTGCTCGTTTCAAAATGTTTCTTTCTTCAGCTATTCCTCTTTAAAAAAAAAAAGAAAGCATCAAACTGTATGCAAAGTGACCCACATTTGTTTTTTTGACCACAGAAAATGTGTATAATTTACTCATGGAAGCCACAATGAAATCCCAATATCTCTGGAAATTAAACATATTGGACCTTAACAAATTGAGTTACAGGCATGCAAACTTAAAGCAAAAAACTTAAACTCTTTCTGATGTTGCATCAGCCGACCAGTTGTCCAAATTTGACCCATTGAACATATTTCTGGCCAAAGAGTCGTAGAACTTTAAATTACTACATGCATGTGTTTTGTATATAGAGTTAACTGCCTGATATTGTTTGGTTTCTAATCTTGCATTAGAAACTTGCCAAACTTGTTGGATGACCACTGACATTGGGAGCTTTGTCCTGCGTCCCACAAGACGTAAACAGTGTCCCGCATTTCAATTATATCTATTATTTTTTTTCTTCCCTGAAATTACAATACCGCAACAGGAAATATAATACTAAAAATGCGATTGCCGTTTAAAGATCCATTTGTAAATCTAAATGTATTGTAGTATAAAATGTAATTTTTACCTACTATCCTTTTATTCAGTTCATTCAATTTAATAGACTGAATAGGTCCTGTAGAGTAAATTACATTGTATCACTCAAACCTGATCAAACTGAATGCCAGTCACAGAGCCAGTCACAATTAACAAAGATTATTGATGATTTAAAACTTTATCATCCAACGTGATGGCAAATAGGCTTTTCAACTAATGTAAATCAATATTTACATAGTATAATTGAAGTTTCCCACACATGTCTCGCATTTTCCCACAAAATCACATCTACTGTCCTGTAACAGAACAATAACCAGGTGGTCACCCTAGTCAAACTGTGTGTCCTCCAGGGGTACGGTTCACCAAAAACCCTTCCAACCAAACGGTGACTCAGGGTAACATGGCTCGTCTGGGCTGTGCCTTTGAGGGTTTAAGTGAACCAGAGATCGTCTGGATGAAGGATGGAGAGAAGATCTACAGCACTGATCAGATGTACATCACACTGGATGCACATCACTGGGAGACCTTCTACAGGTAGGACGGTGTGATGTCAGTCCTTGATGTTGTTCAGCATTGTTTTTATCAGTGGTCGGAAATGAAACACAACTGGCTGAAACAGTTTGTAGGGAAAAACTGAGACCTCGGAAAGTATGAAGGGTTGTTTACTAGCGCTACTATTACGAGTTTCTCAAACTAGTGTTAGAGATTTGAACACATAATACAAACTTGTGTTACTTATGTCTTGTTGAGGAAAGGTGTGCCAAGTGATCAGGCTTTTCATGGCAGGCAGGCAATGAAACAGATGAAAAATCCCATACATTAAAGGTAGGACGGCAGTTGTGGACTTGCGGTGAGACTAGCAATAGCAAGCTAGTTTTGAAAGCGAGATTCCACCCTCCCTTCTGAGTGTCTCCAAAGCCACACCTCCACCAAAACATGCACAGCATGTTATAATAACAGAGTTATTATAGAGAAATTGCCACGTCTCTCTCAAAGCAGTGCCGTAACCACCATAGGCATTGAGGGGGACAAGTCTCCCCCAATAATTGGAAATGGCCAAATTGTCCCCCCCCAGTATATGATATTTCTAATGTTGTTCTCCATTACGCACCGGCGCCGCTCTGTTTGCATTTTTAGTCTGGTCTGCCTTAGCAGTCTAATAGTGCTCGTCAATGTCAAAATGATGGCCAGTCAGATCAAAGTATGCGTGGCTTAATGTTTACCAAAGATGAGTGTGAATTCTAAAGCTTTTATTTTTTACAGTGAAAGAGTGCGTGCATGATAAGGTAGCTAGCTAATAGCTAAATATACTGTTTTATAATGGATATGTTTAACAACCCACAGTAACATACAGTGATGCAAACTACTCAACTTTTTTAATGTAATTTCGCCATTTTGAATTGAAAATATGCAATCATTTAAATTATGTCATTCATAACTGAATGTAACAAGACAATAAGGGTGTTTTTTTTTACATTAGACATACTACCAAGAGTAAATGTGTGCATATTTTTAAATAAAATATTTGCAAAGAGTTTAAATGGATTACTTCACAAATGTAATTAGACCAGGAACTTATTTTACCATTCTTTTTTTGTTATTCCCTTAAATCCCTTTTAATCCTCTAATTACTTAATTTCTTTAAATAAAATGACAATAAAAAATAATAATTAAAAAAACCTTTGCTCCCCTCCAATGTTCAAGGCCTGGTTATGGCCTTGTCTCAAAGCACATAACATTACAATAATAACGAACGTGAACAACTTACAGAGCTTCTACCTTCTGACTGCTGCAGATTAATTTTGCCGTTGATTGTGTTGACAGAACATTACAGTGAATGTCTAACAGCTCAGAGTAGAATAGTGCGCAGAGTGCATGGTGGTATGGTAATTCATATGTTGACAGGCAGGTAGGACATCCTATCGATTGGGCCAAACAATTTTTTGGTCCTGAGACTTTCACAGAAGATATGTGTACATACATTTGTATACATGTGTAAACTTCTATTATTGTTTGAAGCAGTATAACAAAAAATTGCCTGCCCTACCTTTAAAGGAGGGGCTGGAGCTATATAGACACCAGAATATAATAAGAGACTTGTGGGTAGACTATTTTGGCTTGGACGAGTAAGCAAAAAATCTTTGTCATTTACACTTTTTGTCCATAAGGGAGTTTGTCCAGTTGTCATGGCCTTGAGGTTGGTGCTCAGTGTCTCTATCAGTATAATTTTTTTATTTTTATAACTGTGTGGGTGCAGAGCTAGAACACCAGAACTGTTTGTGCTTTACACTGTAACTCACTGTAAGTCATATGATCACATTCATTACTGTCTGTATGGTAAAAGACACCAAAAAAAGATGAATACACTTTATCAAGAAGAAAAAAAATCAAGTCTAAAAAAGAAATGTATACTGTAGCGAGTCTCTGACCTTTATTCAAGCTTTCAACAGTTTGTAAGTTAATTCTTGAGCACAATATGAAATTGGATGTGAATAGCCTACTATGTTTTGTGAGCAAACAGTATGCCAGGCTCTTGTTTTTCGATTCCTGAACTTCACCAGGATAGTTTAGGATACACCTACATTCAAAAGTTTGAGGGCAGTATAATTTTGTTTTATAAGAAATTAATACTTTTATTCAGCAGGGGCTCATTAAATTGGTCTAATGTGACAGTAAAGACACTTACAATGTAATGAAAATTTCAAATAAATGCTTATTCTATTCACAGATGAAAGTTGAAAAACACCTATTATGCCCCTTTTTACAAGATGTAATAAAAGTCTCAGGTGTCCCCAGAGTGTGCCTGTGAAGTTTCAGATCAAAATTCCTAAAAGATCATTTAATATACCCTTTTGAAAATGGCAATTTTGGGGTTTAAGAAAAATGAGCTGTTCTGTGTGTTGCTCCTTTAATGCAAATGAGCTGCTGCTCCCCACCTGAGAGGGCGGAGCCTACACATCTCCTTCACAGCTCATTCACAGCAGTGAACATTCGAATGAAAACTGAAACATGAGATCTGTTTGTTTTAATGATCATCGCTATCGCAGAGAGGGTCATGTGACATTGCAGTTTTTCATCATCATGAAATATCATCTGCATGCATTTTAAAACCTTATCGCTCCCAATTTAAACACGCACACATGCCCCTGTCGCATGAGCACAGAGCTGGATGTCAGCACATTTGTGAGTAGTCATTAAACTAGACTAGTTCTCTATCAAACAACAGAACATAAACAGAAATTCACTCACTGCTCTTTACTGACTGAACATTAGTAGCTTTAAAAAGAACACATTTCTTACTTGAATGCTGCTGTTAATGCTCTGGCGAGGAGATAAACATGGCGGACTGTGAACAACGGCTTGTTCTGAGACACTGCTTATGATTTATGGGTATTAAAAAAAAAGGAGTGGGTGGATTCTTACCATTATAGGGTGGTTGTGTACACACACTGCCAACACACATTTATGTTCAAACACCTTATAAAAGTGAATTATGCATAATAGGTGCCCTTTAATGAGAATAAAAATCAACAGCTCAACTGTGTTCACAGCTGTAATTATTATTGTAAATTATTGATGATGAGCAGAAATGTTTCTTGAGCAGAATTAGAATGATTTCTGAAGTATTATATGACACTGATGACTGGAGTAATGATGCTGAAAATTCAGCTTTACCATCAAAGGAGTCAATTACATTTTAGAATATGTCCCAATAGAAGACTAGCTCAGTCAGCTTTTAAAACAGCATTTCGCATAAAGACCACAATAAATATACAGATATAGCCATATAAATCAAAATATATAATACTAAAGCTCGCACATATTGTGTCACACTAGCAACCTTTGGAGAGCATTTACAGCTTTCTGTTGAGCACTCAGGTAAATGCAACCCCTTTCGATTGGACTGTGGACAATGAGTAATGCAGATGTATAATGCAGTAATGCAGACATTAGTAACATGAGCTTGCTTTACTGCACGCTGTCAATGCTTATAATCTCTTGCACGTGTCGTGACGTAGTACATGTTTTCTAGATGCTGTTTTAGGCCCGTCTTAGACTAAACACAGTTTGGGTGGAAATTTGCTTTTGAAAGTGCTGCCTTGCTGTAAGATTAAGCTAAAGAGGATAACAAACGGTAGAGAGAGAAACTGGCTTAGTGAATTATAGGCGTCACGCTTCCTAGCAGAATCTATAAATGTCTAGTTTCACTTAGTGGGTGTCATAGTTGTAAACAAGTGTATACGTCATGCGTTTCTTTAAAAAAATGCTATTCATGCCGTTTGTTGCTCAACTGACCTTTGCCTACATAAATCTCAGCACCCTCAGACTGGCTGGCTCTCGTATGGTTGTAAAACTTTGAGACTGGCATTATTTCATGATCATTTTTAGACAGTTGTGGGATTTGCTCTTTTCTAAGTCTATGTCATGTCAAGTCAAATTGCATTTGTTTATATAGCACTTTATAAAAATACAGATTGTTTCAAAGCAGCTCAACGGTAATACAGAAAAATAACAGTAATAATGTTGCAATGTTTTTTAATTATCAAAGGAATAGCCTACAATTTCAGCTGTACAACAGCTCTAAAAAGATGATAGTGTCATTGTTCAGCTCATTTTAGTTATAAAAATGTGAATGTTGCAAATGTATTATGTGAATGTTTGCCTTTTAGCTTGAAGCACATTTGGTGAGCAGTGTTGGTTAAAGCTTCTTTTAAAAGTTATGCGCTACTTTCTAAAAAAAATCGCTTAATATTGTTGCCTCACGTGGTCATACTCAATTCTAGACAGAATATGAGTCTGATACTGCTCCATTGGGCTTTGATTATAGGATTTTTCAACCGAACCAGAAAAGACCTCAATTGGATAGACCTACAACCAATCAGAGCAACAGAGCGACGCGTAAAGTTAGTTGTCAAATGTCAACAGAACTCAACTGCACTGTGTTGCCAAGTCTGTGTTTTTCCCGCGGGTTGTTCTCCATGTCCGCGGGTTGAAGCGACCCCAATTATGGGATATATAGACCCAGGAATGCGAATTTTAGCAGGCAACCTTGCCAAGATATAGTATTTTGTCAACCAAACACCAATTTTTATGGAGAACCCCCCTGGAAAGCTATTGTTTTGGGCTATAGTTTTGACTAGCAATTGCGCGACATTGCAAAAAAACATGTCAACCCTGTCTGTACGCGCGCTGGATTAAGTAATGTTAGAAGAAAAAGATGAGTGTAAACGATCTTTGCCTGTGTTGTAAAAAAATATTTAAGGATACACAGAGTACTTACCAACACGATCATCGTTTCTGAGAGAAATAGTGAAGGTGAATGCATATACGAACAAGTTCTCCATTTAGGTTAAGAGCAAATTCAACCCAAGCACCTTTGATGACGTGGATGATTACGTTACTGTTTATCATCTGTCCATCATCGTCTAAAGCCCACCCTGACAATTTCATTGGTCCGAAACAGTTTCTGTTCGGGTATAATTACTCCTCTATGGATCGAGTCCAGACCGAATTGCCCAAGCAAAAAACATTGTGGGCGGGGCTAAATTTGGCTGGCATCCAGGCTATAAATATTGGGTTACTCCTAAAAAGTAACTCAACTACTTAGTTACTTTTTTATGGATAGTAATGCTTTAGGTTACTTCTACATTAGTGCAAGTGAGATGAGTAAAGGCATGCTCGCATTTAGTCTAGAGTTACAGTATCCATCATGTTCACACACACACCGCGCACACAACCCCAGAGGGGGTTACTCCAGATTTCTCAACATGGGGGCAGGAGAGCTGTCAATCAATACATGGGAAAACAAAGTAACTTGGGTTACTTATTTGAAAAAAAGTAACCGATATTTTGTTGTAAATTTAAGTAATGCAGTAGTTAATTTAGTAGTTACTTGAAAAACGCAATCTGATTTCTTAACTTACGTTACTTGTAATGCAACATGAGGTTGTGTAAATTACACAATATTAATTTGTGGTTGAGTTAACCTTTTTAAGAGTGTCTAATCTGAGTGTTTCTTTGTCTTTAGTGTGAAATCCGTGCAGCAACAAGATGCCGGGAAGTACTGGTGTGAAGTTGAATATCGCGGCGCAATCATTTCCTCTGAGCCTGCTTGGATTACAGTCGAAGGTGTGTCATTTATTTCTTCTGAATCCTTCAAGTAATGTCTTTCTCAGATCTTGTTCCTTTAATGCAAACCCTACACGTTTTTGCCTCTTACTGCTCATATTTTTAGGTGTGCCTCATTTTGTGGTGGAACCCCAGGATGTAGCTGCATTTGCAGGGGAGCCCTTCAACCTGACGTGTGCTGCATCAGGTCCTCCAGAACCTGTGGAGGTGTTGTGGTGGCTGGGAGACGAACAGAAGGGTGATTTCATGCCCTCCCCCTCAGTTCTCTTTGTTAAAGGTGAGAGACACCAAGGGCCTGTCCCAATACCCACTCTTGCGGTCTTTTGACCACTTGTCTACTTGCATGACATAATTCCGGTATTTGGCCCAAGTGGGCATGAAGACCGCAAGTGTGTGTAGAACTTTTGATTAACTGATGGGACGCACTTACAATATAATGTTATAAAAATGCAAGTTGATTACTTTCACTTTAAGAGGGCTTTCACAATGACCATGTTTGGTGCGGTCCAAGAGTGATTGTTCCTGATGCCCCCCGCAGCATTGGTCTGGTTTCACACTTATTAGATTCTTTCAAACCCTGGTGCATTTGCACTTATCTTATGTCATCACAAACATGATAGAAAACAGTTTGTGGGGCAACATATTGTGTTTTGTATTAATTTGGTGCTCTTATGTGCAGCAGAGTGAACGACACTTGGGTTTGCTGGATGTGCATCACATGAAGTCTTGCAATCAAGACTCTAATGTGGAAACAGTGGATTGCAAGCCATTTATCTGCCGCTCTGATCACATGCTCACTCTCGCTCGTATCCAAAGTAAATCATCACTTCGTTATCGTTACTTTACTTCCAGAAAGAGTGTGCACCCAAGAGCGAAGTTGCTTTCACTTTCACACGAATCAAGCCACTGTCCCATTGTAGCTGATCTCAGACCACCTCCTACAAGTCTCAGGTTCGGAACCCCGGTGCACTACAGGGTCCGCATGACAGCTTTCACATTACCAATTTTTCATGTGAACAGTTCCCCGTTTCAAACTAAACTTCCAGTGAGAAATCACACAAAATTAACCTCTAAATGTGTGTACAATTTAAGTAATTTGAGTGTCTATTTACAGCAAGTGCAAGTAGCATGCCTTGTTGGCAAGTTCTATTTGTACTAGATCCACCTAACATTGCCTGGTTGGGCCAAACAAGATTAAATAAATAAATAAATAAAAAAGTATATTTCAGAGCGTAAGGTTTAAGGATCTTGGTTTTGATGCGGTCGACCTGGGTTCGAGTTCTCCTTTTGGCTAGCTCGCTCTTCTCCATTTTCCCATCACATATCACATCGGAAAGGCATTTACTTTCAATATAAAATTAAGAAAATTGTCTAAAAGTGAAAATAAAGTGCCTAACGAAATTAAATTTCATAATAATGAAAGTATTTATTGGGTAGGGGTAGGTGTAGGGAGGGCTTTCATTGTCCCATTAAGGCAGCATTCATTTAATAATTTTAATAAACATAATAATTTACACTCTGTTATTATTGCGTCCTTTTAATGTAAAACAATACTGAGGTGCAAATAGTATGTAACTCAAAATAAAGTATAAATTGCATCTAATTACTATTTACACATATTGCAAGGAACTGCTACTTTTACATGATGTAAATAGAATATATCACTATTTTCACTTTAGCACCGTTTCCACCAAAATTACCCGGAACAATTTGTCCCAGGAACTCTTTTCCCCCCAGACCTGCTGCTGTCTGCGTTTCCACCGCGGTCTTAAGTACCACAAAGATTAGTCCGGTGACTTAGGACAGCGCGTTACAGAGCCCACTGGATTTCGTCCTCCGCAAATAAACGTAAAGCCAGAATCTCGTTGTCTGTCCATTGGCCGTATTTTTAAAACTCCATTGTTGAAAATAGCAAACGACTTTTAATGAAATAATTTAAATAAAATGCAGCGTGAGCTCGACCAATCAGCAGGTTCATCACCCAAATCCAACCCCCGAAAGTTCCTGAACGTTGAAAAAGTACTACCTCGCGAGCAGGGCCATTTTGAGGGAGAATTTTTTACCCAGAACTTTATTTAGACCCTGGTTCCTGCGGTCGAAACGCACAGAGTACCACCCCAAAGTACCTAGTTTCTGGAGAAAGTTCCCACGGTGTATGCTATTTCACTTAGAAAATAGCATCTACAGCTATTTGCACTCAATGTAAAAAGCAATTATCACTAAGAAAACATGCTATTTTTCACTGTAAATTGAATCTAGTTGCTATTTGCACTTGGTGTAAATTGCATCTAAATGCAAGGCAAATAATTGTGGTGCTTCTAATTAAGTAAATAAAAAGCAGTTGCAAACATTTTACGAAATACACATACTCATCTCTGTACCAATAAAATGTGCAGCACTTTACATTTTACTTTTCTTGCAATCTCGGGGCACATGAATTCCCAAATGAATGATGCCATATGCAAATGATTTGAACATTTATAATTTGGATTTTGCGTTTATGATGCAATACAAATACCGCTTTGAAGTATGTTGTGCATTAAAGTGTGCATTGAGGAAATTTACTTTCTGTTGCGTCCACATGCTGGGACAGGCAATTCACTCAACACCGACCAGGCAGCTTTTATAGTCATGCAACTCCTTACATTTTCAAAACTGTTTACCATTTCCGTTGATTTATAAAGCAAAATCCAAATAATAAATGTCAACATATTGTATGTTCAAATCGTTTGCTCAAATCAGTCAAAATATTTAGGTGTAGGTATTTTTAGTCCAGCTAATACACAAACATTTCATAGAAACAAGCTGATCCCATGTGCTAATCATGCCATTGGCACTTTAAAGTGAAAAAGTGTTACTTCCTTTCCAACAGACACCATTATGAGCATTGCAATCTTCCCCCATTCAAGTTCAAGAGTTTAGTTCAATTACTCTTTAGCAAATATAAGCTATTACATATAGAGAGAAATATATAATACATCTATAAAACGAAATATACATAATTTGTTCCCTCGCTTTAATTTAGTTACCCTAAACGTTTAGTATCTAAAACAAGAGAACAAGTTGTGGGCATTGATTTTGACATTCTAGTAGATTGTGTTCGATTATAGTATTCAGAAAGTAATGCGACACAAAAACAAGTTTATAATGTTTTGTCACACTACACAACTACCCGAGCTTCTCTTACGCTAAATTTAGTCAAGTTAGTAGCGCTGCTAGTTAGTTAGTTGAGTCACCAATACTGCTCTGGAAACTCTCCTATATTATGTTATTTTGCTCATAACACAAAACAGTTTCAGTTATATATTAATAACTATGAAACATCATGTGAAATATCTAAGATTGATATATCCCCTTTTGAATCTTCTGTGAGGTGATATACTTTGCAGATAAAATGTAGAACTGAGAAAGATTAACTGGTTGCTTTCAGTGGGTTGGGTGACTTTGTAGATAGGTGTGTGATGTTTCCAGTAGGGCAAGTTTGTGCTTACATGTAAATAGTGTAATGTTATATAGGGTTGTGAGAGATTTTGACTTTGAGAATATTTTTGGTATGTTTCATTATGAACTATTTTTTTGATGTTTATGTTTCTCATCGTGTTCTTGTGGAGAAAAAGCCTCCTGTTAGTGGATAATGTCAAGGCCAGTTTCCTGCCTTTACGTTTTGTAACTGGATCTCTTGTTCTGTGAGGGAATGCATTATAGTAATCAATGCTGTTAGTGTGGTAAAGCCCAGTAAAGTAAACTTTCCATTTTAACAACATATGCTTAGAAATCATTGAGTCATTAAGTCTGCGTAAGACTGTGTCATGTGTTCCTATTATCAGCCATTTGCACCTTTAGCAGAAATGAACTTGTGAGTCACTTAGAGTTGAAAACTGGGCCTTTGTTGGTTTATAGAGGACAGATAGCTCTGTCATCATTTAAAACAATGTCACAGCTGTCATGTCCTTGTTCATGAGGCAAGTTGAGACATTAGAATGTTTTTTGTCTATTCTCTTAGAGTTATAAAAAAGAAAACTTTCTTATTCACTCATGAATATAATGAAATTATGAATAGGCTGTCAAGCGATTAAAATTTTGGTTTCACTTCATTTTACAGTACGTGTACTTACCTAAGAAAGTACTGGTTAATACACACTAAGGTAACTACATGGTTTAAGGTTAGGTTTATGAGTAGGTATAGGTTTAGTACCTAGTTATTATTACCCAGTTCTTGCAATTACTATATTACACCGATCAGGCATAACATTATGACCTAATATTGTGTTGGTCCCCCTTTTGCTGCCAAAACAGCCCTGACCCGTCGAGGCATGGACTCCACTAGACCCCTGAAAGTGTGCTATGGTATCTGGCACCAATATATATATATATATATATACACACACACACACACATTCACCTAAAGGATTATTAGGAACACCTGTTCAATTTCTCATTAATGCAATTATCTAATCAACCAATCACATGGCAGTTGCTTCAATGCATTTAGGGGTGTGGTCCTGGTCAAGACAATCTCCTGAACTCCAAACTGAATGTCAGAATGGGAAAGAAAGGTGATTTAAGCAATTTTGAGCGTGGCATTGTTGTTGGTGCCAGACGGGCCAGTCTGAGTATTTCACAATCTGCTCAATTACTGGGATTTTAACACACAACCATTTCTAGTGTTTACAAAGAATGGTGTGAAAAGGGAAAAACATCCAGTATGCGGCAGTCCTGTGGGCGAAAATGCCTTGTTGATGCTAGAGGTCAGAGGAGAATGGGCCGACTGATTCAAGCTGATAGAAGAGCAACTTTGACTGAAATAACCACTCGTTACAACCGAGGTATGCAGCAAAACATTTGTGAAGCCACAAAACGCACAACCTTGAGGCGGATGGGCTACAACAGCAGAAGACCCCACCGGGTACCACTCATCTCCACTACAAATAGGAAAAAGAGGCAATTTGCATGAGCTCACCAAAATTGGACAGTTGAAGAATGGAAAAATGTTGCCTTCGATTTCTGTTGAGACATTCAGATGGTAGAATCAGAATTGGGTGTAAACAGAATGAGAACATGGATTCATCATGCCTTGTTACCACTGTGCAGGCTGGTGGTGGTGGTGTAATGGTGTGGGGGATTTTCTTTGCACAATTTAGGCCCCTTAGTGCCAATTGGGCATCGTTTAAATGCCACGGCCTGCCTGAGCATTGTTTCTGACCATTTCCATCCCTTTATGACCACCATGTACCCATCCTCTGAACGTTACTTCCAGCAAGATGATGTACCATGTCACAAAGCTCGAATCATTTCAAATTGGTTTCTTGAACATGACAATGAGTTCACTGTACTAAAATGGCCCCCACAGTCACCAGATCTCAACCCAATAGAGCATCTTTGGGATGTGGTGGAACGGGAGCTTTGTGCCCTGGATGTGCATCCCACAAATCTCCATCAACTGCAAGATGCTATCCTATCAATATGGGCCAACATTTCTAAAGAATGCTTTCAGCACCTTGTTGAATCAATGCCACATAGAATTAAGGCAGTTCTGAAGGCGAAAGGGGGTCAAACACAGTATTAGTATGGTGTTCCTAATAATCCTTTAGGTGAGTGTATATATATGTGTATTTATGTGTAAAATATAAAAATATATTAGTATTTTCAAATATGTTTAATCATCATAAAAGTGTGTTCTTGACATGCTCCATTATATTACACCCATTTAATATGCATTTTTGCAAACTTATCTTAAGATATTCAGTATCCTATGATGTGCTGACCACTTCGATTTGTTTCTCATTTGCTCAACCAGGTGTGAATGACAGTATAAAGTTTTACTGTGAGGCCAAGAACGCTCGAGGCATCTCCGTGTCACGCACAGGCACAGTGCTCATTAAAGGTGAGACATACCACAGTGTTTTTACTTCCCACTTACACAACTTTTATTGCTGTAGTTCAGCATCATTGCATTCAAAATGAGTTGTTGGTTTTTGTTTTGCCAGTAATCCATCATAAATGGGCATCCATACAAATACAACCACAAAAGGCTGCTTGCAGAGACTAGAGAGTAGATAAATATATTGTTGTTCTAATGTTTTTCTTTAAATGTAATTGTTATGTGCAGTCCGTCCTGATGCCCCCGGGATGTGAAGGTACATCATGTGTCTGATCTTAATATAACCGTAACATGGAGCCCAGGTTTCACTGGGCACTCACAGCTTTCCACCTGCACTGTACAGGTAGAGTAAACACGTTACTACATAGTGTTTGACATTATCGCATGCCTTTTTCGGTTCACTTACTCATGTCGTTCATATGACCATATATAGTTCACCCCAAAATGAAAATAATTTATTCACCCTCTTGTCATTCCAAACCCGTATAATTTTCTTCCTCCTGTGTAACACACGGCAGATGTTAGGAAGAATGTTTTACACTGCTCACAAGTCATAAGGACTACTTTTAAACAGGCATCTGGAGAAGAGCAAGTCATCTGTAAAAACAAAACACTGCTCATTTTGCATGTACACAGTTTTAGGAATCTGTTTAAATGAAGCTTTGCAAATGTAGTTTCTATCTAATTTCTCAGGATAAAATCTGTAAAATTAAACAAAAATTAATTTCTGCCTGTAATCCATTTCTAGGTTACAAAGGGATATGGAAAGAAGGTAAAACTTCCTGATGTGGATGTTGTAGTTCCTCCCTTCCAGCATGTGTTTGAGGGGCTCAGCAGTTATTCAAATTACAGTGTGAGAATCCGGTGTGATAATGAGGTGGGCTCTTCCCCCTTCTCTCCCTGGGTGGACTTTCACACTCCAGAGGCAGGTAAGTGAAATGTTTGATTAGTTAATAATGTTATGCATGCATGCTATTTCTTTCTATCAGTCAAATTAACATAAATGGCTTTTTAGCTTGAAAAGCATTGCTGTTGATGAAATTACAGACATTTGCATATGCATTCATGCATTTTGGCCAGACACTTTTATCCAAAGCAGCTTACATTGTATTCAAAGTAAACATCAGCTCTTGCATTCCTTGGGAATCGAAACCATTACCTTGGCATAGCTTGTTCCATGCTCTACTGTTTGAGAATGGTAAAGTTCCCACAGACATGGAAAAACCTGCAAATATCAGGGAATTTGATCAAAATGTTGAAGGCAGATTCCCCTGAAGTACATCAAATGGAAATCTCAAATTCATTGGTTAGAAAGTTCGTAAGTCATGTTAACATTTGAAAATTAAGCCTATTTTTAGGACTATTCAAGGGACATTAAAAAGTTTTTTTTTAAATAATTTTTGGTTACACTTTATTTTGATAGTTCACTTTTGACATTCTATGAACTATAAGTAGAATAAGTCATTCTAAGTTGTAAGTAACTTTTGCAACTACATGTCAACTAACTCTTATTAGACTATTAAGTAAGGTATAGTGTTATTAAAATAAGTTAACACTTAAATCAAGCAGACAGTCTACTGCTAGTTGACATGTAATAGAAAAGTTACTTATAGTTAGTAGAATGTCTAAAGTGGACTATCAAAATAAAGTGTTACCATTTCTTATTTGAAATTTGATCTGGTCATCCCATACTATGTATCTGTATGAAGAGTGGTGAGGTACAAAAAAGAGAGGAAGGAAGGAAGGAAGTAGCGTTTGTAGAATTCAGATCCATCTCAAAGGAAGCTTAAAGTTCTCCACAACATGGTTGCTGCATACATCACTATGTATGGATCAAGGAGGGCGAATTGAAGCTCACACATTTAATCACAAACTGTGGTAGTTCAAAGTTCTGAGAAGGACAGTCATTAGTGACAAACGTTTTTAACATTCCATCGGAAATAAAACCACTTGCTGTTCTAACCAAAGTTTTGATGGGTTGGAAGTAAACAAACAGCCCAGAGAGCTGGTTCTGGCCAGATGCCTGGGGTAAGGGGGTCTGGAAGGGGAGGAGCTGATGGATGGGTTTGAGGAGCAGAGGGGGTTTCTGAAGTTGACCCTGTTTGCATGTTTGTAAACTGGTAGCACTGGCTGCAGTCCAGTAGATTCCAGGCTGAGTGGTACAATGCACCATTGTGCGTGTCCCCAATCCATATCAATGCACTGCTGCCACATACAGAGTCCTGTATTCTGCCACCTACTGGCCAAAGCAGTCATTGAAACTATTTAAAATGGATTTGGTTTATTGGCACGTTGTTTTATTTTTCATTTTTATCCACTATAAACGAGTCTATTACTCTCCTCTCCACTTAGAAACTATTACTCAGATTCCAAAGATTTTTTTTTTCAGTTGCTGTGATTTCCAAATCAGTGGAGAAAATGTGAACAAATTCCATCTGGGCCTATCTATGACATCATTTATTGTCGTGCAGAGGCGTTTGACTCGTACTTTTGTCTGTTCAGTGGCAATTAACCCTCTGCATGTTCCCTTTTTTACTGTTTTCATATCTTTGGTACACAGCACCATCAGCAGCTCCAAAGAACTTTACCTTTGAACTCAGCGAGCAGCAGCTCACTCTGTCCTGGGCGGCACTGGAACAGGAGGAGCTTCGTGGAAGCTTACTGGCATATAAAGTGCAGTGGAACCAGGGAGGAGAGAGTCAGGTACATTGTTATAAAGGAAGACTGACACTGTTATTGTACTGATTTAACAGTAAGGGCCCTATTTTATTGATTGGTCTGAAGCACATGGTTAGGGCGTGTCCGAAACCACTTTTGCTAGTTTAATGACAGAACAAAACGGTTGGCGGGTCCAGTCTTTTAATGAGTTATGGGTGTGTTTTGGGTGCCTGAACACACCTCGTTTTCAGACCAGCATGCGCATGGGCGAACAAATGGTCGCGAGTGCATCCGCTATTTAAACAGCGTGGCATTAAACAAATGATAACTGTGTCGGGCTGAAACTAGCAAAAAACACTTGCGTCTCATTGCGCCGTGTGTATGCTAGGGCCCTAAATCTGTATTGAGCTGGATGATTACAGTGTCTTTCTTCTGTAGAGCTACTTTAGAGCTGAAAATGAAGTTTCTTGATTGATGAGTTTTGGAACATTAAAGGCCTGTTCACACCAAGAGCAATAATGTCCGGTTTATTATAAGCACATGCTGCAGTAATGTCGTCTGCCACTTTAAATACTCAAGCTTTTTAAAGCAGGATGGATTCTGATTGGCTGACAATGTTTTTATTGTTCATCAGCTGGGAAAAAAAATCATTCTACAGGTGATTTCAAAGATTTCCTTCTCCTGTGTCATTATCATTACAGTTGGTGTCGTCTCCATTATTAATTTAGAATTAGAATGATTTATGTAAACTTTATAGTTATCGTTACCCTTGTGTGAACGGTTCCAGTTTATTACTGTGAAGCTGCTTTGAAATTAGTTGTATTGCATAAAGAACAATATAAATAATTATTTATCTTTTTCCTGTTACTGATTATATTCAAGCGAGCTACACTAACCATCCCTTAACCTTATGCATATTTTATTTTCTGTCTCTATAGGATCCCTTACTGTTTAAGGACAACGTTGCACGTCTCTCGGGTGCAGGGCGATTCTTTAACGCCACCTTCCAGGTTGCTGCGTGCACAAAGGCAGGATGTGGCCCATGGAGTCAGCCTGTTCTTGTGATGCCCGTGTCAGGTTTGTCTACTGTCTGCCTCCCTGCCTTTTAAAAATAGGATTTCTGCAGTCATTGCTGCTTTTCTGTGACTGCATTTTCACATAATGCATCACTCTAAGAGCCGCGGTGTGTGTACTTGCTGCTCATTATGCAGGAATGGTGTAGCTTCAGGCACTTTTGAGGAGAAGTGTTGATTAAAACTCTCATTGTGTCCTTTCAGCTATACAGGCTCAGACCCAGAGGGGCCACATGTGGGTTGGGCTTCTTTTCGGCCTTCTTGTGGCCACCATGGTGGGACTTCTATTGATTGTACTGGTTCGCAACAGAGGCAAAGAGACCCAGTTTGGGTATGTAGGTATTATTACATATTTGCTGTATGCAGTAACTACACATTTTGTCCGGAAAAGGACTGAAATCTGGTCTATTTGATTTTCACAGTCAAGTATCAATTATGCTCAAAATAAATGAATCAAAATCAAGTTTGTAGTCAAAGTTTGTAGTTGTTGTGTTTTTTTTTCAGTTTTAGTCATGATATAGTTTGTGTTTTGTGCTTTTGTTGGTCAGTTTGTGGTAAAATGCATTTCAAAGATGTTTTTTTAAGACTATGAAATATGGGTAATTTTGTCATGCTTTGTTTTGTCTGCAGTTCTGCATTTGCAGCTCCAGGAACAGAAGTACCAGTTTCCTTTACAGCTGCTAGGTCCTTTAACAGACAGTTTCCTGAGCTCCCCGAATCCACATGTAAGTGCACATGTTGCTGCCACGCACGACTGCACCATCATTGACATCCTACAGTACTTGTTTGACAGGAAATTATGAATTTCGACTCTGTATCCCTCTAGTGGACAGTCTAGGAATCAACAGTGATTTAAAGGCCAAGTTACAGGACGTTCTCATCTCTGAAAGGCTCTTAACTCTGGGACGAATGCTTGGAAAAGGTACATTATGACTTGGATGCTCATTTTAGTCTCTTTTTTTGTTGGGAAAAGACAAACGTAAACTTCACATGTCTTAATTGTAACACATAAAATTATAGTGCTGTCAATCGATTTAAAAAAAGTAGTAAATTAATCACACATTTTTTGTAATTAATCATGATTAATTGCAATTAAAAACAAGTTTTTAATATTTTTACATTGTAATAATTTACTGTCCAAATTAATGCAGAAAAAATTTAAAGTTTAAAGGAACACTCCACTTATTTTGAAAATAGGCTCATTTTCCAAGTCCCCTAGAGTTAAATAGTTGAGTTTTACCGTTTTTGAATCCATTCAGCCGATCTTTGTATCTGGTGGTAGCACTTTTAGCATAGCTTAGCATACATCATTGATTCTAATCAGTCCATTAGCATATCTCTGCGGCCGTACCATGGCTGCAGCGGCGCAATGATATTACGCAGCGCTGAAAGTAGCCCCCAGCTAGGTAACTTTCAGTGTGACTGGCACTAAGTTTGTGTAGTTGCAGAGAAAGTTTCAGGCTTGCAGCCGACACATTGTGTTGTGGATTTAGCTGTGTGATTAGCCATGGTTCTGTGTGTTGTAAAGGGCTGTGATACTAAGTCGAAGGTGTATACTACCACCATGTTTCACAGAATGCCAACGAATCATTGCGCTGCTGCAGCCATGGTACGGCCGAGAAGATCCGCGACTTTTACGCAGGAATGAGAAAGTAGTTCCTAGCCATATAGGTGTTGAAAATCGCAACTTTTCATTTTCAGTTGGTCTTAGCACGTGATGTAACTGTAGAAGAGTCAAGTTTTAAATAGGAAAAATATTGAAAGTGTCTTTGGTCATTTTTTGAATGAGATGCTAATGGTTTGCTATATTATTTGAATGAGATGCTAATGGATGCTATATTATTATTGTTTTTATTTAAAATGTATTATTGCCCCTGGTTCAGTAAGGAGCTCTTGTAATAAAGTAGCAGTGATTGGGACAAATTTTAAGTATCAACGCCACTTAAAAAGATGCAATCTAATCTTGTTTACATGAAATAAGCCTCCTCGCGAGCAGGTTTAAGTTTACGGACATGTTGCTATGACAGCAAGTCCAGGATGAGCATCAAAGAACCAACCAATCCAAGATCATGCCAAATTGTCAACAATCAAATCCAGCTAACTGAGTTAGCAACATACCAAGAACAGACCCCTGGAGTCTGAATAATTTTTTATTTGACTATGTGTGTGTAAATACACACACACACACACACACACACACACACACACACACACACACACACACACACACACACATACACATACAACTATACATATACATATACATATACATATACATATACATATACATATATACATACACATATACATACATACATTGCCCGGTCAAAACTTTGAGTGTGTTTCACAATTTGAGCCTAGTGAATCTTGACATTGTAATTCTGGAATATGGCCATGATGTGTCTTCCTACATGGTTGTTTTAAAAAATGAAAAAAAAAAAAAACAAGCTACACACTCCATCAATTAGGGTTAGAAGAACTGTTGCCAAACATATAACGTGCTAGAAACATAATAATCACTGCAATAATGATCCAGTCATAGGATCTTAAGCATTTGTGTATTTTATTCAAACAGCGATTTTGGAGTTTTTACCTTTTTAAAAACTGTTCTTTGTGTCAAAATGTTGTTTACTAATAAAATATTGTTTCCTAGGTGAGTTTGGCTCTGTGAGAGAAGCTTTTCTCAAATCGGAGAATAACTCTGGGCAGAAGGTTGCTGTGAAAGTCCTAAAAAGTAAGTGTATGAGTGAATGAGCAGTTGGATGTCTGTGAACCATGGTATTGGTGTTGGTGCATTAATGCATCTCTTGCTGTGCTCTTACAGCTGACATTAACTCATCCAGTGACATTGAGCAATGTCTGAAAGAGGCTGCCTATATGAAAGACTTCCATCATCCCAATGTCATTCCGCTTATTGGTTAGTGGACACATTTCCTTGCTAGGCCTTTGGTTCAGAATCTATGTGCTTTAACATATGGGGCAAATTCACATCACTGAAGTGAAGTCAATGAAGTTCCTTTCCATTTTGGATATTATCCAGCAGGACTCACTAGAAGATGTTAATTCAACATGGTTGTGAATTCGCTCCCACAGGTGTGAGTCTGCACAGGAGAGCTCAGCAACGGCTACCTGTTCCTATGGTGATCCTGCCCTTTATGAAACATGGAGATCTCCACACATTTCTTCTCATGTCACGCCTCGGAGATGATCCATTTGTAAGTTTTTCCTGTCACTTCCTCACACAGATTTATTTGGTCCATTCCTCCATGTAATGTTTGTAGATGTTCTTCTAAAGTTGTCTCTTGTTTTTTATAGACCCTCTCTCAGCAGATTCTTATCCAGTTCATGCTGGATATTGCTCGAGGGATGGAGTATCTGAGCAACAAAAACATCATCCATAGGGATTTGGCTGCTCGCAACTGCATGTGAGGTTTTTTTCAGTCAGCTCTATGTAAAAAAAACATGATTTACTGATGGGCATGTAAACTATCCAAATGAGGAGTAACAGTTTATGTTAACTCTCTAGTTGCAGTAAAATTTCCCCTCAAATGCATCTTTATCATTAGGTTGAATGAAAACATGAGCGTGTGTGTAGCAGATTTTGGTCTCTCAAAGAAAATCTACAGTGGCGACTACTATAGGCAAGGGTCTGTCTCTAAGTTGCCTGTGAAGTGGATCGCTTTGGAAAGCCTGGCAGACAATGTCTATACAACACAGAGTGATGTGGTAATGAACACCATTCGTCTTATACATTATTTCTTTAATATTACTAGTGAGATCATGTATTGTACTGTAAGTAATAGATAATACTGTTATCTTATCATTTTTGCAAAGGCTAAGCCAGGCCCCAATGGGAAGCAACATAGTTATTTGCTCAATTAATAGATAAATGGACATGACATTTATTTTAGTTTTATTATAAGAGAAGAACAAGATCGCAGAGTTATATGAGATTTGAAACTAGCAGAACTATGTAAGAAAAATCAGTTTATTGGAGTCAGGACAACTGTCAATTATACAGTTTAGCAGTCATTATATAAAAATATTTGATCACAAAATTATATAATCAGAATCCAGTATCCCAGAGAGCCATAGGTAACACTTTTAATAAGGATACAGTAATACAAATCATTTACAAACTACTAGTCAGGTCAAGTCATCTTTAATTATATATCACTTTATACAATACATTCTGTATATAATATTGTCCCAACATATAAGTAGCTTTACAGTGAAAATAATACTTTTCATTGTCATTGTAATTACCCACATTATTATTGTTTAATTGGCTCATATGTAAAGATAATGTTTTTATGTGTTGTTGTTAACAACATATTAACCATAAATATTTCTAACTTTAGATTAGGTCACGGAAAAAGTCGGAAAACGGAAAATTTAGAGCTTTAAACCAACCTTTATTCGACATTAAATGCATTAGTATTAAGTGTTCCTTTATATATTTTCTGTGATGGGTAGGTTTAGTGGTAGGGTTAGTGTAAGGGGAGAGAATATACAGTATGTACAGTATAGAAACATTACACTCTGTAGAGGATCCCTGTAAACCACATATGTGTGTGTGCTTAATGTTTTTGTAAACATTTTAAGGAACACTGAATATGAATGCAATTAATGTCTAATAAAAGTTTAAAGCACTTAATTAATAAAATGTTCCCTATTTTCTGTAACCTAATCTAAAGTGAAAACTATTCACTGTTAATGACCAATTAATTAATCCTTTACTACAAGCTAAATAAATAATAATAATTGTATTAATTACAGTGACAATTAATAAAGAACTCACTATTTATATATACCCTAGTAATATATTAAAAATGTAGGGACTACAATATTCAAATTATGAATAACAATATGTAAACTATGAATAATCATAGTCTTACTTGTACTCAAGTAAAACTTTGAATTAATTTTACTTAAGTAAAAGTAAGAAAGTACTACATTTTTATATAATTAAGTATTAAATTATATTCAATATGAAACGTAGTGCAGTAAAAAGTAAAATATTATGCTTGGGAATGTTGTGACGTAAAAGTTTTCCATAGAAAAACTCTCTGATAAAGTGTAGACACTTGAAAAATGTATTTAAGCAAAATAAAAATACTTCTCTACTGTCCACCTCTGCTATAAACTGAAAGTTTAATGATTTGTAAGTACTCTATTACTTTATACTTATTATAAAGGGTAACTGAGCCATGTAATAATGTACTATAAAACCATACAATTACATTGAATCATACAAAACCTGGAAACAAAAATACTTATGATTTATTTAATAAGTTTACTAGGGCAAGTACTAATTGATTTGTTTCTTGTGTGTGTGTGTGTGTGTGTGTGTGTGTGTTTGTGTTTGTGTTTGTGTTTGTGTTTGTGTTGTGTGTGTGTGTGTGTGTGTGTGTGTGTGTGTGTGTGTGTGTGTGTGTGTGTGTGTGTGTGTGTGTGTGTGTGTGTGTGTGTGTGTGTGTGTTTTAGTGGGCATTTGGTGTGACCATGTGGGAGATCATGACTAGAGGTCAAACACCTTACCCAGGGGTGGAGAACTCGGAAATCTATGAGTATCTTATCAAAGGAGAAAGACTCAAGCAGCCTCCGGATTGTCCTGGTGACATGTAAGTTGTTTTGGTTTATAATATATATATATATTTTTTTAATTTAAACAAATAAAAGCTGCATTTATTTGATACAGTAAAGTACATTAAAAATAAAGCAAAAGCAGTAGTATTATGAAATATTGTTATAATTTGAAATAACTTTTCTGTTTTGATATATTTTAAAATGTCATTTATTCCTGTGATGCAAAGCTGAATTTCCAGCATCATTACTCCAGTCTTCAGTGTCAAATGATCCTTCAGAAATTATTCTAATATGCTGATTTGCTGCTCAAGAAATGTATCTGATTATTTTCAATTTTGCAAGCTTAATATTTTGTTGTGGAAAACAATGCGTTTATTTTAAGATTCTTTGATTAGTGTGAGGTTCAGAAGAACAGCATTTATTTGAAATAGAAATCTTTTGTAATTTAGAAATTTTTTATGTCACTTTTGATCAGTTTAATGCATCCTTGCTGAGTATCCTTGCTGTATTGTTTTAAAAAAATGTTCTGACCCCTAAATTTTGAACAGTTGTGTATTTAATACTAAAGTTGCAAAAATCTAATTTTATTGCATTGGCCCCTTTAAAACCACTCCATTTTTAGAGATTCATTCTACTATTTAAAAAAAAAATAAACATCTTTTCTAACTTCCAGTTATGAAATCATGCACAGCTGTTGGTCTCCTGTCCCAAAGTGCCGTCCTATTTTCCAACACCTCATTGACCAGTTGGAGCTCTTGTGGGCGAAGCTGAATCCAGCTCCTGTAAAAGAGCCGTTACTGTATGTGAACCTGGAGGAAGAGGATGAAGAACAGGCCTCTGGGCCGGGGCCAGATGTCGGGACCCGTAGTAGTGAGGATCCCTCTTGGGGGGTACCGTGGCAGTGTGCAGGAATAGAGGAAGACGAAAAAGACTGGCTAATGGTGTCATCAGGAGCTGCTCTTGCTATTGGTGGAGACTACCGTTACATCATCGGCCCACACGGCAGCGGCATTGATGAAGAGAGCAGACACTCTCATGATGGCCTATCAGAGGATATCAGGGACGAGGAAGAAGACATCATCATTAATGTGTGATTTTTGTTGTAATTTTCCCTCATGCTTACATAATCTAGTAGGTAATGATTGCACAAGTTGAAAATACTTTGTAAAAGAACAGTGAGTCCGTAAAAACATTCCTGAGTCCTTTTACTGGTGAAATTCCAGGAATAATACTTAACACAAAGAACTGTTATCTATGCTAACTCTTACATGACGTGGACATACAATCAGCTGCTAATACTTTTAGAAACATGATTTGACATGTTTATTTCAATAGTAATTATTAATTATGACTGTAGAAAAGTCAGTGTTTCATCAAATGCAATGTTTAGAGTCAGAACTGTGATTTATTAAGTGTAAAACATTATTGTAAATGCGTGTGCAAATGTCTTTGCTGGTATCCTTCCTGCATTATTTGTGTTTTTTGTACGTGTGAAGTGTCAGTAACGTCCTGGGACTCACATATGTGGTGCCTTTGTTTTATAACAGTCCTGCACGTTTGTTACATTGCATGAAGAAGTTCCATTGGATTTATAATGCATATAGTATAAGCTAAGCCTGTCGGTTTTACACTTGTACTTAAATGAATGTTCCGGGTTAAATACAGATTAAACCGTGCAAGCTGTATGATTGCTCAGTTATTTATATGGAGCAGTGTTTTTGCAGCAAGGAACCCCTTAAAGGAACACTCCAGCGTTTTTAGAAATAGGGCTTATTCAAAATCTTTCCTACATTTAGATATGTGGGCAAATGCATTTTTGTCTCAGTGCACACATTGTTTTAGTTTGGCAGGGTCGACACTAGCTTAGCTTAGCATAATGAATGGAATCATATGTTGCCAGCTAGCATGTCCCAAATAAAAGTGATCAAAAAAAAAAAAACCACCTAATTATTTCTTGTGGCTTAATCTGCATCGCTATTTGTATTAGTTGTGAATACGCAGGCCACAAGTAATTAGGTGGGGTTTCTGAAATATTTTTTATCACTTTTACTCGGAACATGCTAGCTAGCAACATAGGATTCCGTTCATTATGCTAAGCTAAGCTAGCGGCGACCCTGCCAAACTAAAACAATGCATGCACTGAGACGAAAATGCATTTGCCCACATATCTAAATGTAGGAAAGAAGATGAATAAGCCCTATTTCTAAAAACAGTGGAGTGTTCCTTTAAAGGACTTGTCATCAGTGTCAATGCTGAATAATAATGCAGAAAACATTGACATAGATAATCATTTTGACTCTTAACTTGGAACAATTGTACTATAGACCTCCATTGTAAGCATGTTTCTGTCAACACATTTTTTTGGGGGGCAAGTTTAAATTATTGTCTGTGGTTGTTGCATTTAAACCGGAATATTACGTTTACCTGTACAGCAAACCCTCATTAGAGCAATCTGAAGATGGGATATCAAGGGACTTTAGGTTTCATTTGTCTTACGCTGTTGTGATTACTCCAGACAGCAAGCCTCGCAGCACAGAATGAAAGCTTTTGTTTAGTAAGTTGTGTGAATGATATCTTTATTATTTGTTTTTAAAATCTTTTGTATTTTACTTCATCAGTGTATGGCTGAAACACAGTTTTAGAGTGTGCTCATGTAACAAACATTGGTATGTGTGTTGTGGATAATCTGAAACATCATTCAGTGTTATTAACCCTTGTAAAGAGGGCTGTCTGCTTGACTCAAAACAATGAAATGGGCAAAGATGATGTTAGCATGAGAAATACCTACCATGAGGATAAAACTGTATTCCAGTTCATTACAAGAGAATCTAAACCGGTTTTATTACGGTTAGAGCTATACAGATTTCAACAGAGAGTAAACAATACCTTTAAAGTAAGCAACATTTTGTGTTATCGCTTCATAGTACAAATAGCGAGAACGTTGCACTGAAATAGCAATGTCTCAACTCTATGTTGGTCATTTGGGTGGTGCTTACAGTTGTGAACTTGTAGAATTGTTTTCCATTTTATTTCAGAAACTGTAAATAAAACATCTATTCCAGATTTAAAAATCATCAGAGTTGAAGTTTATTGGGCATGTGGCTTTAGAGGACCAAATGAAATCAAGGTAGCGTGTAATTAAGCTATTAAATAACACCAAGTAAAAACGGACTTCAGGATAGATGGACTAAAAACAAAATCCTAAAATGTACTGCCAGATTCTGGAAGATGAATTCTTCAAACAGTGGTACAAGAGGATGTGGTGCTGGTCTCAACCTATCTGTCTATAAAAAAAAAAAAACCTCACTGTCTATGAAAAAACAGTCTTCATGTATTTTACAATACTTCAGTTTGTGATTAGGATTTTCGACACCTTGCACTTCTGAAGAAAATGGTGGCGCTGTAGCCTAAAGGGTTCCTGGTGGTTTCACAGTTAATACTTAATTATTTTGCAGTTAACATGTGTCTTTTCTTCTCCACCTGTTTTTTGTATGACCCTTGTACTTGCATTTTAAGTTGTAGATTTTGGCATATTTATTCTCCTTCTCTAATGTATGTGTTTTGGTGTTATTATTTTACTATAATATGTTTTATGTGATGCAGTGGTTGTGTTTCTGAGCCCAAGACACATTTCCATCTGGGACAATTAAGTTTTAACCTTAACCTAATGTCGAAATGTCTTTAAATCATGTCCACTATAAGTCAAAATATTCTAGGAAAGTCTACAGGACTGATAATGAAATCATAATTTGGAAGCACTTTTAATTGTAGCTATTGAAAATTCTCTTTAGTTGATCCAGTAATTAGACTTACTTCTTATAACTTACTTAATAATCTCATATTATTATTTTTGAGACGGTCCATGCTACTGTCACATTTTTCTGGTGCAATGCATCAAATACTAGTCAAGTGTTATCTCCAGGTCAGCAACATCCTAAAATGTAATGTACATACATAGCCATAACACAGACAAAAAGGAAGACCTTTTCAAGATATGTAATACCTCATTTTATTGGGCTTTGTTAAACCCCTTCAACCATTATATAATTGCCTGTCCTCTGAGAACGAAAACAAGTAACATCAGACAAACGAGTGGATAGCATGTCCAATGGAGCATTGTAATAAAGGTTTTGAAGGAAGTGCACTGAAGGAAAGGGCTTGGCATCCCCATGAACAAAACTCCCATTGTCTCAAAATGATTCCTTAGATGAATATATGATGAATCCTTGCATTTGTGCCGCGCTGTTTCAAAACAAAGGTAAAAGAAAGCATTTTACGCAACGACTCTTTTTTTCTCTACGATTTTCGTCATTCGAATAAAATCCGACGCAGTGCGAATCGAGGCAGCCATGACGTAAACAAAGGCGTTAAGTAAACGCATGCGCGGTACAACCAACGAGCCTCATCATTCAGAGGCAGCGCCTGCGCACGGTGGTCACACGAGCGCGTGCAATGTTTTGAGCGGCGACGTGCTGACGTCACCGCTCGCGCGTAAACCTCGGAGGGTGAGACGCACGGTGTAATAATGTGAGAAGGGAGAGAGAGAAAAAAACAACATTAACGAAGACAGGAGAGAGAGTATGCATAATATGCATTCCATATTGACAAAAGGTAACCGTCTAATCCGGATGCAGCTGTGTCTGTTACAGTATTCGAAAAAGTTCGCCGAACAAGGTTGTTTTTCGTTGTTACTTCGTGGCCAGAGCAGACCATCTCTCAGCGCCCGCCCGCCATTCAAGATGTTTCGACGTGCACGCGCTATCCGCGCCAACTTTTAGTTCTCGGGCCTATTAGAGACATGCGCCATCGACGAATATAGCTCGACGCCCTTTACACAAAAGGTGACTGAAACTCCATTTCTTGACTTTGAACGGACAAATAACATTTATGTACGCCGGTGGTTGCCACTTTTCCTCACCTGTGAATTAGGTAAAATAGCCAGTCTAGTTATGTTGTTGTAGTAAACGTGCGGCTTTTCGCTATTCATGCGCACGTCGTGTTACAAATGCATTTGACCTTATTCTTCACGTTATTTGTTTGTTTTATTATTATAATTTTCGTAGATGTGTATTAAATATTGGACATGTTTAAAGCATGTGGTCATAGCGTTGACATGCATATTTTTATTATATTTTATTTTATGCAAAAAAATAAGTGATGTTGCATAAACAGCACTTATTTATGAAAAAGTTTTAATTACATAATTATATTCTTAAATTATGAGTTATAATGGGTTATAGAGGGATATGCTGCAGTCACACGTCTTTAAGCATAAGGTATTTTTTTAAACGCTAGTGCTTCTATTAAATAACTTTTATTATTATTAATGCTAATACTATTTATATAGAAAATGGTACATCGTATGTAATAATGCATCAAATGTAAAAATATGTCTACTCGAAAGACGAAACTTTTCTGCTTTTCCGTGTATGCGTATTTGGACATTTAAAAAAAAATACTGCTTAGATGGGATGAAGATCTGAGTCATGCAAGTAGCCTAATAAAAGTTTTAAGCTTCACAAGTTGAGGTCTCATGACAAAGTAAGTATTTGCTGCATTCTTGCTGCATTCTTGCGTGTCGTAATTACCGACAACATGACTTCCTATTAGCCGCTGTTCATGTCATCTGACCGGGGCCGCGTTTAAGTCCAATTTTCTATGCCCTTCCCTCGCTATAACTTCCCTTACATTGCTTTCATTGCACCAGGGCCCACTACTGGCGGAACCCTTGCAATGTGTTTAAATGGAACACCATAAGCCCTTGATCGCTTGGAATCGGTAGTTGAAATTATTTATTGTTATTTTTGTTTCTTTCCCCATATGAATTTTTTTTAATGCACAATTCTATAGGCCTCTAGTTACGTTTGGGCTGTTAAAATATAACGCATTAAACATGCAGTCAGCTCTAAGGAACACACCGACTTTTTGGGACTTAAGCTTATTCACTGTATCCCTCAGAGTTTGATAAGTCCATACATACCATTCTCATATCCGTGCGTGCCATAACTCTTTCTGAAGCACCCACCGCTAGCCTAGCTTAGCACAAAGACTGGAGGTAAATGGCTCCATCTAGCCTACTGTTCAATAAGTGACAAAATAATGCCAACATTTTCCTATTAACATGTTGTGATGTGCACCCATGGTACAGCAGCAAAGTTCCTTGATTATTATGCAGGAATGAGAGTATAGTCCCTAGCCATATCGGTCTAGAAAATCGCAACTTTTAATTTTCTGTTGGTCTTAGTACACAATTTAACTTTACACATCTCAACATGTAAATAGGAAAATCACACACCAGAGTTGCGTGAGGTTGGGTAAATTAAGTGTGATCTGCTGTGATGTCACAATCATGTTGCTTTGTGGTCTGAAGTGTACATATTGAGTTGACTCGGTCCCTGTCCCAAATGGCACCCTAAATTGTCACGGTCCTCCTGTGAGTCTGCACTTTCATGACGTAATGGCGCTTTGACTGCCGGGAAGAAGTCTGCTGCTGAGCCCGCACCAGTGCGTGCTCGGCAAAAGTGCTCATTCTGAAACCTAAAATGACAAATGGGACACCCTACAGTCTTGTGGACTTAACGGACCAAGCGTACCACGCTTGTCCTGAAAAGTGAAGCGAAAACATCTCGTTCGCCCCCAGGTGGTTGGTCCCAGTATAGCTTTTAATCCCCGCCCCTCCATGTAATCTAATAGGATGCAAGACAAACAAATAGTCAAATTACTCTTAGAATAATTTTTCCCCAAGATGGTTTCTGTTATTTTAGGTAGTTTTTATTAATTTAATTTAAAGTGTTTTGGTTTTTTGTTTCTTATTTGATGTTATAAAAACGGGCTGTGACATCATGATTGATGGCTTCTCTGAGTGAAGTAGTCGCTTGAGGCACCAACTGACTTTTTTCTGGAGGAGATTGGAGCTTTAATTTCTACATTTCCATAAGTTTATTTCACATCGACATAATGAATTGTTCTGCGAGAGTGTGAGCAGGCTTTTGATATCGTGGCTCTACTTCCTGCTCTCTACTGCACAGATTCCAATCCCCCGTTTATTTTTTTACGGCCTATGTTGCCGACATGCACACAGCAGCCATTGTAAGTCCACAAGACTGAAAGTATGCATGTGTGCCATTTGGGACAGGGCCTCGCTCCTTTGACCAAAATTGAGAGGTCAAGAGTCTTAATAAACTTCCCTTTGGCCACTTGGCGAAGTTGACCGCACTTTAAAATGATGGTGGGGATTCCCCTATGGAGAAGTGATTAGGGAAGTTTGCGATAAGTGGAGTTAAACGCAGCCTGGTAATTATGCTTTTTTTTGGCAAACACTTCAGCGGTCATGTGGTAAAGCAGTCACATGGTACAGGTAGGAGCACTCAGAGCTCATAACAGATTGTAAGATGGGAATTTTCTATGAGCACATAACCGCTTTTTAGAAGTTGAAATCTCGTAATTGTGGTAATTACAACATGGCGTGAACACACCTTTTAACACTTTCTATTTGGCACTATGGAGTACATGATGTGAGTTGGCCTAAATGATTGGAAATAAGAAATCATGTTCATTAAATGATTTCTGCATGCCAGCTTAGGGTAAACAAATAAAAATTTTAGCACACTTTGACTTGAGGTAACCAGGGCTTGACATTAACTTTTTTGCTCACCAGCCACTTTGGCTAGTTGATTTCCAAAGTTATTTTCACTGGCCAAAATTTTGTTGTTGGGAAATTTAACTATATTATTTAACTATATAGTGAAATGCATATCCATATTTTCATATGATTTGACAGTTTATTTGATTAAATATAAAATCTAAAAGGTGTGCATCATACCTGACACCCAGATGACTTTAAAGTCGGTTTTATGACTAAATCATTCTCTTCAAATGCTATTGAAGTTACAAACGTATGTAACTTTAGAGATGGTCCCTTAATTCGCAAACGTCAAGCCATGCGCTATGGTTCTGCTGTTTGTTTTAAACTATTTTTGCTGCTGTAATAGAACAAAAACAGTCAGCCTCTGTATGATGAATGAATCCCCTGCGTACATCACACGTTTTGAGTGCAGATTTCAGTAAGTGAGAGCGCGCTCTGAACAAAACTCTGGCTAATCTGAATGCCTCTAATTATTAGACATTGCATTCATGAACTCAATAGAAACACGTGATTGGTTATAACAGTGATTATAACAGATGGCTTTTGAGAACACTATAATAAGTTCAACGGCTAAAGTGGCTAGTAGGAGTGACTGTTGCACGCCACAGCCGAAATACACCTGCATATGGCGGGTTGGCGTTGTGTTAATGTCAAGCCCTGGAGGTAACAGCATTAACCACAATTTGGTGAGTTTATTCTAAAAAGGTATTGACTGTAATTACACAGAACAAAGATAATGAGTTGTAATATGGTAATAATTTAACATTAACATAACAAGGTAGTGCTTTGTTGTTAATATAGTCACAGCTAAAGTGCATTCAGTGGAGTGACTATATTCACTATACAGCACAGCCTCAAGGCCTTATTCATTTTATAAAGCTTACTAAGCTAGTAGTTATGTTTTTATTATCATTAATTACCTAATAATTTTATTGAAACATAATTTTAAGCTAATTAAACAATTGACTTGCTTACACTATGTAGTATAGGCCTCATACGTACATTTAATAAATTATATGAATTTGCTCACTCTGTATTTGCAGGGTAATCATTAAGTGAGTAATGCAAGTTTTTTTATTCTTTCGAAAGCGATTTAGCCCTGCATCAATTTTTATTTTCAATTGTCATTTAGGGTGTCATATGATCAATGTCCTGTTTTAGTACTTTAATTTCTTGGTTAAAATTTTCTGTATCAGAACAATCAGGGCGTGTCATGTCACAGAGAGGACAAAGGATACACAGGTATTGCAGATAGAATGCTCAGTTGAGGTAACAGTCCAAAACATTGAGTTTAATCTCTGTATAGACATGAAGGTTTATAGTCTTCTTTAAGAATGAACAATGTGGCATCAATGAGTTTGAAGGTTGATGTATGAAACTCAGTGCAACTGTGCAACATGAAATATTTCATTATTTGTCCTAGGCTTTGATTTAATATAACAAAAGACGAAATACCTATACATAATGTATCTTATAGCCTATGTTATGTTTGTCCTTTGATAACTCTTGAAAGTTTTGTGGCAAATGTAATGCTAAATGTCAGTTTGTTATCTGCATGCTGCACGGTGTGCACCTACTTTAGTAAGTAATATTTTGTTTTGTTTTTGTTCAGCTGTGATTTGTTTGTTACAACACATCCTAGAAAGGTCATGATATGTGAGGAAGTGGTGCTTCACTGCAGTCCACGACTCATTGAGATTTTGACTACTTGCAACTATTTTCAGTGATCCAATCAAAATGTTTTAGACCCCGTTCCACCTGTATTTAGTCTTGACCATTTGTGATCAGATAACACAACTAGTGCTTTGTTTTGCCATGGACATGTGTAACTTAAGTTCAAGGTACCATGATATTTTCTTGTATCAATTCCCTTTCTTTAGGCAACAGATCCTCAGTAAATGCTGCATGTACCTCCATATATTAGTTTTGGCTTATCTGTAACCAGGGCTTTTCGTTTATCATTTGTCCTTTACAGAGGTGGAGGTAGACTGATTGACCATGCCATGTCGTGTTTTTTTAAGGATGTATACCTGAAATACCCTGAGGTGAGAGGGTCAGAAGCTATCCAGATGACTTCTTAACTCTCATGGCAGATACAAAGAAGCAGGGCGCAATGGTGCTTCATGAAGAGGGCATGACTGCCCCAACACTGGCACCTCCCACAACCACTCCACCTTCCATCTTTGTTGTCCTCAAACAGTTGCAGTCCGGTGATACTGGGAAAGACAAGGGCAGTCTGATGGCAATTAGTGAGGCAAATAAAAAGGTGAAACCTTCAATTGGCTCTGCTGTAACAGGCATCCATCCATCATCATCCACATTTGCAGACACTAACAGTAGCTCACAGTCAGAACACTTGCCCGCAGATGCTAGATGTAAGGGCATCACGGTTACACTGGACAACAACAGTATGTGGAATGAGTTCTATAGGTGTCAGACTGAGATGATTCTGACCAAACAGGGCCGTAGAATGTTCCCCTATTGTCGCTTTCGTCTCTCTGGAATGGAACCTTTCCAGAGTTATGTTCTAGCAATGGATATTGTTCCAGTTGATAACCACAGGTACAAATGGAGTGGAAAAGGATGGGAAACCAATGGGAAGGCTGAGCCTCATGTTTCACGTTTGTTTGTACACCCAGAATCCCCTGCTACTGGCCTACACTGGATGCAGTACCCAGTTTCATTTTATAGACTGAAACTTTGCAACAACTTGGATCAAGAGGACCCTATTATTTTGCACTCAATGCACCGATACCTTCCACGACTTCATGTCATACCTGCCGACAAAGCCACTGAAGGCATTGAAGTTGATAGACCCAACGTTATAACTCTCAGTTTTTCACAGACAGAGTTCTTTGCAGTCACAGCCTATCAAAACCTTCGCATCACCCAGCTCAAAATTGACTACAACCCCTTTGCCAAAGGTTTCAGGGAGGATGCAGTCAATGCCCGATCATCTAAGGCGAAGAATGGAATGTCCACTGAGGAAACTGAGAGTGAACTCAAACTAAGCAGGGAGATGACAACCTTGAATAATTTGAAAACTCTGTTTATGAAGAGAAATGCTGCTGTAAAGGTCAATAAGGATCAGGATGTTCCCAGCCCTTCAAATGGAGAAAAGAAAGTTGTTAATGGTGATGCTCCTATTGTAGACAGAGATGTTCAAAGTTCCTGGTAAGTAGAGTTAACATAAATTTGTCAAACAGAAGCAACATTTTGGTTTAGTTTGAATTAGATGCACATACTCTATACAAGTGTGTGAATGCATGCATGACCAACATGTTTTCCTGTTGTGTGCAGTAGCTTGAAGTGTTTGTATTCACTTAATTGTATAGTGTGTTTTAGGCCCTAGTCTGCATGTAAAACTTTTCACATATTCTACGTATTTGCCAATTTTGACAAATGTAACTTTTTTTCTGTCTTTTCTTATCCTTTTCTGACAGTAGTAAGAAGCGCCCCTCGTCATTGGCATTTTCAGACTTCATTAAAGGTGCTCATGTGAAAGTCAAAAGGTTATCGCTTGAGAATATCACGAAAAATAGTGTGGACTTGCAAACAGCCTGCCCAAGTGAACAAAAGGAGGCGATGGACATATCCAAAACAGAAAAATTATTACACGTTGTTAGTAAAGATGAAACCATTGTAGGTGACATCAACAAATGTGAAAACACAGACACAACCTCAAGAACAGAGTTTTTAAAGACAGATGAGACTAAAACACAAATAGATGAACACAAAGCTGACAAGATTACATTGCTATCCAGTGACCAAAATGTACCTTACACAAATGAAAATGGAATGGAGACCCTTTCTTCTCTGGGCACTGAGGCCAAGTCTGAAGCAAATGCTAAGAAAACCTTACCACATAAGCGTCCAGAACGTGTACCCCTACCACTCCTTGCTCAGTTTCTTAAACAGAGAAAGTCTAAGACAAGACCTATTACACCAAAATCTGACACTCCAAGCTCATCCTTAGACTCTGAAAAGTCACGGGAACCTGTCTTAACCCCTGAAAGCTCATCTTCTTTGATGTATTCCATCCCTTGTGTTACCACTAACTTAGATTCACATCCAATAGTTACCTCAATATCTCAAAAAGTTACACCAACAACAGATGCAATTAACATTACATCTCTGTCCACTGTGTTATCATCTTCATCAGAAAATGCATCTCCCGTACCAACAGAAACACAATTATCTGATGGCTTTTCACCTTCCCCAGTTGGCAGTGATCCATTCAGTGCCCCCAACACTACCTCTCCCTCCAAACCTGATTCTGACCCAACACCTGACACTATGCCTGGTGTGTTCCATAATACTGATGCTGTTTCTGTGCCAGATCTTGACAACACAGTCAGGTCTCAGTCAGACATTTCATCCATCTTTACATGTGACACTGTTCATGACACTTATTTACCTACTACACCTAAAGTTAACAATGATTTTGAGGTCACACCAATTGTCCCCTCTGTCACTACATCTGTTTTTGATGTACCATCTAGTACAGACAATGATGTTGTTCCTTATCAGGAACTTGCCTCAATGTCTGATGTGGCTGAGAGTGCATCCATTTCTGATCGTCCTCTAGACAGTTCCAAGGGTTCTTGTCCTGAGCCACTCACACATGAAGAATCCCTTTCCTTGCCATTAGACGACTCATCTTCCCCAGCCTTCTCCTTACCCAGCCCAGCTCCTTCTTCTCCTGACCCATTTCCACCAAGTCTATTCTGTGAAAGACCAGTACCTCCTAGAAAGACCCTTGATTCATTTCCAGAAAGATTATTGAATTGCACAGCTTCTTCCTCTCCTGATCTTTTCCCATTAGGTCTATTCAATGACAAGCTTTTGCCTCCCAGAATGATCTATGATTTTGTTCCAGAAAGACCACTGGATGGAATTGTAACTTCTAGAGATTCATTGTCACCGAGTGTCCCCGATGGGCCACAACATCCCAGAGAAACAATTGAGTTATCTCAAAGTCAGTGCTCTGATAGACCAGGGCCTCTTAATGACTTGCTGTCAGCTGTTGGTTGTGAGACCACTATTTCTGATCCCATTGTTCCTGAACCAACTGAACAGTCCTCTCAAAGAAGCACTTTCAAGAAGACTAAGGCAAAACAGAAAAAAATAGGGAAATTAAAGTTCAGTGAAGATGATGAGGTGTTTGAAGGACCTGTACCTGTTCCAATGCAGCCCAGCCTGGAGGATGTCGATGGCCAGTTGTTTGTCTCCTTCACGTCAAAGGTAACAAATAACGAGTCTGGTAACTTTAGAATGTAGAAAGGAAACTTTAAAGGAAATTACTACACAAAAAGGAAAACATAGTTGTTACTCACTTTTATTCCATCCATTTTATGATTTCACCAACCTTGATGTCAATTAAGTAATTTCCTTGTAAATGGTTGTTCTTGAGTTTATTTTTAGTAAAATGGTCTGCTGTTCTTAAATTTTTTTTTTTTTAGCATTAGAAGAGTTGGATTATTATTTTATTTAATGGACTACTTTTGTTGTATTTGCTTTGCTTTACAACTTTAAAACGTTTTAATCTTTTTTTAATTGGCCTGGTGTATGTAACATCTACAGAACACCATCTATATAGTCATGACAATACGTTTTCTAAAATAGAAAGCTCTTGAGATTCACCTTGGAGATGATGCCAAAACGGAGACGGCACAAAAAACCACAGCGCATCCAGTTGGTAAGAATTGACATTGACATAAATTCATTTTAAAGAACCACTTTGAAATCACCTACAGTGTATTTATTTTATTTTACTTTATTATTATTTTTCTTTAAACAGGCAGTGATGAAAATGTACACGAAAAGATTGAGGTGTTAGAGAGAACCCTTTTATGTGATCTGAAAGTCATGAAGCACAGACAGGTCATTCATCCAGTGCTGCAAGAAGGTTTTTGATTATGTCATTCTCAATGAATCTCTCAATTATGTAACAACACAATGTACAACATTACAATAATGTTACATATTTTTTCTTCATAGTTGGATTGAAGTTGAGTCTTCTTGACCTCACCCTTGAAATTGACCTGCAATATCTGGGTGTGCAATTACCCATTCCCCCAACTCCTTTGAGTGTTCTTCCATCCGAAGAAAGTTCAGCATCATCTCAAGGTAACGGATCTTATTATTATTATTAATAATATTATTAATAATAATAACAACAACAACAAACTTTAAGCATATAGTTAAGGCCTAAATTGTTTCAAGTTTTCATGGTCCTTAATGCTTTTTCCCCCGCTGTAGTCCAGTTTGTTTCAAGGACAGGAAAAACCACTGACGTCACTAAAATTAAAGGTTGGAGAGACAAGTTTGTTGGATCAGGATCTCTTGCTGAAGGTATACTATTTTATGAGTTTTTCATTACAAGAATATACTCTTTGATATATTAAATGTAATGGGAAATGTTCATATGATACTGCTGCTAAAAGAATGTGATTTTGCTTTACATTTTATTTGCAGGTGTGTCAAACACAGATGCAGGGCAGAAGAACCTTTCTGCATTTTGTAGTGATATGTTGGATGAGTACCTGGCTAGCGAGGGCAAACTAATCGACGAACGAGCTGCTAACTTATCACAGACTGATACAACGTCTGTAGCATACCAGCTGCCCACTAAGAGCACTAGCTATGTTCGTACCCTGGATAGTGTACTTAAGAAACAAGTACCTGCTACCTTATCCACAACATCCAATAAAGTAAAGCCAACATTCAAGTCCAAAGAGAAAAATAAATCCAAAAATCCTTTAAAGACATGTGCAGGAAAGGAAATAAAGCCCGCCTTAAGTCTGAAGAAACCTGTTTTGTGCTTGAAAAAGCCACAACAGAGCAAGAAATATAAAAAGAAGGAATCCAAGAGTTTGAGTCCTGAAAAGCCTGCTGTAGAGACTGCTGCAACAGTAGCCTCTAATAAGAGTCCCATAGTTGAAGTTTCCGGATCCACACAATCGAGCTGCACAAGTGGACGTAGTATGGGTTTGCCTAAGACACTGGTGAAGCTGATGGATGTGGAAGATGGAGCAGTGTGGGAAGGCAGACATCGTACCTATATTACAGAAGAAAGGGCAGCCATCGCACTAGCCACTCTTGTCACAGCTGAGGTAAAAGTCAAAATGAGAATCATCTTCGTGTGTTAGGACAGATATTGGGTTTTGTTGTGATTGCCATTAACAACTGAATTGAATTATGGAATAATGTTTCTCAAAACCCCTTACTCTTCCATGTCTCTCTTTCTCGGTTTTAAGGGGGTATCAAAAGGAAACCCTGATGCTATCAGAATTATAAGACGACGTGCACCACCCTGCCTCAATGTATTCTGTAGACTTGGCTGCGTGTGTGCCAGTCTGGTGCACTTGAGGCGACATCATCACTGTGGAAAACCACAGTGCATGTTGGGCTGTAGCTGCCTGCGACGCAAGGTTGTTGCACTGAAGACCCCCAAACAGGAAGAAAGTACAGCAGATGAGACTGAACCTCAAGGAGTGTCACAGGAGAACAAGGCTAAATGGAAGAAGAAAAACAAAAAGAGAAAAACTTATGGTCAGTCTATTCAATGGCAATTTATTGCAATAGCTGTACCATTAGGAATATAACTAAAATTAGGAATATTCGTAATATTCCTGTATCTTCCCAATATGCTTGTATTACTTGCTTTGAAATAATTTGTATTGCAAAAGTTATGCTAATTAAATTGAATTACCTTGCCAATCTCCTGCAGTTCTGACAGATCCAGAGAAAGCTCCCGAACCGGCCAAGCGTGTGAGTACATTATGGGATCGAAAAAGAAAAGGTTCTGATTCAGAGGATCTTTCCTCTCCTCTTGCTCCAAGAGCTCCATCTCCAGCATTCTTGTCTCTAGAGCTTCAACACGACCTGGAAAGCTTTTTCAGTCCTTTAAAACCAAAACCGGTGAGACTGATTAGAATACATTGTAATCATAACATCTAATCACAGTTCATTAAATGTGCTTTTAATGAGTTTATTATTTAACTAGCTTTTTTCTTTTATCAAATCATTGTTGGGTTCTATGTCAGTGTTGTTTAATAAGTTCATTGACATGTACACTTGGATATCTTAAATATTTTCTCACTGTATACAGGTGGAAGAGAAAAAATGTAATATGATTAAGGACAATATGGAGAGCACACGGACATGTGCTCGTTCACGGCCGTTTTACTCCAGGTGTCATGATAAACAAAAAATGGTGAGATTTCTACATGAAGAATGACACATTTTCTGGTTAAGACAAAGTGAAAAAGTTTACAATGTACACTCCTGTACTTTTGGCAGGTTGACCAACACCACATCTCACAGGTCTCTACACAAGGTCAGTTATATATATATGTTTATATATATATATATATATATATATATATATATATATATATATATATATATATATATATATATATATATAATTTTTCTTTCTTTTTTTTTCCAATTAATTACTCACACTTATGTCTTTCCAAACCATTAATACTTTTTTTCATCTTCAGAACACAGCTAAAGATCTTTTTTATAAAATCTGAGTGCTTTCTGTCCCTCCATTGGCAGCCTTTTAAGCCTAGAAAGGTAGTTAAGACATCATTAGAGTAATTCATGTGACACCAGTGGTTTAAAATTTTATGAAGCGACATGAGTCCTTTGTTTACAAAATATTAATCTCCACTGGATTCACATGAATTACTTTTATGATATCTTTACTACCTTTTAGGGGCTTGAAAGTATTGCAGAGACTGCCAGTGTAGGGATAGAAATATCTCAGATTTCATTTAAAGAGATCTTCATTTGTATTCCAAAGAAAAATGAATGTCTTGCGGGTTTCGATTAAAATGAGGATGAGTAATTAATGACAGGCTGGACTAACCCTTTAATAGCTCTTGTAATCATAGTTTATTACCAAACACCATATTGTCAAGTTCAAAGGACTTTAAAATGTTTTATAAAGCTGTTCTTTAAATTGAACCCCCCTTTTTTTTCCTTTTGCTCACAGATATTGAGGAGGGGGAGCTTGTACCTCTTAATTTGTCTGGTCCGGCAAAACGTCTTGAGATCATATCCGAATGCAGTTGGGCTAGTACAGACATCAGAAATTACATTATGCGCATAGTGTGTGAGCACATGGCTCAGGATCGTTTGACGCATCCTTTCTGGATTGGCAAGTACTTTATTGAGCCAGTCTCCAAGACTCTACAAGAGACAGAGGACGGTTTTGTCGATACATATAAAGTCACAATCTCTCGACCTGTGGAGAAGAAAACAGATGATGAGAAGGTTACACAAAATGAAGCTGAGCATAAAAAGCATGTAGAGAAGAGTGAAGTGAAAGGTCTGCCCTTCTTCTCCAAGTGTTGCCCTGCAGGTTTGCTCAAGGCTGAGAAAAAAGCACCCGATGCCCCAGGCCGAATAATGGTATGTGTGCAATTACTTGGCAAAACCATTTAGATTGATTTAGGAATATAAAATATCGTAAACTAACCTGAAGTCATCATATATCATGCAAATTTACCTTATTTAATTAATTAATTAATAAGACTGGTGTTTCTGGTCTTCTTGCGCACAAATCATCAGGGTAAATAATTCCAATCAAAATAACGTTACTCCATCTGAAATGACATTTTCTTTTTATCTGACATCACCTAAGATGCATGGGCAGTTCATGCTCCTTTATTGAATGGAATGCTCACTTTTCACAATTCAATCAATTCCCAACAAATAAAGTATTGTCCTAAATGTTTTCCTTGAACAAAATACAGAACTAAAATGGGTGCCAACATAATTTTTGTTGACTAAGTGGTTCAAGTACTGCCTGTCTAAGACATGTTTTTATATTTTATGCTGTGATTATTTTTGAATCTATTAGAATCGGTCCTTTAAAGCTTGTGATCAATTGTTCTTGCAGGTCAATGGAAAGCCATACCCACAAGCCAAGTTAGAGTTGGGGCAGATGGGAGCTTTGCATCCTGCCAACAGACTGGCAGCTTACATCACAGGGAGAATATGTCCAACAGCATCAACCATTACAAAGCCCTCTATTACATCCACTCCGGTTTCTACTGTTCCCACAGTAACCACAGTTACCAGTAAATCCACTTCTACAACCACACCCATCATCAAGTCTGTAGGTAAGTCATGGAAAGGTTTACAGTGGTTCACCTCCAGACCTTTTGCTCTCAAGTTTATAGACCAAAATAGAGGACGTCCAGTATGTTAAGCAGTGTGTAACACTGTTAAATTTGTGCAGCTGTACTGCATGTTAATATGTCCATAACTTAAGTGGCAGACTTAACCTGCTCCTTAATTTGTTTTTTGCACAGTGACCAAGCCCCCAGTGGGAAAGGTCTTCACCCAGTTTGTGGTCAACCACATCAACTCTCAAAATCTTCCCAACAGTAGCACCTCTCACTTACAGCCTTCTGCTCCAAAAATTGTCATCCCCTCCTCCATGTTGATGATTGGCAAAGAGGCTGGTGCCCCTGGGGTGGCTCTTTCTCCTCTTAAAGCAGGCTTGATAACCCAGGTTTCTGAGCCTTCAGACTCCACAGGTAGCGCCAGTTTTCCCAATGTATCAAAACTCCAAGCCCCTGCTATCAACATCCTCACTAAATCACCCAGCCTGCCTCTGGGTAAGCCTGGCTTCCTTGGTTTGCCATTGTGTGTCTGTGCTTCCCTCTCCAACAAACCCGTGGCCATGAATCTCCTTGGAGAATTTAACATACTTGACCTTCATATGGGTCTATTCTTGTGACTTAGAATTCTTCTAAGAAGCAACAGCAAGCTCTTGAGTTACTTTCATCTTCTTGTTTCGTCTACCCTTTCCATTATCATCTAAAATTGATCATAATTTGTGACTGTGTCTATTATTTGTAGATTGTAAATTGGCCATGTGCTTAATGCAATCCTGAGCTTCACCACCATTGATTTTGACATTATGCATTATGTCTTACGCCAACTACTGATGGGAATAGAGCCATTTAATCAATGTCAATGTGAATTCTCACTAAAATACATGGAGGTTTTAGAAGTTTGCTATTGTGAACGTTATCTGTCACCATCATCATCTTTAATTATGGGCTAGTTTGGTGCTTTGGGTCTACTGAATTTATATTCTTCACTTTGTCCTTGAATTATTTCACAATTCCACCGAGTTGAACGTTTAAGTTGCTAGAATTAATCTTTTCCTTATTTTCAGGTGGGTCTGGTCTAACGCCAGCAGCTGCTGTCTCTTCACCTGGATTGACCACTCCTGGGAAAAAGACTGTTTTGATCACAGTTATGCCCCGTAGTACTGGACTCCCCAAAATTGGTTCTCCGATTACAAAGTCTGTCAAACCGACTCTTCCCCCACAGACCCCAGGCCAAAAATGCTGCTTCAGGTGGTAAAGACGGCTGATGGCAACACATTGTACCGCAATCCTAATGGCCAACTCATGCAGTTGGTGCCACTAAGTCAAATTAAAGCCATCAAACCCAACCTCCTTTCTCAAGGCCAACGTAAGTGGTTCTGGAATACCATATTCACTGTTTCTGGGAAACCAATAAATATATATATATATATATATATATATATATATATATATATATATATATATATATATATATATATATATATATATATAAGTAAAGCTATTATAAAAGTGTAGCACCCATGTAGATAAAAATAAAATACCCGTAGTAGAGTCACAGACAAGAATTATGGCTGACTTTGAGAAATTCATGTCATCTACATTATTACTTTGTATTATGTTCAGTACAAAGGTTAGAAATTAAAGGTGCACTATGTAGGATTTTTGCCTTAAAATATCCCAAAACCAGATTAGGATTAGGTTATTTGCATGTAATTATGCATGATTTATAGTTATTACTATAGTATTCATAATTTGTAACAATGACTGTAAAATCGTGTGACCGAAATGAAATTCCATTGATTTAAAAACAAGATATACAATTAACCATTGTTTACAAAATATAAACTAATAGGGGGATTTCAAACTTCACAGGGATCCCTGGTTACACAATTTTCAAGTGTTTTCAAAATACCATTTAAATTCCTAGTTTCATTTTGTTAGTGTTTTGCTTGCAACCAATGTTCAATATTAATATCCATTTGGTTATATTTCATGCAGCATGGTCTTAATGATTATTTTACTCAAAAAATAGTTGATAAACTTGTTTAGGGAAATAGCAAAACAAATGTGTGCTTATCCCCAAAAGACATAATATTAATTATGCCTCTGTTTTTCCCACAGCAACCTTTATCCGTTTGCATGCACCATCTGGAATCAGTCTGAATAAGCCTAAGGGTGGCAGTGCCACCATAGTCACATCTTCCAGCCCAACAACGCAAATGCAGACGAAGCCTACTGTAACTGTACCCGTCTCTAAATCTTTGTCTACGAGTGTCAAGCCAGTCACACTCACTACATCCAAGTCAGTCTCAATGGGCAGCCTTCCTTCTACCCTTAAAGTTGTCCCAGGTTTTCTTGGACAATCTGGCACTTGCACGTTAAGAATTATCTCACCAAGTCCTGTTCAAGACACTGGAATTATCAATCCAACTTCCTCCTCTGTCCTCTCACAGAGTGGCTTTACATTGTTAGAACATGCAAGTTCAACACTACCGAAGAAAGACTCCACTAAGTCTGAAACCACCGTTTCTGTTAGCTCACTTTCAAAGGAGGGGCCAATCAGTCAGGTTAATAAGCAGTCTGAGATGGATCTTGCTAAACAAAATAGCTGTGATGGTTCTGAACAACAAGCAGAAAATGTATCAGAGCATTTATCTTCTGCTGCCAACTCTCCAAAATCCAGGCCATTTTCTGGAGATGATTCAGCCCCTTCACATAATGAACATGGAGCGCTGAAACATTTGAATTTGGCTGAAGCTGCTAACAGAGAGAAACCCAATGTGAAAGAAACCGATTTGGACAAATCACCAGATCCCGAAGAGGAAGAGATGGATTCAGATGAAACCGAATTAACTGATGACTCTGACCTGTACAGTGATGATGACCAAGAAGATACATATAGTTTAAGTGTAAGAGCTTCCTATAATTCATTTATTTAAATTTTTTATATAATTTTCCTATAAATTATAATTTTTACCTTTTCTGACAGAATTTGTGTGGCTCATTAAACATGTTTTTTTTCTTCTGTTCTCCAGGGTTCTGATAAAGGGGAGATGATAGAGGATACAGATGGTTTGGACTCTGAGATGAAAGATTTTGCAGAGGTGGTGGTTGATATTGAGACTGTTGAGTCTGCAGAGGAAAACAGTATCGCGAAATTTAGGGCATCTGCAATAAGACGGCATCAATATCATAGGTAATGAATACCTGATTATGTTGAAGTGTAGTTTGCCTTTTTTTTAATGTTTGTATTGGTATTTGACCTTATCTGCATCTACACTATGAAAAGCATCTGGAAATAAGAAAATTAATCTAAAAATCTACCAAATTACTTGTTCTTGCAGTGCCCGGAAGCCCATTCATGATGAAAGCTTGGAAGTGAAGGTCAGGGTAAGTTCTATCCTCTCCATTCCATATGCATTCCATTTAATTTTTTATATGACTGACCCAACCCTTTATATATTTTGTGACATACATGTGCAACATAGTTTTTGTATTTCATACATTGTGTTATATAACTTTGTGCAGAGAGTGAGGCTGGAGAGAAAGAGGCGCCACACAATCAAAGAGTTATTTGTTAAACTTCAGTCAACACTAGGAAAACCCTCAAAAAGTCTTGAAGCTTCCAGGATGAGCATCCTCACAAAGGTTCGTTGTTGGTTTTGCTGCAGCTTATGCTTGTAATTGCACTGAAAAGGTTTTACTGTTTTGACACGGTTTTTTTCTTATTTCAAGGCTCATAAAGAGATTGAATCTCTGGTTAAGCAGGAGGACCACTTAGTAAAAAGAAAAGAGAAACTGCAAATTAAGAGGGAATGTTACTTACAGACACTTTCAGTATTGTGTGGTAAGGCTGTCCATTAGACTTTTTTTTTCATACAGCCAAGCAGTTATATTAGATCAGCAACATTTTTATATAAATATAGTAATCCTACATGCTTGCAAATCATATTTTAATGCAACATTTCAGTCATGCCACCATCGTGATGGTCGCATGACCTAAACATTGCATTAAAATGTGATTTGCAAGCTGCAGTGTGTGGGATTTATCTATTTCTGTTAGACTATTTGTTTCTATTGTGCTTATTCATGGGTACCGAAGACGTCACTTCCACCATGCTCGCAGTCATTTTTGTGTCCAACATGGCAACAAACACAGCACATTCTAGATGTGAAAAAAAAAACCTATATTTGGAAAAAAACATTTGTTATTGGTTGGGATCCTTTATTAAATCCAACTGTTTTGTCCCTTAAAATTCCGGACATTTCTACTGTAGCACCCTGAGAATAAGGTGGATATGTCTTGTACATAATCCAACGCCATACACAGAAAGTGCTACTAAAAAATCTATTGCCTTAAATTAAAAATAAAATACCTGAATGCTAACGTATCATTGTACAACATTACTTAGGCTTCATGTAAAGAAACAAAATGCATCTGCCATGGATAAATGAAATGAAAAAAAAATTAAATAGCCTCCATACGGACAATAAGGAAATTATTTTAATCAAACCATGTTGTTGATGAAAATAATGAGTTGAGAACAAGTGCTAGTTATTAAAAATAATGCATCAATGTTTTTAAAAATTGTTAAATATTGCAGTAATAGTAAATATCTTTAATATTACTGTTTGAACATGCTGTTTGAGCTGCACACGCTGAAGCTGAATAGAAGTAGGCTAACACTCGTAAACTGAAGAGCTGTTGTGGATGTGTTCCCGTAACAACACTCTGAAACACAGCAACTGAGCCTGAATAATTCACAACGTTTTATTACAATAGCGTATACAATTATAATGTTATGAATATACCAGCACCAATCATAGTTAATGTTTTGCGTTGCTGTTTGAACGTGCACGCTCCACTGAAGCTAAAGATGAGCCGGTACAAGCACTGCGGATTATTTACCTCAACTAAATGCATCTATATGAGATTAATCAGATATGTATACTACGTAACTTAATATTAAAACTTATATCAGCATAAGGGAATAACTAAGTTATGTGCTAATGTGCAGAATGTACGTTAAGCCGTCGCACTCTTGACACAACAGCGTGCTGAAACAACAACAAAACCAAACCCAGAGATTTCACAATGTTTTATTACAATAGTGTTCTCATTATAATGTTATGTATATGACAGTCCAGTAGTTTTTAATGTTGTGCATTGCTGTTTGGCTGCCAGTGGTCCCTTCTAGTTGAAGCCAACCATTTATTACGCCGATTTAACTCCTTTGGGATTGATTAAAATTTTAGTTCAGTGTTTCTCAGACGACAGTTATTACAACTACACAACATATCCCGGGCATATTGTAACCTTGTTGTGAACCTTCTGGGAGTGTTTTGTTGATCTTTCTCTGGTAGTCGTGGCTGCTGTGCCCATGGACTGAAACAGGTCACGCAGTTGTGACCAGACACAAAAATGGTGGCGATAAAGTACAGTGATGTCACATGGTTCGCATGAATAGGATTTACAAGGAGTTATTTTATTTAAAATTATATATTTTGAATGTGTGAATATTGCTAACAAAGGTTGTATCTCTTTTTGTCTACAGACAAGAGTACAGAGTCCATCAGCCAGAAGCTTTATGAAATTATTGCTAAACAAAAAGCCCTGGAGGTCCAAGCTAAAGCAAAAGAAATGAAGTCCCAGCTTAACCAGGCAACATCCAAACATAAACCCAAACCTAAATCTAAACTAGTTCATCTTCATAGTAAACAGAAAGGTTTGACATTCCAGAACAAAGTAAAAGATGTTCCAAAACCCACCTATTCTCCCTCCAAACCGATAGACTTAAGTATTAAAAAACAAAAAAGCCTGGAAGAGACTGAAAGTGTTTCGAAATCTGCTCCGACCTCAAAACCCACATGCCCTGATAGTAGGAAAAACACCCTTAAAACTCAGGATAAAGAGCAAGGTAGCACATCTAAACCCACTCAGCCATCCCTTAACTCCAGTCTACAAAAGAAACTTGTCTCTGTCCCAAGTCCTATTAAACATCACCCAGTACCACGCGAGAGAATGCGGCCAAACATTCTGTCCCGTGTTTCATCCCAGGTGATGCAAGGATCTCCGGTCAAAGAGCCTCTTTTAACTAACGGTTAGTCCAAGAAAAAAACATTTATGTACTTGTGCCATGCTAACTTATTTAAAAATGGATTTTTGGAGAATCAAACCTTTCAATGTCTTGTGTTTTGTTTAGTGTGTGTACCTCAAGTATTCCCTCTGATGAATACCATGGTTCCATGCAATCAAATCATAACCATAAACAACCCACTTCAACCAATTGGCATAACCTCAGTACGGACACAGCAATCATCCACACCAGGTTTGTCTCTGAACAGGTCAATGACGTTTCAGAATGTTGTATAGAAAGTAAGTGATTAGATAAAAAGCATTTGTGTTTTTGTATTCTTTTCTTTTATCTAGGTGTTGCATCTGTTTCAATAGTTCCTGCAATATCCCACCGGCTTAGAGTGGAAAATCCTCTTCCAGTATTGCAGCCTCAGTTTATCAAAATTACAAACAGTCCTGTTCATTTTAACACTCAAGGTAAGTTTCCTCTGTCATATTGAATCATTGCCTACATTTGTTCAGTGATTCATATGGATGATTTATTTTACAATGCATCATTTTCAGTGGATTCTGCCAACCTTCCAAACATCACCAATGTCATTTCTCTGGTTTCATCAGTGGAGAATCTGGTAATACCACAGAAAGTTGTGGAAGATACATCTGTTGTCCAGGCACAGCCAGTATCTGTTCCTGCACCTGTGGAGAGTCAGCAGAATCCCTCCAATGTTAAAATTCCTAATTTGGAGGAAAGAGTGGTTGTTGATGATCCTCAACCCAAAGATGTCCCCAAACAGCCTGAAGGAGGAGATGAGATCAGTGCATCTGTTACTTCATCCAACCAAGAAGGACTGGAGAACAAGGGTTCGGATGACAGCAACAATCCTGAGGATGAAAATTTGCTGTCTTTGCTAGACGAACTTGTTCTTCTTAGTCAGCAGCTGAGTAATGAAGACGAAGATCAGAGAATTGTTGTGCCAGGCGAGGTACAGCCATGTTCCGACAAGCAGGTAGATGCAGAACAGGATGATGATCGTGCTCTCAGTCCCTTGTTCCTAACTCTAGATGAAGATCTGATGTCTCCAGACTCTAAAGATGACATCGATATCCCACCCAAAGTGGATGACTTGGTCAAAGTCATCTTTGGGTCAGATTCCCCTTCGGTTTCATCTGAATCTGGAGTTGCACCATCAACAAACGTTCAAAGTCCAAATGCGCCAACATGCAATGTTAAAGGTGATGCTCCTACGCCGCCACCTCTGTTGCACATGAAGTCTGCATGTGAAACTGCATCTGGTCAATCTGCCAATGAAGGGACCAACGTGCCATGGCGGCCTATGCCTAAACTGGTTCCTCTAGGCTTAAAGCCCCAAGATGTTGTAAATAAGATGAGCTGTTCAGTTCTCCAACCAGACTCAAATGAGCAAGATGTTCATAGACCACAAATGTGATCTACCAGTCAATGAATCAGGTACAGCTGCTGCTCACGTTTAACTTATGTCCAAAACAGAAGTTTTTTAAATGTATTTATTTTGTTGTTTGCTATGTAAGTCCTGCTGCTGTGGGCACCACCTGTCGTGCCTCTGGTATATCCAAAGACGTTTTGTTGATTTGACATTTTTGTTGCTTTTCAATACTCAACCTACTTGACCAGAAAGATTCTGTGTGATTTTGCCAGCGATTGTCTATCCACTCTTTGTGGCAATCGTTGTGAAAGCTGTCAACTCATCCTAATCTCCATATTGGAGCATGTGGTTTCTTTCCCATTGGAGTTCATTAAAAAATTCAAATAAATAGTTTACTTAATCTTTTAACATAGGATTGTTTCTCCCTTAGCACCATGAAGGTCAAGCTGATTTTAATTGTTTGTGCTGGGGATTTTGTGGGATGATTAGGGCAGTTTATGGGTGACCTTTATAGGAATAATTGAATTAGCCCAGTGACTTTTAACAGTAAAGCCATTTCATCTGTGAGTTTATCTGCTAATGAGATTACAGGAATGTCATTGTCTTTGCATCTCGCTGAAATCTAAAGCACTGTCTATTAAACACATTACATGAATGCATGTTAAAGCAATAATAGATGTTAAATTCACTACAAAGAGTCTATGTTCCTGTTATAGAAAAGCTAGCTTATATACATACGTCGAGTGCCTTTCAAAAGGTTCTTCTATATGGAACGCATATTGGGACATTGAAAGGTTTCTTGTTAGGGAATAGTCAACCTTTAGCAATATTATTAGGAACTTGGGAATAAACGAAGGATATAGTGCATCCACTTTCTTCCCTTTTTTGTATTTTTGTTTGTTTAGGAAGTAATCTGTGAAGTTTGAGTACAGTTAGTTTATGGCTTTTGAATGCTTTAGTTGTGAACCTACTCTTACTTCACCATATTCCCCACCTCAACGGCAACATAATTAACAATGTCTGAAGCATTTCAAAGTGTTTTAATGCTATTATCACATATCCAGTGAGGTGGTTAACTTCAAGAGCTCCCTCAGTTTGAGCTTAGCTAACACTATGCAATTGTTTTGCTTTAGATTTAGACAAGACTAGTAAAGGAAAAACTACATAAGAACATTTAAAGGTTTCATAAAATTAGATGCCATGTCTCGCTGTTCCTTGAGTATGTTCTTTTGTATATTTGATGTTACACTGGTTCATTTTGTAAATTAGTAGTTAGCTTGTTTAAAGTCTGTATATTGGCTTGTATAACATTTCTTGGCTATTGTACATATGTAAAATGTATTCCTTTTGTTAGTCTGCGAACTGTCTGTTAAAATACTTATTTTTTATATGCTATAAATCAGTGCTCTCTTACCTTTGTAAAAGAGATGGATATGTCTTTTTAAGTCAATAAAAATGCGCACAAAATCTGTGCAAGTCAATGTTGTAATAATCCCATTTGCATTTTTGATTCTGGGCATTGTGGTTGATAAAAAACACTCAATATTTTTTTTTGATGGATTAGTCTAAAATTTGCTTTTTGGGGATCATATTTGTAAAAAAAAAAAAAAATGTTTTATTATTATTAAAATTAGCATTTGGCCAAATCCTGATGCTGAATACAAATGAGGTGTAAACAATGCTCAAGTTAAAACACACGTAGGCATGGTTCTCAGCAAACGCCTGCAATCTCAAAATATTAATGTCCAAAAACATACTTTGAAGACTCAGAAGTGTTTCATTTGATACAGACTTTAGAGAATTACAGAATAATTATCAAGGTAATTACAGGTAATTATCTACTAATGGTTTTTACCTTGCTCACAACTCCCAAGAGCAAATACATATTTCCTGGAGGGATCATGGCTGATATACAAGAGTTGGAAAAGAGGTGTATTCAAACCTCTTTCAGCTTTGTCAAGGTAAGATCCATCCATTCCTTAATGTACATTTTGCTTAACATGTATGTGATTAGACTAAAATTGAATTAATTGAGAACAGAATGATGATGTATTAATTGAGTTCAGGATCCAGACCAAAATGGTGCTGGGAAGTTATATAATAATTTACAAGTGGTATGTAACTAATTTTGCCCTTTTTCTTTTAAATGGACCAGAATAAGCATTAGAAATGTTGGCAGTAAACAACTGGACAGAGAACTGTACCAACTCAAATGATATGGCCCTTCCTTTGGTTCCATACACGGACTGTCCCTCCAACCGTAAGTATGCGTCCGACTTCATACCTTTTGTCTTTTACATACTTTCCATCTTTGGAACAATTGGAAATCTCTGGAGCCTGTGGGTTTGCCTGCGGCCATCCCAGCCTTGGAGTATTGGGTCCATTGGAGTACTGAACCTAGCTCTGTGTGACCTTGCCTATTTGGCCTCTATGGGACCCTGGGCTGTGTACATTAGCTCTGACTACCACTGGAAAATCGGCCATTCGCTCTGCATTGTGGTGAAAATCCTATACTTTGTCGGTTTGACGTCTAGTACAATGTTCATCTGCGCCATAAGCACCGACCGCTTCCTAGCAATCGTCTTCCCTCTGGAGTCCCGACTGATCCGCACCCCTCGGAACAGTGCACTGGTTTCACTTCTGCTCTGGGCCATCACCGCCCTGTTCATCTACTTAATTTATCCAAACATTTTCTACTTGGTCAGGAAGGATGGCATCCATGTGTGTGGTGCAGTGGTGATCTCGAAGTTACGGACCACTGAAGCAACCTACAATCTCATGTCCTACTACTCCATTCAGGTTTCTGTCCCACTGCTCCTCATCATTCCCGCCTATGTGAAGATAATTTCCCGGATGAAGCAGTCAAGGCTGCAGTGGGGCCAAGGCAACATGCAAGGCCTAGACAAGACCATCTGGCTGATTGCTGTTTTCATTGCCAACTTCCTGGTGTGTTGGGTGCCAGGACAGCTGCTTCACATCATTGCCTGTATCATTTTCTTCACTTTGGATCACTGCAAAAATGCTTGCTGGGTTGCATGGGTGGTCAACCTGCTCTCTGAAGCCTCCCAAATACTGTACTGTCTCAATGCATGTCTTGATCCTTTAATTTTCCATATTCAGCGGGGTCATGGTGAACTTCCTCCTATGGTTGTGTTGGCAAACTGGGCTAGAAAGTTTTTACAGGTAGGCAAGAAACAAGATCTGGGAGGGCCTTCAGTGTAACCTACCATTGTGATCCAACTTTAGTGGTTCCAAAAACAGAACAGAAAAAATGCAAAATAATAAAGATATTTGAAAAATTATATTTTAAAGACCAACTACAAATATAGTTGCACAATTGTGAGATGATGCATTAAATGTCTTCATATTGTGCTTGTTTTTCTTGTGTTGTATGGCAACAGTGTTAGCATTAGGGTTGGGTCTGATATCTTTAATATAACTATGTGTAAGATTTTTCTTATTGATGTAGTTGTTTTATAAATAAAAGGTGTATGAATTCTTTGTGGTGAATCGTGTATTGGTGTATGCCTGACTTGCTGTTTTATATGTCAAATGTGTTCTATCTAAATCAAAATTGCTCTAAAATTTACCGCATATGTGTTAGTCAGGTTGAGTTTACAGTTTAATAAAAACAACAACCAAAAAATTGAGTAAATTGTAAGGTAGGCTACTTCTTGGCATCACTAGATGGCAGACTTGATGAATAAAAAAAGTATACACCAGTCATAATAGCCAACTAATACATGTTAACGCTAACAAATTACCTTTAAGTCAACATTTGAGATTAATTTGATACCTTTTTTGTTTTTGTTTTTTTACACCAAAAGTTCAGGTCATATATCTATTTTTAAACATTTGGTTTTGTCATTTCACTTTCTGCTATTCCCAGTCTGAATGGCACAACAGGCTCAATTTGTTCTTCGTCATAAATCTCTATTTGCCTGCAATAAAGTATTCCATGAGGTTTATGACATTTGTACCATCGCCGCAAATCGGCCCTATGGTATCACCAGCAGGTTGTAGGTTTGTTACTGGTCCATTTGGGTTTAAATCAGATACCCAGGTTCCAAAACGCATGTATCATCATCTCAAACTGGATTTTCCATCTGGAAAATGGATAATTCCATAATTCTCCTATTATTTGCAAACATCCAAATAAACACTGCCTTTAGTAAACAAAAATTGTCTACACCTTAGTGAAACTGCAATGTCACACAACCGCCCATATGTGCAGTATAATCCGCCTAGTAGTCATGCATGCGCGATATGTGTATTTAATGTGTACTATGGCTAAGGCTTATTTTAATATTAATTAGGTCAAGCACGCTTTAATTCCTAACGTCATCTCATTAATATTCAGAAGTCAAGCATTTCCCCCATAGCAGAAGTAATTGGCCAGTCGTCTAGCGTCCGCCTCCCCGACGTCAACGTTTCAGCCAATCATATTAGTGGCTGTATATACTCGCGTTCTGTAATTAATATTTATGAGCCTGGCCTTTACAGTAGTAGGATTTGTAAATACACACACCGTACCGGTGAAGGTATCACGGGTTGGAGGTGATTCGCGGAGCTTTCACGCCGTCAAACTGCTGACTCTAGGCTCGAAACATGGTCCATTTTAACAAATGGACGTTAGTGAGGAGCGCGTCTCTCACCGACAGGACAACCGCACTGGATTTATCGCGATGACGGTTCCGGTGGATTGGTTTAGTATATGAAATAAAAGCCTATGATCAGACCATGGCTTACTTTAAACGCGTATCGTTTAATTGATTATCAGCTGTGACTAGAGCGAAGGGCTTCAGCTTGTTTTTTGGCAACGTTGATTCAACAGCACACCAAATCAAGATGACAGTGGAAAATACAACTATCAAAAGTCGGCTTAAAAATCTGCTCCGGTCGCCTTCCATCAAATTGCGAAGAAGTAAAGCTGGGAGCAACAAAGAGAATCTCAGTAATAAGGTACAGTGCATGTAGTGTATGACATTAAGCATGTGTGGAATCTGTATCTGCAGTTGCCTGTAAATGTACTGTATCATATGTCTCGCTGTGATTTTCTGCAGTTTAATGCAAGGCGACGGTGAATTGACACAAATATGTCAGATTCTTTCCAGGGTTTGTTATGTAAACTTTACAAAGGCATACAGTGGCCCTGTCAGTACAATGCAACAGTAAGAAAGCTGTAAAATGCAATGACCTATATTTGCCACATGTCACAAATCATTTCAATCCCTGGTAAACGCATGCTGGGAAAATATAATGCACAATGATATAATACATTGCACTGAATTAATTTAAAGCATTGGTAATAAATTACATAAATATGCATTAGGATATACAGAAGCCTTAACTATCTGTGTTTTAAACAGTCAGTTTATAATAATAATATAATATTGGGTGATTTTCAGAGATAAGGGTTCGTTTAAAAAATCTATATATTATATATTATATTATATTAATTTCAAGCAATTGTATAATGCATGTTGTGTAAATGAAATGCACATATGACTAGTATAGGATGTACCAGGAAATATAGGAACTATAGTCATGTTTGTGAATATATATCAAATTTTTGGATGGATAAACAGAAACAGTTTTAAACAGTCAGTTTATAATATAATACAGGTATTGGGTGCTTTTCAGTTTAGAGATTAGGATTAGTTTTTAGGACACTTTCTTTTATTAGTTATATTATATTAATTTCAAGCAATTGTAAAATGCATGTTGTGTACATATAACGCACAAAAATGACTATAGGATGTGCCAGGGAATATAATAACCTGTAGTCAATATTTGTACATTATATTTACGCAACATGCGTTTACCATTGCTTGAAATTATTATAATATAATATAAGAAAGTGTGTCCTAAAAATTAACCATAATCTTTGCATGATGCATACAAAGTGTTTTGTTTGAAACAAATATGTGTTTAGAGTTGGAGTTGGCAAACCTAGAAGTATCTGTGAAGTATCTATTTGATGTAGATACTTAGGTATACCAACTCAAACTCTAAATACGTATGGAATGCATAAGATATATTTTTTTCTTTTAGCATTCATCCTTATTTAGAGCAGTATAGATATATGTGGCCTCTGCTGTAAATCTGTGACCTGTTCTTTTGCTCTTGTTTTTGTAACTGTAACTATTATTGTATCAGAGTAATCATCTCTGACTGTTGCATTCCATTCAGATTGCCTGTTTACTGCTGCAGACCCTTGGGTGACTGTACTTCCCTTTTACACAGCAGTCTCTGTGACTGTAATTGTTGAGATCGTTTGCAACAGAGATGAATACCTTGAATAACTCTGAGACCTCTGCTGCATATGATTTGTTGCTCATAAATTACAGTGTTGTTCACACTAGCACATTTTCAGTAACCAAATCCATATCTATATGGAATGTTTCAATAACCTGCTTGTGCTGTTGGCTAAAGTAGGATTATTGCACAACTTTAGTATTATGCCCCTAACTCGCAAATTAAACTCACTGTTCGTGCTACGGAACTGAACGATACCTCAGACTGTGCGGTTTGTGGAGAATAGGTGTACTATTACCTCCTTTAGTGATCAGATGTATGCTTTTCAGCTGGCCAGTGGCAAATTTTGTGCGTACATCCCATACTCTTACAATGAAGGAGGGACCTGAGGCGTATTGGACCAGAATATAATAATCAATTTTAAACATTTATGGTTACTGAATGGTTGCAAAGCACTGTAATATTAAAAAGACTAATGTGATATTGCACTGATCAGAGAAGACATCTTCTGCAAATAAACAGCCCTAACTACATCCATTCTTTACATCCATCCATTAAGAAAATTTGAGGTAGTACTATGATGAGTGCCATGATCTGCTCCAAAGACAATATCTTGTACATACTACCATTTAAGTGCTATGCAAAAGACTCTATCAAGGTGTCTTTGTTCTGTAATAAAAGAGCAGACCTGTCTCTCACTCTCTCTCTCTCTCTCTCTCTCTCTCTCTCTCCCTCTCCCTCTCTCTCTCTGCCTAAAGCAGTTGAGGAATCTCTGGTGTACAGAGCCAAACAAAGCTTTTTGTAAGAGTATATATCAGTTCAGCTCTCTTCAGGGTTCAGTTTTCTAAGGTTTACACGCTGCATCGAAATCAAAGCCATTCGCCCAGGTGCTGTGCAGTTCATTGACTTCTGGCTCAAGGATGTTGCCGTTCTCTGAGGATTCTACATACGGCGATTGCAAGAAAGTTTCTGGAAAAGTGCACGACGCAGCCGTTGGTTCAGAAATTCCCATGAGAAATGGCTTAAAAAAACGCATGCATTTGAAAACGAGCTCTCTTTCCGTTGCTCCTGCACTCCAAGGCACTAATAGACAGTGGATATATGGAAGTCTGTCAAAACATCTTTGGAAAGATGATAAATCAAAGCAACAACCTCAATTACTGTACTTTTTATTTGGGCATGTTCAGCACAAATTGTGGTAGTACACTTGGGCTACATTCAGCTTACAGGATAATAAATGTACATACAGCATCTTCTCTTCAGCGTAGGCTTATAGATTTCTTTAAACCTGTATTTTTGAGGGATAAAACAGCAATGAATGGGAAGACAACCCAAGGGAAAATGGTGTAAGATGGTCTTGATGGCAGAATTAGAGGAGGCTACTTCATAAACCAGGTGTTGTTCCTCTCATATCTCCATTGACCTGTACTTAAAGTGGCCTGTGATTGATGTGAGAGAGTGTTCTCTGCTTGGATGTGACCATGCTTGCTTTGAAGAGGTGGCCTGGCAGAGGTTTTAATGCATAGAATAAAGGTATCAGATGTTGTACAGGCAGGTGCGGATGTTCAGTAAGCCAGTTCTCATGTGGTATTACACTTAAAATGTTAAAATGCATGTGCATAACTCATTGTTTTTGTTAGAATGATGCTATTATGTGTTCATCTTGTACATATTTTATGCAATCTTTAATTACAGTAGCAACAGCTTCGTGTAATTCCAGGATGTTTCACCAAGCATGTTATGTGTTCATGGACACTGTAATGGAAATGCTATTGAACTGTTTGCAGTTGTGTCAATTTTATGTTTGTGAATGATGCTTGGAGTTTGAGCAGTTCAGCTCTGCTTAAAGGGATAGTTCAGCCCAAAATTCTGTCATAATTTACTCACCCTTAATATGTTCCATTTGTTCCAAATCTGTATGAATTTCTTTCTTCTGCCGAAGTTAATACGATTTTGAAAAATGTTGGTAACCAAACAGTTGATTTTGGGTCCCATTAACAATTTGTTTCCCATACTATGGGAGTCAATCAATGGGTTCTATCAACTGTTGGGTTGGTTATTCATATTCTTCAAGATATCTTCTTTTGTGTTCAGCAGAAGAAGAAATTCATACAGTTTTGGAACAACTTGAGGTGAGTAAATGACATCGGAATTTTTTATTTTTGGATGAACTATTCCTTTAACAAAGCATCATGGAAAATTTCTAGCTCACAATTTCCATTTAAGATGAGAACACCACTTTGGACCATTAGTTAGTGGAGTAATTATGTACTTTTGAGCATTTAAAGTCTCTCGGGTTCTTTAAACAAGCTCTTGCATAATAAACTATTTTTATAAGTGGTCTTTATCATACATTTGTTGCACATTAGTTCATGTGCTGCTGTTATTTGCCAACTCATCTCTTATTGGCTAAATATGATGTCTATAGTATAATTCTATAATTTATTTGCAGCCATTGACTGAACATAGTTCTAATCTAATTATGGAAGAGTAATGTAATTTAACTGACATTTCGCTAAAATATAATTGAGTTTGTCATCATGTGTTTGTGATTTTTCTCTTTTGTTTAGATGTTCAATTTAGTTTGATTTCTGTATTGTTCATCATTCAACAACAATTCAGTATTCAAACAACATTTCAAATAATGTTACAGGTCTGAGATCGGCATTTCGTAACTATTTTACGGTTTGGCGAATTGGTGACTAATTGGACATTCTCATTCATATGTTTAGGGGTGGAGTTAGGGGACCTTAATGATTCTTATTTTAATAATCATACATTTTTGTACTACTCCCATGATACAAATATGAAAACATAAAATAGTTAATTTTTTCCTGTGAGATTGGGTTTATATTTGACATTGTGTGACATTAAAGACTCTTCGTAAATGTAAGGATTTTATAGTGCACATCATAACTTTTGTTATTTCTCATTTTCCATGTTATTCCACAGGTGACGTTGGAGAAAGTTCTGGGAATCACTTCTGCTGGGAGTCGTGCTTTGGCATGTGATCCACACTCAGGACTAGTTGCCTACCCAGCCGGGTGAGTAACTCAGTTTAAGGCGATAGACATTTTTAGCAGTTTTATGTGACACGCTTAAATAACTAGGTGAATGTAGTTAATGGAATGATGACCTATGAGTCAGATCTCACCTTGGAGGTAGTCACATAAAGGTGGTTCGTTTTGCAGCGAATTTCTAAAGACAGAGCTTAGTGAGTCGTGTTAATATCTTCAATCAAGAAGACCAATGGAGGAATTTCCTATTGGCGAACAAGAGACTACAGAGAGGAAAAGGAGAAAGATAATAGTCTGATAACATATGGGTGTTCTCGGAGGGAAATGAGGTGTGGTACAAACAGGAAGTTCTGGATCTGAAAGAGGATTTTGAGGTTGTGCTTCAGATACGGCCTATAGCCTTCTGAGGGCTAGTCTAGCATTTTGCAGAAACAATTCAGCTGTCAAAACATCCTATAAGTTCTCTCTCTAAATCATAAATGCAGTTTGATTTTAGGATATTTTTGCCATCCAACTGGATTCAATTAGGGCAGTGGCCAAAAAAAAAAAATTTGGTGTTTTTTTTTTTTTTGGTCTTGTACACCTGGCCTTGTGATTTTTATAGTAATACACATCTGCATTAATCCACTCACAAAGTCCTCTTTTTTGTACCATAGCAATACCACAGTATTTTTAGAAATACTTTGGAGCATCATGTTGATGCCTTGGTGTAAGAACAAGGGTTATCATACAGTTGCATTATATGTAAAGTGTCATTACCTTTTGATTCCGTTGCTGCTGCAGATTCGTTTTGGTGTTGATAGTGTTGACATAGACTGACGTGGTCATACTCAATTGAAAAAGTCTGATACTGCTCCATTGGGCTGTGATTATTGGGGCGTGTTTCAACCGAACCAGGAAAGACCTCAATTGGATAGACCTACAACCAATCAAAGCAACGGAGTAAATGACGTATGTTGAGTGACACATAGTAGTGCGAAGTTCAGATCATTTTACGGACTCGGATCTTTGAATCTCGTTCAGCAAAATGAACAAATCTTTTTCAAGTCATTTCGTTCATTTCAGCAGAATATAATTCAAATGTCACATGTTAAATTCCCCAACACATCTAGTACTTATGCAAATGTTGATCACATTTGGAATAAAAAATCAATTATAAGCTAATACAGCCAAGGCCAAACTTTAAGAAATTATTAATTAATTGCTTAGCTGGGTCTTCAGGCTGTGCAGTCTTTTAGTTCATCTCACCTCCGAATCTGAGTCGTTATTTCTTTTGTCAATAATCACGTCTCTTCCCTGGAAAGATTAGTAACGTACCTCTCCTGTCTTCAGGTTTGAGTCGTTAGTTACGTCGTCAGTGTCTGATCTGGGCCCTATAAGCAATTCATGCAGTCCTGAAAACACAATTGATTAGTTTACCTCTCGAGTCTTCAGGTTCGAGTCATTCGTTCTGTGCAGAGTGCAGAAGATCCTGTACAGAACCGATGGCCTGTAGCGCATGCACGGTCAACACAAAATGAACAAATTTCTCTCTGAGACAACTCGTTGTTCCCGAGTCATATTTAAGATTAGTTCAAAAAGAACGAATCGTTCATGAACGTTGCATCACCAACGCATAACTTAGTTGTTAACAGAACTCAACTGCACGCACGCTTGAAGAAGTAGAAGAAGATGAGTGTAAATGATCTTTGCCGGTGTTGTAAAAAATTATTTAAGGATAAACTGAGTATTTACTAACACAATCATCATTTTTGAGAGAAATAGTAAAGGTGAATGCATATACGAACAAGTTCTCCGTTTAGGATTAGAACAAATTCAACCCAAGCGCTCTTTGGTGACGTGGATGATTATGTTGCGTTATCATTGAACATTGTTTTTAAACATTTCAATAATTTTCTCACGTATTTATTGGCAAACTGGCGATCCTCAGCCCATCTTAGCTCTTAAAGGATTAGACCTTTCTTGGATGCTGCTTTTGTACCAAATCAATATAAAATTACCTATTGACATCACCTGTTTCAAATCACATCATTATTTAACCATTACCTCATTACTAGCCCTAAATTGCTCCTGTACCAACTTTTTTGAAATGTGTTGCAGGTCTGAATGACAGGAAAGGATGCTTGACCAGACAAAACATGAAATATTTTTTGTTCATATTGTCTGCAATGAAATACAAGTCAAAGTAAATTTAGAAATCACTTCTTTTTTTTATTTATTTGCGTTTTCCATACTGTCCCAACTTTTTGTATTTAGACAACTTTTATTTTTAATTGATCTCAGGATGTGAAGAGATTTCAACCAGTATAACAAAAAGTGTTTATTAAACAAATAACCTACCCTAACTTTAATATCTAAATCAGCCAAATAAGTGATTGTTCTAAAATGCAGTAAACTGTGGGATGTGTTTGATATTAAACAGTTTTATTAAAAGCGCATTAAGCCACAAAAGAGACACTGTTCCCCAGGCGGCTTTCTGTGTGCGCGCTCCGAATCACACAGTGAGTTATGTTGAGAAAGAAAATGCTGTGTAACAGTATATTGGATCCATGCATAGCTCTTAAAGTGACCGCAGCCAAACTTGCTGCAGTCTGTCATTAATCATAATCAAACAACAATTCACAAAGGAAAATCACTCACTGATCTTAACTGAATAACTTGAGTAGCTTTAATAAAGTTATAATGTGTACAGTAAGACTATGCAGTGTTACATTTTTTTGTTGTAGGCTTTTACTTATCTAAATACCACTGTTAGGACATCTTCCTGAAAAACGTAAAACACTCTTCAAATTTGTGCTTTTGTTCTGTTGTATTTACTTTTTGTCCTTTTTGTTTGTAATTAGTTTCTGTTTCTTTATTGCTGACTGTTTACTTGTCTTATGTCATTATTTTTAGGACCTTTTTCTTACATTTAATTAACCTAGTATTAGTTTTTGCTGAAGTACCGATAATTGTGAAATATCACTGATATATGAAAATGACTCATATTGTGAAATAAGATTTTGATCCACCATTAATAGTGATTTATAATTTTTGGCATAATCGAGCAGCCCTAGTTCCAAAGATTTACTCTACCAAGGTATGCCATGGAGAAAACCCTTCATCTTCCATCACATGGTACTTGTAATCTGATTAACTCGTTAAGCTCTAGTGCTCTGAACTAAATTCCTTACTCTCTTTTGCCATAACATGTCATCCTTCTAATGGGGAGGAAACGTTTGGAAATTAAGTAATCATCAATATACTGTATATGCAGTGCATACACTAAAGTTCAAAAGTTTGGGGTCAGTAAGAATTTATAGAATTTAAAAAAAAGGTGATAGTAAAGATATTTATGTCTCAAAAGATTTATATTTCAAGTGAATGCTGTTCTTTTGAACTATTTATTTATCAAAGTATCCTGGAAAACATGCATCACAGTTTCCACAAAAACAGTTTTCAACATTAATAATAAGAATAAATGTTTCCTGTGCACCAAATCAACATAGACTCAACTTAAAATAATTTGAAGATCCCAAACTTTTGAACAGTATCTATAATACCATTATAGATGAATGTATGTGGCAATAGTGATCGATTCACTTAGAAGCTGGAAGGCAATCAATTGTTTTCTTGTGTCATAGATCATTGTTTAGTCATTTTTAAAATGGACTTCATAGAGTTTAGGACCTGGAACATGTATTTGAACAGGTATGTACCAGGAAAGCCAATACTGTTCATTTTGATTTCATACATTTCCTCTTTAACCCTAGAATCAAGGTAAAATTGCTACTATGCATCTTCAATATAACCACATTTTCCATTGCACTCATGCCTCATTGGAGGCTGTCAGGAATAGTACAGTACAGTCCATTCAGTATGTCGTATTGTTTCATTCCTGGGTGTTGATCGTTCAGCTGATGAAATACAGGTTTATAAGTTATGAAAAATTAGACGTGATCTGGCAAGAAAGAACCTTAAGACATGGAATATTGAACAAACTGCCCTTCTATCTGCAATCTATTGACTGCAGTATAGGAAAGTAGAAGTACTCTTCTTATTTTAAGGCTCACACAGCTCCCATAACAAACTCCACCCTATGCTAAGTCAGCAGTTTGATTGAGCCAAGCGAGCATTTGGTGCAGATTTCTTGGCTTGCTATAGGTTGGAAAATTAGTGCAGGCTTATGCAGCTGTCACAGACAGACAGACCTCACATGTATATTTGATACCAAGCCAGAAATGCATTTTTATTGTTTGATAACTGTGCCGATGCTGTAAACAAATGTGAGGTTATCCGAGGTTGAGTTTTATGGTGCTGTTGTTTAATCGAGTGCATGTGCAGTGCACATCAATTTGTATGTAGCTCCTGTAAATAAAAAGGAACCAAGTCTGCATTGCTGTAGTTATATAGTCCTTCACAAATTGCCCGATGTTCCCCAGCGGTGTGTTGTCCTGCAGATTTAACCATGACCTTGAATCTCATCTGCCTATAAGACTGATGCAAGGTCAGAGTGCATTTAAAGCATCTGATATTAAATCAAATATTGGATTATTAATATTAGAATGACTTAATAGTGAAATTTCAATGTATTTTCAGTTCTAAAAGAGCAGTTAACTCCATCTGGACTGTAACATTAATTAAAGATAACACTTTCTGCTGGGAGCTGTCCTGTTTTCATGAATTTTACCTGAAGGAGCACAATTGTGCAAGGACTAGTTTGTTAAGGACACCCTGGTTCCATCTGATTTATTTTATTAAATGTTGGAAACTTGCTGGCCAGTATGGTTTAAGATTTGGGTCACTTGTGCAGAATCGCTCCAGCTACACATATTTGCTACTAATAAGTTTGGTTATTTGTTGAGGCCATAATACTGGAGTGAATTTGGTTTTCTTTTAGTTTTTATTGTATTATATTATGAATATTTGTTTCGCTCTTGGTGGGAATAGACCTATCAGTGATTCGCTTGGCTATGAATGGGGACTAGAAGTCTTATGGCTAGAAGTTTTATGACAAGAAGTTTTATAGGGACTTTCCATAGATTTTTATACTGTACGAACTGTATATTGTATTCCATTAACCCTAAACCTACCCATCACAGAAAATGTTCTGCATTTTTACATTTTCAAAAACATCAGTATGATTTATAAGCTGTTTTCCTTATGGGTACTAAAAATGTCCCAACAAGGATATCGGATATTGCCATCTTTTTGGGCACATTTTGTCCCCATAACATAGGGTTTATCTGGACCACACACACACACGTATATGTTGGGTTTTCATGTTTTATGGGGTCTTTCCATAGACATAATGACTTTTATACCGTACAAACTGTATATTCTATTCTCTAACTCTACCCCTAAATACAACCCTCACAGAAAACTTTCTGCATTATTACATTTTGAAAAAAACATTTTTTTATCATAATTTAGCATGATTTATTAACTTTTTTCCTTACGAGGACCAAAACATGTCCCCACATTGTCAAAAAGTACTGGTTTTACTATCTTTGCGGGGACATTTGGTCCCCGCAATGTAGGGTTTACCAGGACCACACACACAAACACACACACACATTGGACAAATCATTCCGTGAGCCTATTTAAACACACTGTCATGATTCTTACAATGTTTTACAATGTTTTTACTCTTTGTCTTGAGGCAAAATACTGCAAAACTCCATATTAGGAATTGTTGAACAGTATTAATGTCAGTGTTATTCTGAGGGGTGAATAGTTTACGTGTGCTTTAGGATGGACTCTTCCACAAAGCCAGTAAAAACTGGAAAAACCAGAAGCTGACAGTGCAAGCTGACTGACAAACTCTGTCTTTTTCATTTCTCAACATTTTTCTTAGGGATCCAGAGGAAGTTATGGATGCACCTGTTGTTTTTGCATGCATTAAAATCTCAGTATAGCTTTCAGTACTGTGTAATCACAGGCACAACCAAAAAACAAATGAGACTAGAATCATTTTTATGTATGGACCACACGTACTGAAGTAAACGGATCGATTTATTGTAAATCTACAAGGTCATTTATAATAATAGGGCCCCCTGTGTTAATTTATCCATTTCTGCATGCAGGAACATCAGCAAAGTGTATTTAAGTGTTTGAATGATGAATGAGTTCTGGTGTAATGTGGCGGTCACTGTAGAATAGATATGAGCGTAATGAATAAACAGCCTTCTGTGTTAATCATGGATGCATGAAAATGTGTGTCAGCGTCTCTCGCCCTTGTGCACTGCGGTAAAGTGGGTCAGTAGAGCTGAACGGACCAATGCGATGAGGGAAAATGAAAGAAAAGATGATGACAGATGTAAGGAAGGAAGGAAAGGGTGACATGGGCTGAGTGAAAAAATAAAAGAAGGTTGTAGGAATAGAGGTTAGTTTAGCAGCATTGCTGTGGTGTGTGTGGTCTTTCTCTCTGCTGCATTGCAGTATCCAGCGCTCATGAGGCTCTCCGGCTCCACACACACTCTCTAATGTCATCTCGCGCTCCAAGAGGAGAGCCGCAATCTAAGTAGAAGTAGAAGCCACTCATGCTGGAGATCATGTTAGGATAGATTAAAAGTATAAATACTGCTGTCATGTACTTGAAAAAGCCTTTGTGGACAGTAATTAAATATTGTTGTGTTGCACATGCTGTTGGCTACTTGTAAAAGTGTAGTTGAGATACTGCTGTAACTCAATAGAGATCATATAGTTACACACGTATACAAGCATCACATGCAACACACACACACACACACACACACACACACACACACACACACACACACACACACACACACACACACACACACAGAGTCAATGCATTCTCTAGCCATCAATTTAACTCCCTTGAAGGTCACTGCGGAAAGGGAATGCTATTTGCAGGGCTGGTCTATACGAAAGTAAGCAGTGGAATCCCTTTACCAACAGTCTCTTCCACAAGGTTGTTAGTTATCATGGTCACTTTAAATAAGAAATGTTTGTTGCCATCTGTTATCCTAGGTGATTTTCTTAATAAAAACTTATGTGCATGAGTTGCAAATTCAACAGGACATAAAGAAGCAATATCTGATGTAAAAGTCTACCACAGCAACCATAAAGAAACATTTCACCTTAAAAAAATGCACAATATGCTTGCAAAGTTTTTAATAGTATTTTAATAAAGGGTGAAGTTGTGAATTTTCCTTGGCCGTACAATCGCGACCCATTCCTTGCTTGAAAAAGCTGCCAGATCACTGATAATCTTTGTTTTTTCACGTTACCACTGCTTTCTTCGAATTCCACCAAACATTTTCAATGACATTTAAATCTGAAGACTGTACAGGCCACTCAAGAACAGACTGATCCCTGAACCAAGCTGAAGTAGATTTGAATGTATATTTTGGGATGGGTGTGCTGCAGGAAAGTCCATTGATCATCAAGCTTCAGTCTCTGCACCGAAGGCATCCCCATCTTTGACAAAATGGCTTGATATTTCAAAGAATTCATACATTCAAGATTTCCACTTCCTGCAACAGCAAAGCACCCCCATAACAAGACTGGACCGCCTCCATGTTTGACCATAGAGATGGTGTTCATCTGCTCAGAAGATTTGCCTTTGTTGCACCAGACATACAGTTCCAGTTTGGTCACATCACTCCATAAAACGTTCCTCTAGAACTTCACAGTTCTATCCAAATTAATTGTAGTCTGCCTTTTATTTTCTTCTTGGTCAAGAGTGACATTCGGCAAGATGTCCCAACATGAAGGCCATGCTTGTCTAGTGTATTCTTCTTATTACTTTTTCATCAGGTCATCTTGCAAGTCTTTGGCAGTAAATTGAGGGTTTTTCTCTATTACTCTGATCAAACATTTTATTCCCCTTAAAAATATTGTGCTTTTTCTTGAATACCATCAAAGGTTTTCTGGTACAACAAATGTTATACTTATGAATAGCACATAATAAAAATAAATAAATAAATAATAATAATAAAAAAATATATATATATATATGTGTGAACTTGCGATGCTCTCCACCTCCACACACTATAATACATTTTATAATGTGTATAAAATAAAACTTATACAGTCTTACATTAAAATTGCAATTCTGGTTGGGGATGATAGTAGCAAGGGACAAAAAATAGGAAGGTTGCCTGGGCACAGCATAGTACTAGGTCATCCCTACAGTGCATAATCCTCTGCCATCTGAAAGCGTGCTGACTGCTGGGCCCAGACGCACAGGATTAGGGCATCCTGGTCACCATCTGTCTGGAGCTGAGGAGCGAACAGGCCTGGATCAATGGAGGGACCTGCTAATAGCCAGACTTACGGCTGGGCTCGGTCTTGGAAAGCAATACTCCTGGAAGTCTTTGATTATGATGGGGAGTGATGTTGCGTGTGTGCCTCACCACCTGTCTGTTTTATCCCACTCACCAGATGGAGCAGGACTACAACTGTCCTTATTTACTGGCCACAACATTTGATCTGCCTCATCTTGGACCTTTGTGTAGACACACACACACGCAGAACAGTTGTGAAACCTGAGAGACCATAACACAAGCTCTTAAGGATCTGGTTATCTTAAGCCTCTGCCATACAACGGCTTTGAGTTTGTTTTAAGATTTTTCTAGAATGAGTCTCTTGCTGTTTATTTTTTATTTTTATCAGACTTGATGCTGTTCATAGTAATTCTGACTCAAATATTTAATCATGAACATGAGAACCAGTGGAACCTGTCTTTTAACTGGAATGCTAGTTGATAATGCTTCCTCTTATTTACTATTAGGAGTTTGTTAAAATTTTTAACCTTAAGTATTAAACTTCATGTACTTTAACCTGCCTCTTTCTCTTTTATTTATTTTTTCTATTACTTTTCTAAGTGATAAAAAGTGTTTGCCTGGTGGATAACTAAATGGGTGAAAATTATTTCTTTATAATAAAAAAGGGACTCAAGTCATATCTAGAGACAAAGTTTATACAAGTTAAGTATACAATTCCTAACTGCTGTTTTCTTTTTATATTACAACTTAACTTAAGAAGTAAAAGAGTAAATTCACCCAAAAATGGAAATTCTGTCATCATTTACTCACCCTCAAGCTGTTCCAAACCTGTATGACTTACTTTCTTCTGCTCGAGTTTTGGGGTGAACTATCACTTTAAGAATATCTTATATTCCAAAAAACATTTCTTAAAATTTTTTTTTTTTTAAAGACAAAATTAAGAATTTAAATTCCTGAAGTGAAATGTTTTTTTAAAAACCATTGTAAATAACCTCTTAAACTTATATAGGATAATCTTCGACGTGTCTTAAATCCCCAGAGATAAGATGTTTAATAAAACGCTTGTTATTTCAAATATTAGGCATTCCAGCATAACACATAGAATACAAATTAATATAACTAGTGATGTGCATGAGTTCGGCAAGAACCAACTTACAATCAGATAACACTAGACTAAAGCATTTCATTTTCTACTTAAGAAAAAATGTCCTTTAGACAGTGTTTGAGAACTTCTTAGGAATGTTTTAAGAATTTCACTTAGACATCCTTATGAACTATCTTGCGAAATGTTGTAACTTCTTTAGAACATTTTTGTGAATCTGGCCCTAGAATATCAGAAATTGGAGCTTTTAACTTGGACTAGTAAGCAACACACTAATAAACACACAACACCTTGGAAAGCATATAGCAACACCCTAGCAGCCACAGACAAAAGCATTGCGTTGGTGAGTTTTCCCTTTAGAGCACCACTTATTTCTTTAAAACATGTCAATATGCTTTAAATATTGTCTAATTATTTTGGATATCCATGTATAGTTTGCTTTTTGAGATTAACAAGCTGCTGCCAAATCTATCATGGAGTGTGATATGGAGCAGTGCATGGTGGCCTAACATCAGTGGAGCGTGTAGTCATTTGTTCGGTCAGTGCACTGTCTACTACACTTGACTTGGCTTATTTGACTCCCTGCTAGGTGAGATAATGAGCTGGATCAGCTTTTTCCGGGCTGCACGGAGCACACGATGGCACACGTGGCCCCTTCCAAGTGTTCCAACAACAGCCGATACATGCACATGTAAGAAACATGAGGATTGCTTGCTTACATGTTTCTTACAGCATCTCATGTAAGCGTCCTCATTGCATAGATGTTCTTATGAAGTTTGTCAAGTGTGTTGACAAAGAAATTTCAGTTTAGTTCTAGGCTTAAACGGTGAGGAATGTACTGTTAATAGTGTGGTGAGACAGTGAACATGTTGTGTATAGAGTGACTTGAATCTTCTCATTGGTTCTGTGCAGTGAATCTTTAGTCACACTTGAGTAGATAACTGAGAGTTTGGACATTCTGCTCGTTTCACTGGAGAGAAACAACATTATTATCCTGGTTCAACCCTAAAATGATTTTCCCAAGTCAGGCTCTCGGGAGGAGACGAGTCTGTGTTGAAATGTGTGCCAGAGGGAACATGCATCTCTCATTACAATAAAAAATACTGACACATTTCGTTTGAGTTGTTGTTGATTCTGGTGGTGAAATTTTATCAAGATGCTTACTGAGTAAAATGCGAGTCCTTTTAAAGATCTAGATTGATTGTGTTTTTTTTCTGGTTAAAGTACAGATTTAAACAGTTTTGATTGACTGAGTGAACAAATAGATTATTGTTTTAATTGTTCATTAAAACTAATTGTTTTTCGTAATTGAAATCAAATTGAAGTATAAAGGTTTCACTTTATTTTGATAATCCCTTTAACACATTCTGTTGACTATAAGTAATGTTGCACCTATGTCTACTAACTCTGAGTGGTATTAGTAGACTGGTAGGTTAGGGTTAAGTGTTAGAATTAGTTGACGTAGTTGCAAAGTTACTTACTCATTCTTACTTATTCATATGGGGCATCTGCATTAATGCTTGACGGAGGACGTGGCTGAAACAACCGTCGTAATGACAACAGTCAATCACATTACTTGCCGCTTCGACTACAACACAAAAAAAGGCGACCTTTTGACAGCTAGGACACAATATACAACCCCAAATCAGAAAAAAGTTGGGACAGTATGGAAAACGCAAATAAAAAAAGAAAGTAGTGATTTCTAAATTATTTTGACTTGTATTTCATTGCAGACAATATGAACACAAAATATTTCATGTTTTGTCTGGTCAACCTCATGTCATTTGTAAGTATGCATCCTTTCCTGTCATTCAGACCTGCAACACATTTAAAAAAAAGTTGTGACAGGAGCAATTATGGGCTAGTAATGAGGTAAAATGGTTAAATGATGTGATTTGAAACAGGTGATGTCGACAGGTGATTTGTAATTATGATTTGGTACAAAAGCAGCATCCAAGAAAGGTCTAATCCTTTAGGAATAAAGATGGGCCGAGGATCGCCAGTTTGCCAACAAATACGTGAGAAAATTATTGAAATGTTTAAAAACAATGTTCCTCAAAGAAAGATAGGAAGAGATTTGGATATTTCACATTCAACAGTGCATAACATAATTAAAAGATTCAAGGAATCTGGAGGAATTTCAGTGCGTAAAGGAGAAGGGCACAAGCCTAAGCTGAACAACCGTGATCTCCGATCCCTCAGGCGGCACTGCATCAAGAATCGTCATTCATCTATAAGCGATATCACCACATGGGCTCAGGACTACTTTGGCAAACCTTTGTCAAGTACCACAATACGTAGTTACATCCACAAATGCCAGTTAAAACTGTTCTGTGCCAAAAGGAAGCCCTATGTTAACAGTGTCCAGAAGCGCTGTCGACTTCTCTGGGCTTGGAGGCATCTGGGATGGACCATCACACAGTGGAAACGTGTACTGTGGTCAGATGAATCAGTATTTTTAGGGAGGAATGGACGCCGTGTGCTCCGGACCAAAGAAAAAAAAGGATCATCCAGATTGTTACAAGTCGAAAAGCCAGGGTCTGTCATGGTATGGGGTTATGTCAGTGCCCTTGGCAAAGGTAACTTGCATTTCTGTGAAGGCACCATTAATGCTGAAAAGTACATAGAGATTTTGGAGCATAATATACTGCCTTCAAGAAGACATCTTTTCCAGGGATGTCCATGCATATTTCAACAAGACAATGCAAAACCACATTCTGCACACATTACAAAGTCCTGGCTGCAGAGGAAGAGGGTACTTGACTGGCCTGCCTGCAGTCCCGACCTGTCTCCAATAGAGAATGTGCGCAAAATGCGACAATGAAGACCCCGTACTGTTGCCCACCTTAAGACTTGTTTGCTGGAAGAATGGGAGAAAATTACACCTGAAAAACTTCATCACTTGGTGTCTTCAGTCCCTAAACATCTTTTAAGTGTTGTGAAAAGGAATGCCAACATTACAAAGTGATAAATGCTTTACTGTCCCAACTTTTTTTTTAATGTGTTGCAGGTCTGAATGACAGGAAAGGATGCATATAAATGACATGAAGTTGACAAGACAAAACATGAAATATTTTTTGTTCATATTGTCTGCAATGAAATACAAGTCAAAGTAAATTTAGAAATCACTTCTTTTTTTTTATTTGCGTTTTCCATACTGTCCCAACTTTTTCTGATTTGGGGTTGTAAGATCGATACATACCAGATTCACCAACCGTCTCTGCCACCTCCTTCTAGGCCTGGTCTCTCCGGTTTGTGTCCCTGTATTTGGTTGTACAGAACCGGGTGATTTTTTCCAGTTTTTCCTCCATTTTGATCGTTCTTCATTCACCGGTGTTTTAAATGATAATTGCATCATTGGCTAGCGTCTGCTCTACGGTATGTGCATAGGGCGATCTGATTGGATGACGCCTACGTTGGCACTTGAAAAGTTGAGAAATCTTCAACTTGTGCCACTTGCAATGCAAGTGTAGTGACGCGACGGAACCCACAATTCAGTTCGGCAACGCATGACATCACTCATTCAAAGTAAATGAGAAGCGTTAACGCAGACAACCCGTGTGAATTCAGCGTTATAGTCAGTAGAATGTCTATTGGGGGAGCATCACAAAGAAAAATCTACTAATAGTCTAATGAGAGTCAGTTGACATGTAGTTGAAAAGTTACTTCTAGTAGAATGTCTAAAGTCGACCATCGAAATAAAGTGTTACCAATATAAATAGGTGAAAAACCTAAACTAAAAAGAACTTGAATGACATTTGTAAATGATGTCTACAACTAAAACTGAAATGAAAAATAAATTAAAACTAAATAAATAATATTAAAAATAATAATAAAAATGACAAAAGAATGACTCAAATGAAAAATAAAACTGATTAAAAAAAATTCTATAAATACTATAATGCTATATAAATAATACTAAAATTACATTGACACGGTTTAATACAAGCTTTCGTTTATACCAACTCAAACAATGATGTTTATCCTACATCATCTCATAACATAAGCACTGAATTATTTTTAGAGTTTCCTTTCTGATATCTGTAAAAACACACTGTGCTTTGAGTGTTTTATTTTTGAAAACAGAATCATGTCCCAAGACTTTATTAGACACAACTCAATGCCTTGGTGGTGTTAGCTGATTAAATCCGATGTTCTCTTGTTAAGGTTCATTTGCTGGCTCGACTTAGTGTAACCTGATTGCTTTCCAAGACAAGTGTTGTGGAAAAAACACCATCCTGCTTGCCCTTTTTTAAAAAGTGTCTTGGAAGAAGTGGTGCTGTTGGCTTATTTATTTGACATTAAGGCAGCAAAATGTAAAATTGACCTCTATAAAACAAAATAATCGATCATCTTTCAATCGATCAAACTAGTAACTCATACATGAAAATTAGTTTAAACTTTCCATCCGTCCAAAGATTGTATGACGGAAACTCAAACAAAGCAGAAAAATGTTCAAAGATATCCCGACTCCAAAATGATTGAATTTGTTCAAATGAACTAACAATGAACAACAATTTTACAGTAGTATTATTCATTGGTTAACACTTGACACTTTTCGGTTTAGTTTGTTAACATTAATTAGTTAACATGAACTCTCAATAAACAATACTTTTACAGCATTTATTATATTAATCTTAGTCAATGTTCATTTCAACATTTACTTCTTTAAATCAAATGTTTTGTGTTAACATTAGTTAATGCACTGTGAACAAAAAATAGATGTATTTTTATTATAGAACATTAAAAAAGAGAGGGTGTAAAAATATAGTGTTCATTTTAGCTAATGCATTTACTAATGTTAACAAAAACATTTACTGAAATTAATAATTTCTAAAATGTGTAGATGTATTGTATGTAGAAATTATCATGAAAAGTGATTTAATAAATACTTTTAAAGTAATGTACATTGTTAGTTCATAATACCTAATGCATTAACTTAAGTTTACGCTTACGAATATCTTTATTGTTTATTTGTTGAAACAAAATATATGAATTTCACTGAAGACTGATAAAACCTGTGCAGAAGCAGCCAATCGACTGTTTTGGAAAACTGCTGCCAATATTGTGGTCAGTGAACGGTCTGAGTGCAGTTCATAAATGAATAGTGGGTGGTCACCTGTGTAAATACAAGGTCAGGAATATTCGCTGACTGTGCACTGATTCATATCAGCTTATCTTTGTAATGGGATGAGCCCCAGACGCTCTTACAACAGGCTTGCATAGTCATTGATCCGAGCCCTGTCAATCCCATCAGCAGTTTGGCTTATATATAGTATAGGAGATCCATTAATGGTATTACTTGCCAACAAGGAAGGTCCGCTCCTGCTCTTGTTTGCCTGTCTCTAGCAGTGGTGTATGAAGACATGAGTAATGTGCTATTGAAGCATGAGCTCATCTGTCCTGTCCCTCTCTTCTTAGACGTGCTCGTAAAGCACAGAGCTGGACGACAGGGAGGCTTTGACTTGACGGATTCCAAACGCGGCTCTTCCTGTGGTCGGGGGAGACTGTGTGCTTCTGTGGCTTTGTCTTGCTCATCTCTGCTTCTGACATCAGAAGAAAGACTCCAGCAGAGCACTTGGATCTCTCTTTGTGTGTGTGTGTGTGTGTGTGTGTGTGTGTGTGTGTGTGTGTGTGTGTGTGTGTGTGTGCGCGTGTGTGTTTAAATTGACCTATAGAGCTGGACCTCGGCCAGTGGAAGAGACCTTTACTCTTAAGATGTTGTTTCACTGCAGCAGACGTTTGATTATCTGTGTAAAGCCTGGTCTGCTTTGCACAATAGTTTATTCTGAGAATCCCCCACTCCTGAGCAACATGTGAAACTGTCAGCTGCGTTTTTTATTTTTTTATGTGACCTTTAGCGGGCAATATATCTGAAATTGATGATGCCAACAAAGTTCATAAAAGGAAAATAATGAAATTCAATTGGAATTTCTGTTGGTAAGAACTCTGTTGGTTAATATGACTTTGACCAAACAAAGTAGAATGTGTGATTTGAGGATACCCTGTTTACTTTCTAAAATAAAACACTTGAATATCTGTCTTGTTCAATGTCATGATGAGCATTAAAAATGTGTGTATTCAAAAGAGCTGCAGACCAGTCAAAACCTATGTATTATCCTAAACTGCCAAAAATTGCATAGCAGGAAGCCTGAAAGCTGCAGTTTTGGAGATGCTCTGACCCAGTTGTTTAGCCATCACAATTTGGCCCTTGTCAAACTCGCTCAAATCATAAAATAAATATAAATAAATATTTACACTTTATTTATTTACAATTTATAATAAATGTTTCGATTATATTGCAGGTAATGTATCTGAAAGAGTTTGAATCATCTCTGTTGGGCGTTTGAGGAAGTGCATGGCAGGGTGATTTTTAGTTTTTCTGAAAACTGGTTTAAGCACTTATTATCTCTGGATCAGCATTTTACCCTTAGTATAGGGACTTCAGCATTTTATTTATTTAGTTATTTATTTGTGGAAAGATTTGTCTTTGCACTGCAGTTTTTACATGTGTTCTGAGTGTACTACAGACCTCTAAATGGCTAGCATAGACTTAATAAAAGTGTTTCTATTTCCCAAACATTAAGCTTTCTGCATTGCACACGGACATATTTCCTCTGTGTTCTGTTTGTCTCACTGCCTTCCTTTTCTGTCTGCAATACTGCAGGTCATTTCCCCAACCTGACATTGTCTCATTCAATTTTATAGGACCAGCTCTACTGTACATCCTTTTAAAAGTTTTTCAAAAGGCTTGTGTTTGTTTTTCATTCTTTAAAATGTTGTATTGTTCCTGTATTTGGGAGAAAAAAGACAGGATAAGCTCATACAACAAGACAAAACACCAAAAATCACAATAAATACTGTACTAAGTATATCAGATGGTAGTACAATGATACTTTGATATATATCATACTTCTACTGAATGTTTACCAAAAACATAAACTACAATACACAGAACTCAAAGGTGCTTCAAAGAATGCCATGGTACTATTATGATAACTGCTCTGACTGATAAATTAAAGGAATAGTTCACCCAAAAATGAAAATTGTGATCATTTACTCAGCCTCAAGTTGTTGAGAGCCAGACAGTTGACGGTAGCCATTGGCTTCCATGGTATTTTTTTTTCCTACTATGGAAGTTAATGGCTACCTGTCTGGTTATCAACATTCTTCAAAATATCTTCTTTTGTGTTCAACAGAAGAAAGAAATTCATACAGGTTTGGAAATAACCTGAGGGTGAGTAAATGATGACACCGTTTTCATTTTTTGGTGAATTATTCCTGCAGATATGATGCAATGATTGTTACATGTCGGCTCGTAAAAGTTTGTCAGATACAGTCATGTTTAAATTAGTCTGATTTGTGCACTCATTCAGGGTTTGTTTTTTATTCTTGTTCTGAATTTAGGTAGTAGAGAACTATTCCATGATATTATATAAATAAATATTCCGATAAATATTTCCTCAAATGCTCACACAAATGCATCTTACCAAAATAAAAGTAAAATCTTTACACAAATATGTATATAAAGTTCTTGAACAGGTTTTCTTTACAAACACGTGCATGTACTGCTTTGAATTTGTGTGTGGTATTTTTGAGACCTTCCTGGCAGGTTAAGATTCATAAACATCTTTTTTGGGGGGGATGTTCTGTTTAGCCAATCGTGGTGAGCTTTTAATCCACCAATCAAAACACTCCTTACTGAACAGATTTAAGAAGCTCAACGCTGCGCTTGTACTGTGCATTGTCCCATGCTCTGGTCCTTTATGTAAACACATTTTAAAGGGTACTCTTTTTACAATTTCTACAAAATCATATTATGATTTACATTACAGTATATATCGAACAAAATGCTGTTACATCTTGATAAATCTGTAATGTTATTAAATAAGTGTTAAATAAGTAAGACTCTGGAGTGAATGTCAGTCACCATAGTAAAATGTTCAATATGACCAGCTAAACAACTAATAACTCTGTTAAAGTAGCAAAGTTAAATTACACAATGAAAGGTTGTGAACTGTGATGTATCAAAATGTATGTTTTACTTAATTGTATGTTTTAGTTTTGTTCTAAATTTCCTGTATTGTGTTTATTATTTTATTATTATTTATTATAAATTGTTTATTTTATTATTCTAATGTTCACACAAATGGCAATAAATATATTTTTTGGGGAAAAAAGTTCAATATGTTGTTTTGGGTTGGAATGTGTAATTGAATGACCCTTTCTTTTTGTCGTTCTATAGGTGCGTAGTGGTGCTACTGAACCCTAAGAAAAACAAACAACAGCATATCCTCAATAGCTCCAGGTGAGGCTTTCATACTTTTGCAACCAAGCACAACATGGATAAATGTCACTTTCTATGGCTCATTAGCTCAACGAGTGTACTAGTACATTCATTCGGCGATGTGTATTTAAGTACTTTTATACCTAAAGGGCCGGTTCACACAGAACAGCAAAAACAGCAAGATGCAGGTCAGTAAAAGGTCTAGAAACGCCTTTTTAAAAAGTTGTCCTTTGTTTTTAGAACGTCATGTCATGATCGAGACGCTGCAAAAGACATGAACGACTAGTGCGTCTTTATATTGAAAAACAAAAACAATGGAAAAGTAGCACATAGGAATGGAAAAAAATTTGTTCTGTGGGTACGGCTCCTAAGTTGACGTGAAATGGAAGTTGCAATAGTCTTTTCTTTACCTATTTTGACGTAAATCCAAGTGAAAAGGCTTCTCGAACAAGAAAAAATGTAGGGAAGATATTGATTTTGTTTATGGGAAATTGATTGGATGTATGTGGTTTGCTATGTGGTTTGGTCGATCTCATGCGAGTGACAGGTTGCTCCGCCCTCACACCAGTGAACGCATCATCAGAGAAAAAAAGAGATGATTCTGCAGGTTATTTTGATTAATGATTAATGATTTTCTTTATTTAAATAATGTGCATTGATAAAAAATTTATAATAAAAACTGCAATATTCCATAAAAACTGTCTATTTTGATTTCTTGACTTTAAAATAATGAAGACAACCCCATCTGCCATTGGTTGACCAAACAGATAGTCCTGTCCCAAAGTCTTTGCTCATGGTTGAGCGAATGTTGTAGTGTAAGTTTGGTCGGTTTGCTCAGATGTTCAGTGGTGATAAGCAATAGGTGAACAGACAGAAGGGAAGTCTCTGAACTAGCAGGATACATGCACTTCAACATTGTCTTAAATGCTTCCTTCCACTCTCTCATTCCACAGGAAGACCATCACTACGCTCTCCTTCTCTCCTGATGGCAAATATGTGGTCACAGGCGAGGTGAGTATTCGATATCTGTGCTTTGTGGTTACATCACATGATCTAGTAGGAAGTCAGGAGCTCTGGAGCAGTATCTCATACTTAGATAAATCTGATAGAGCCAGGCTGTATGAAAATACATTTCTGTATCTTAAACCTTCAGACCTGTGAAGTGTGTGTGGTGTGCTGCAATCGCTATGAGCAGTGACTAACTATCAGTGTCATTTGTCTGTTGTCACAGTGGAGTCAAGTACAGAGGCAAATGCGATGACTATTGCTTCCCTTCCGCAACTCTGCAGCCTAACGTTTGGATTAGGAGGGATTTATTGCTTTGACTGCAATGTATAAATCTTGCAAAAGCATGCGAGATATGTCCTGCTTGAAATAAAACTGACACAAAGTATTGCAACTTTCAGAATAAAACATTGAAACAAAATCTAACAGCAAAAAAAGTGCAGCATTACATAAAAATAACAGCAAACAGTAACAAGTATTAAACAATACTTTATTTGCTTAAAAGACCATATGAAATTTTATTGGCAGCACATTTAACATCTGTAATCTTACCAAGTTAAACATAATATTAGCAGGAAAAAATGTAGAAGTTGATTTTTATTGGATTTGATTGGATCATTTGATCAACTGGATTGATATTATGGATTTATATTATTATGTTCCCTTTTATGAGCATAGAAAAAGGTGTTAGAAGAAGTTACAACATTGTAATTGAGTGCTACAGGGTTCCTGTTGTCCTAGAAATATCAGGGCATTTCAAAAGTGTACATTTCCAGGCCTTTGAAACAATCATGGAAAATAGTGGTTCAACGATCCAAAACTCACGGTTCGGATCATATTATGTTTTTTGAGTCACGGATCAGATCATTTTTCAGATCAGCTAGAAAAATAATATATTTTGGGTGGGTGGGGACTCCATTTATTACTTAAAGCACACTAAGTACTCTGAAACAACAGTAAAAACTACTAGCCTAATGAACAAAGGTCAAACATTATTAAAGACAAGTGAACAGTCAGTAAAAAATAAGAACAAATACACTAACTACAAGCATAGATAAATACAATATAACAAAGTTACAAATAAAGGAAGTCAAGTCATCTTTATTTATATAGCGCTTTTTACAATGCCGATTGTTTAAATCATCTTCACAGTGTTAAATAGGAAAATAATGCTACAGAATTTGATTCGGCTGTACAGTCGCTCTGGAGAAAACGGTGATGTCGTCCAGCTCAGTTAAATTAGCATGTAGTGACAATGCGGGCAGAAATTTATTTGAATATTTAGTGTCCCCAACTGAGCAAGCCAAGCCAAACGCGACAGTAGCAAGAAACCAAAACTCCCATCAGGAGACCTAATGGAGAAAAAAACCTTGGGAGAAACCAGGCTCAGTTGGGGTGCCAGTTCTCCTCTGGCCAAAGGACGGTCTAACTGTAGTATTCATTACAGGTACAGAAATGTAATTAAATGTAAAATAACACTATGTTCACTGTATAAAGTTAATATAGATTAATCTTTGTTAAAGCTGTTTTGTAGTTTGATTAACATTAGAGACAACAGCAGGTATTTATTGGCTGCTGTCTCTTTAAGAGCAAATGCACAGATCCAATAAAATGATACACATTCGATTTCTTTCTCAACTGTTTATGTTCACTTGAGACATAACCGACCTGGTTACGAGAATACTTGCCGAGAGCGGTATTTTGACATCATTTTGTGTGTATGTGTTCATACAAGTGTGAAAAGATGTGACAGTGCACCCTACGTTGAATGCACACACAGTACACTTGTGTGCAACTGTGCGCACAGATATCAGCGTGCGAGTACCGAATCAAATTCTCTTTTTGCCTTTTCTAGCGCTCGATTGGTTTAAAATCTATTCAATTTGTAAACTAGCAAGACAAAACACATGCAAATTGTAAACTTTCAGTCTGTGGTTAAACTTGCAATTAGTTTGAAAATCACATGCGTACAGAACCGTGGGGCCTGACCCGTATTCACGGATCAACAACGATCCATTTCAAATCTATAGAAAAGTATTAATACAAAAATAATTGTAATAATAATTATGAATATATAATGATATTACATATTAGTAATATTAATTATTGTTAATATTTACTATAATTTTGTAGTCAAAGTTTTTTTTTTAGTTCTGCTTATTGTAAAGTATTTAGCTGAAAATCTTGTAGTGAGTGCAATCTCAAAATTGTTTTACTATTAGTAATATTAATATAGTATTAGTAATATTAATATAATTAATATTACTAATATGTAATATCATTATATATTCATAATTATTATTATATAAAAATGATTATATTACGTCTTCACTACTTGAGCCACTCTGAATTTTTTCCCTTAAAAGGATAGTTTATCATTTCTGACTTTCTTTCTTCTGTGTAAAAAATATATATTTTGAGGAACGTTGGTGTAACAAAGTTCTTTGTTCAGGGAAGAAGGAGGCGGGAACCGGCGAACGTTCAACAACTTTAATCAAATAAACAAAACGATAGTAACGCGGGCCCTCACGGATGGCTGCCACGCACACACATAAAAAAAAGATAAACAAAACATAACATAAAATCCAGGCCTGGTCCTCTCTCGTCCTTCAGTGTCGTCGCTCCTCCTTAATGCTCCCGTCACTCCTCCATGAGACACGAGGCCGGTGCAGCGCGCAGCTGTCGCTCATTATCATTCTCGCCACAGTTGGTAACCAAAAAGGTCAAACTTTAGTTAAGGATCCAATTCTCACTATTAACTAACTATTAAAGGTGCTCTAAGCGATGTCATGCGTTTTTTAGGCCAAAACATTTTTTTGTCACATACAGCAAACTTCTCCTCACTATCTGCTAGCTGCCTTTCCCCTGAACACACTGTAAAAAAACGCGGTCTCCTCAGTCAGCACAAGCTCCACAAACTGCAACCAAAACACACTGGTGCAGTCTGGACTACAAAGCATAACAAACAGCGCTCCAGCCAATAGCCGACAAGAATGATTTCCACCCCCAAATCATTCTTGTTGGCTATTTGCTGGAGCACTGTTTGTTATGCTTTGTAGTCCAGACTGCACCAGTGTGTTTTGGTAAAAACGCGTGACATCGCTAAGAGCACCTTTAACTATTTATTTTGCCATAATACATTTCTAATTATTGCTTATTAATAGTTAGTAAGGTAGTTTCAATTTAGGTATTGGGTAGGATTAGGGATGTAGAATATGGTCATGCAGAGACATTAACGTGCTTTATACTGTAAGTACTAATAAAAAGCCAACATCCTAGTAACACGCAAGATAATAAGCAGCTAGTTAATAGTGAGACTTGAACCTTAAAGTTAAGACCAAACAATTTTGGTGACCTTTGACTTCTATTGTATGGACATAAAACATTGAGACATTCTTCAAAATATCTTCTTTTATTTTCCACCGCAGAAAGAAAGTCAGGAAATGACAAGAAGGTGATTCAATTATGTCAGAATTTATTTTATTTTTTAATTTTTTTTGCGAACTATTCCTTAAGGAAAATGTGCTTTGAAGTGTTCATAGTTTTGCTCAGCTGGCATGACACTAATGAATGGAAACAGTAGTGTGAACGCTGACCAGAGCTGTTTGGACTTTGTTCGCAAGGCTGAACATGACCACATATGACCACGTCTGCTTCTCTAATCCACTAAATCGTGTGTGTGTGTGTGTGTGTGTGTGTGTGTGTGTGTGTGTGTGTGTGTGTGTGTGTGTGTGTGTGTGTGTGTGTGTGTGTGTGTGTGTGTGTGTGTGTGTGTGTGTGTGTGTGTGTGTGTGTGTGTGTGTGTGTGTGTGTGTGTGTGTGTGTGTGTGGACTGGTAATCCCTACTGTATGGGGACAAAATGTACCCCCACAAGGATGGCAATATCCAAAATCCTTGTCCTTGTGGGGACATTTTTGGTCCCCATGAGGAAAACATCTTATAAATCACACTAAGTGATGTTTTTGAAAATGTAAAATTGCAACATGTCTCCTGTGATGGGTAGGTTTAGGGGCAGGGGCAGTGTAGGGGATAGAAAATACGGTTTGTACAGTATAAAATGCATTACGCCTATGGAATGTCCCCATAAAACATGGAAACACAACGTGTGTGTGTGTGTGTGTGTGTGTGTGTGTGTGTGTGTGTGTGTGTGTGTGTGTGTGTGTGTGTGTGTGTGTGTGTGTGTGTGTGTGCAAAAAGTAATTATTTCCGTTTGAGAGGAGTTTCTTACTCCAGCATGTGAAAGTGATGTGAGTTTGTGCTTACCGGCTGCCATGGCAACAGGCGGCACCGTGCCAACCTGCACACGGACGTGTCTTCTGTCGTAAAAAGGTGAAGGCAAGAGCGCCAAGAAAGGGCAAGGAAGAGAGCATGTAGCGAGGAAGAGAAAGAAAGTGTGCCTGAAGCAAGAGACAGAAACAGTCTGGTGTGTCTGCTAACTGTGGTTTGACCTCTGACCCCCACATTCTCTCTGCGAAGCTCCTGCAGCACTCAATGCTAAACAGATGTTGCCGGAACTTTATATTAAAGCATGATGTTGTGCAAGATTAATCAGAACGGCTCTTCGTTTATTCCTCCTTGTTTGAGGTGCATGATCTGTCTTGATTGGAGTTGCGTAAGGTGGGACTGAACTGGCCTGTCTCGACAACTCTGTTAGCAAGTTCTTAATGTGTTGCACAAACAAGCATTGCACAAAATGGAAAGGTGCTCTTGAATGCATGTTTGCAATACATCAAAATAAAAATCCAAAAGATTTTCTGTCCAAACAAATGCTCTCTAGAATCTAAAGTGCCCTGCCCCCTACATTATAAATAGACGCTGAAGTCACTTGTTCACACAATTACTATTTTCTACATGGTGAATGACACAGTGCACTATATAGGAGATAGGGAACGATTCAGACAATCAAAGTAAACATGTCTGGTTTCATATAAGTGTCGCGTGAACCACCGCAGTGTGCAAAGTCTGCTCTGGTCCAGAGACATGATAGCACAGAGCGGATCATATGCGACGCAGACCAGAAAACATATCCGGCCCATTTGAATTCTGCAGAGATGCTCTATTTTAAAGCGATATGGAGGAGAAAAGCGGTTAGTTATTAGGAGGAAACTGCGGCTTTACAGAGCTCAACGACTCGGGTCGAGCTGTGATATAAACTAACCGCTATTGGTTGTTTTAAAAAAGGGGTGGAGCTGTTTGATATGTCCCGCCCTGTCTTCCTGTTTCAGTGGAAATTACATCAACACATTGAATAATGCTGTGCGTTTCAAGACACTTCAGTGGGCCTTTAAGTCAAGTCCTGGACTAAAATGCGTCAGTGCAATTGTTTTGTCTTAAGATGTACAGCAGTAACGCTTTTCTAAGGCACATTTTCAAAAAAAGTTACTTTAACTGAGGCCTAATCTAAGCCCTGTCTTTGAAACCAGGCCCTCTTTATTAAAGTGGTGCTTAACATTTTTGTGGAAACCATGCTACATTTATTTTTAAAGAAAGTTTAAAAGAACTTAAACCTCATTCATTTATAATATTTCTCTCTCTCTCTCTAGAGCGGTCATATGCCGGCAGTGCGTGTCTGGGATGTGGCGGAGAGGACACAGGTGGCAGAGTTGCAGGAACATAAATATGGCGTGGCGTGTGTGGCTTTCTCCCCCAATAGTAAATATATCGTCAGCGTGGGTTACCAGCACGATATGATCGTCAACGTCTGGGCCTGGAAGGTGGCTAGATATATTAATACAGTCATAAAACAATCAAAATGGCTTTCATTTAGTTTATTATATCATATAGGCTGTTTGAATAACTAGATTTGCTTTTCTTGAAGGTAAAATAATAGTTTTAACGTAGTTCCACCTGGCAAACTGATTTTCCCCTTATGATTGTTGCACAAAACAAATCCATAAATAATAGCATAAAATTTGTCATGAATTGAATATTTGTCTTTTTGTCATTTCAGAAAAATGTTGTGGTTGCTGCCAACAAGGTGTCCAGTAAAGTGATGGCTGTGTCTTTCTCAGATGACAGCTCGTACTTTGTTACAGCTGGGAACAGACACGTGAAGTTCTGGTACCTTGACCACACCAAGTCTTCCAAGGTACTTTGCTAACACGGCAGACAACAGCTAGCCTTATCGCTTCCAAATCTAGCTCTTTTTGGTCTTTCTCACTGGCTTTCCGTCTCAAAGTCTCCAACTCTCACCGTCACCACAAACGCCAAACCTGACCTCATCTGAAAATGTCTCATAAACTCCCAGTTCATACAGTACTAAATATTTGCCAGGTCTTTTAATGAATGTCTAATAAATGCCATCTCTCTCAGGTGAACGCCACAGTACCATTATCGGGCCGCTCTGGTCTTCTTGGAGAGCTGCGGAATAATTCCTTCAGCGATGTGGCCTGCGGAAAGGGCCGGAAGGCGAGCAGTACCTTCTGCATCACTTCCTCTGGGCTGCTCTGTGAGTTCAATGACAAAAGAATGCTGGACAAGTGGGTGGAGCTCAGGGTGAGTGACAAAGATGCTGATTGGTTGATTTTTGTAGTCTGTCACAAACATGCATGAGGGGTAATATGTGTAATACAGCTCAACAGTTTGCTTCAGAAAAAAAGAATGGCATTCAAAATATTTTTTACCCATTTGATCTCTTAAAATATATAAATAAAATAAAAACTATTTTTTTAAGTCAGAATGAAACAGAAGCTGCAATAGTCTTTTCTTCCCTATAAAGGGTATGCACTGACATCACTTTCCCACCAGAACACAGACATTTGCTTGTGAATGCTTTATATAAATACAATATAGGTAGGTCCAAAAAATCTGGGTGATCACTAAATATCAATGATATACAGTGGGGCAAAAAAGTATTTAGTCAGCCACTAATTGTGCAAGTTCTCCCACTTAAAAAGATGAGAGAGGCCTGTAATTCATCATAGGTACACTTCAACTATGAGAGACAGAATGAGAAAAAAAATCCAGAAAATCACATTTTTAAAGAATTTATTTGCAAATTATGGTGGAAAATAAGTATTGCCATTTTTGATTTAATTGCGAAATTGTGAATTTTTGTGAACACTAGATAGCAACAGATAGCAGCTGTCTGTCTAGCTACATGCCTATTGTTGTTGGATAATATGGGTTGATATATCATTATTATGTAAAAAAATGAATTTGTGTTTTCTTATTTGAAAATAACATTTTGCAGGCTGGTTTGTACCACAACTATTTATTGCAGAATTTTATAAAATCCCAATAGAAAAAAATAAATAGGAGGAGAATAATTCTGAGAGGTCACTGTGGAGCTCTATTCCTTTAAATAATGTGTTTGTGAAAATAATGTGAAATTGAAACAATTTAGGGTATGTTTACACGACAACGATGTACTAAAAATGGAAACCTTTACCGCGTTTTTCACGGATAGACGACAACTTTGTCAAAACGATCCCTGTTCACACGGATCCACGAAAATGATAAAAAATGCTGTATTATTCATGCCAGGCCAGTAGATGGTGATGTCATTTAGTAAAGAAACACCACGAGCCTATAGACTACACACATAATACGGATGCGCAATGTTTTCTCACATTCGCATTTTTGTAGTTTACACAGAGATAATAATGGCATTGTTTTCAAAAACGTACACTTTAAAACCCGTTTTATAAGGTTTGCGTTTTCAGGCCCCCAAAACGCCGTTCTCATGTAAATGAATGGCCAAAACGCATAAAAAGTTTGTTGTTTTTAGTTGAAAATGGTGTCGTGTAAATGACCACTTAGACTTAGTCGTTACATTTTTAACTCTCAATTTGTCGTTGAATTTTGTTTAGGCTTCCTTGTGTGTGTGTTTGGTTTTATCCACTGTTTTCTTTCTCTGATATCAAATCCCTTGTGCACACATGGTGTTTCCAAGCTCTCTGCTGTTAAGAGGAGTGTTTAATCAACAGTTCTGCCGCTGCTGTCATCTAAAATTAGTGTGTTCTGCTTCTTCTCTCACACTGTCCAGAAAAATGACAGTTTCGCAGTAAGTTTGGCATCAGGGTTGCGGGTTCAGTTGTCACGTCTCATTGTAAAACTCATTGAACGACATGTCACAGTGCTGCTGTCAGTCTTGCTCACCTGTACATTGGATGTTTGACTCCATTGTCTTCATTTGCCAGTTATCACTTTAATCTCAGACAAAGCATTTCACATTATGTATGACCAGGCCCACGCAGAATCATTTGCTATATTCACTGCTTATTTTCGGTGTTTTTTTTAATATTTCATTTCAACACACATTGACCCAAAGTAATGTCCGGAGAAGATATTTGTTTTTAATGACCCTACATGTTCGATTAAACCATACAAATATGATGGTTCAATATCAATATATGAAAATATTTTTTTGAATATGAGGGATGAATGTAAAGACTAAACTTGGTTAAGTATTTATCTGACAATTATTTACAGCTATAGGTTTTATTTTACATTGACTACAACATAATCCGTTAATAACATTTAGTTGGTTCTCTCTTGTTTTTGCATGTGTTCATAATTTCTTTGTATGACAGCCTTGCCAAAAATTATGTCAGCTTAATTTGATATGCTTTATTGCGTTATCACAAATAAAACAATTGACTTATTTGAATTAACACATTTTTAATAATATTTGAATAGAGGGTGAAGATGTTAATTTTCCTAGGCTGGACATCACTTTTGGCCACTACTGTATTTTTTATTGTTGTTTCATTATTAATGTTATAAGTATGTATTTACAGTAATTTTTTTTCAAATGAATTATTAGTATTAGTTATTTAACTGTATTTTGAAAGGGTAAATCAACATGATATTTCATTTCTGTAATATAATTATTTAAATGTATTGCTTCTATTACTGCTTAAGTAATAATGTCTATTGGAAAAAGGTCTATTGTATCTCACGAAAGAGAAGAAGAGGCTAATTGGTGTTTCAGAAGACCTTCAGAAAACCATGACAACTAGGCAATCGTGTTGTGAACTTAAACACATGATTTAGAGCTGATATGAGAGCTCGATTTGACTCCTCTCAGACTGCCAAAGTGGGTCATGGTAAGAGCAGGTGGGGGCTGCACAATTCTGCTTTTGTGGCGACCTTTGTGCCCACTGCACACAGAAACAAGAAAGAGCCAGAAGAGTGCCAGAAAGAAAGGGATACAGGGAGGATGGTAGAGGATACAAAAGCCTCTCTGTCTAGCAGTTTATCACCTACAAGAAACTGATTATCTAAAAATGAACTTTGGTCTCAACGTAAGGCTTATTTAGAAAATACTCTCCCCTGTCCATACCTTATCTCTGTAAATTAAATTAGATGTCAGTAATGAGGCTCTTACAATCCCATATTAGATTTCTCTCATCAGGAACATCTAACAGCTGATGGAAAACGCACTCAAATGAGCTTTAACCTTATCTGTACTTTTTTGCATTTAATCTCTTTATTGCTGCCTCTTTCATATAATTGTTATGTATTATATCTCATTATTTCTGGTCCCTGCACTGGGCATTTTCCATGCAATTATCAGTGGAAACTTAATGAGATATCTGAATTTAATGCACAGCTCTCATTTTTTTCCCATGTTAAAATTCACCTAACGTACAGTACTTGGTAGCAACCTGGCCCACAAGGCAAAATGCCTTTGGATAGTCAAATCATTAGGTTTGATACAATTTTATCATTTCTGCAGATTTTTTTACACATTTTCAGCATTTCCTCTACCCATTGCATGTTTGATCATTTGTTTTTATTACTAGAATTGCACTTGAAGGACTTCCCCTTCTCTGATTTTTAAATAAAATGATAAAAAATATATATATATTATTAAAATATAAATGTAATAATGCATTTTTTGTACTATTTTAAATGCATAATTTTGCTAATGTATTCTAATAATAATAATAATAAATATTGTTACAAATATAAATAATACAATTAAAAAATTAAAAACTGGGCCTAGTAATGACTTGTTTCACTAGGATTTCACTGTTATTCAAATCTTTCCCCCCTTTTCTCTCTATTTCTCTGTCTCTCTCTCTCTCTCTCTCTCTCTCAGACTAGTATGGCCACGTCTCTGTCCGTCAGTGAGGATATGATCTTCTGTGGTTGTGCTGATGGTACTGTGAGAGCGTTCAGCCCCATTGACCTGCACTTTATCTGTACGCTTCCTCACCCTCACAGCCTGGGCACAGACATCTCCACTGTTACTGAGGCCAGGTAAGATGAGCCACGTTAGTGAGTCTGTGTAAAAAAAAAAAAAAACTAAACTAAAAGTTCATTTTATCAATGTATTTGCACTATACTTTAAGTGCCATGTACACTGATGAGCCCAAACATTATGACCACCTGCCATATATTGTGTTGGTCCTCCATGTGCTGCCAAAACAGTGCCGACCTGCTGAGGCATCGACTCGCACAAAGACATTAGCAGCAGATCCTTCAATTCCTATAGGAATACCATTGTCATGAAGGGGTTTACCTGGTCTGCAAAAAATTGTATGTTGGTGGAACATGTCAAATTTATGTCCACCTGACTGGTCGGACCCAGGGAACCATAATTTCCCCAGGTAAACGGCACGCACATTATGTGGTCGTCCATGTGATATAAAAGAAAACGAGAATCATTGGACCAGTCCACCTTGTTCCACTGCTCCAAGATCCAATTCCGAAACTCACATGCCCATTGTAGGCGCTTTCGGCAGTGGACAGGGTCATCCTAGGCCCTGTGATTAGTCTGTGGCTACTCAGCCCCATACACAGCAGTGTGTGTTGTGACATATTCTTCCCATAACATCACAAAAATGTTGTGACGTGCCCCAGTAGACCTTCTGTTGGCTGGATTCAGACGGGATAGCCTTCATTACTCCGTGCATCGATGAGCCTTGGGCGGCCAACATCCTCTCACCGGTGTCCTCGGACCATTGTTAGTAAATTCTCACCATTGCTGACCTGAAGCAACCCACAAACCCTGCCATTTCAGAGATCCAGTCGCCTTGCCATTACAATTGGCCCTTGTCAAAGTCGCTCAGATCTTTACTCTTGCCCATTTCTCCTGCATCCAACACGATGATTACGAGAATGCTTGCTTACCATCCAATCTACCCAGATTTTAATATGTGGCCTTGTTAGGAGACGATCAATGGTATTCACTTCACTGGTTATAATGTTTTGGCTCATCAGTGTATAATGGTATTAACATCTAATATCCCTAACACCACCAGAATATGTTTTTTTGTGATTGCGTGAATCAGGGATAAAACTGTGTAAAATCCCTTTGTCAAAAGACAAACGATTGGATTAATGTTTTTACTTGGAAATCTCCAGAGATTTTTCTACTGGATGAGCTGCTGTCTGGTGTATAGCATCATACATATGCAAATACCCTGAACCCATCCTGAAATCTCAGTCTCTTTTAAGATTCAGAGTGGATTCATGTAGTCTAGATGAAACAGCTTAGCCATTGACATCTGTTTAGCATTCCCTGCTTTCCCTCCAAACTGTCAAACACACAAGACCTCTTAGTCCACCGCTCATAAATATGCACAGACACAGCTGCAAGGCTAAGACATGGCTGTTGACCTCTATCATATATTATGTTGTTCAGGAAGACTTTTTAAGACACTTAGATGTGTCTGTGTCTTTTTCAGTGTACTGTAATATTTTACAAAAAAATGTATGTAATAAAATTTGTAATATGAGTACAAAAAAAGTAATAATTGTTTTGGTTGTTGTTTTCTGAGGTTTTGGTTTTATTTGCCTATTTGTGTGTGTGTGTGTGTGTGTGTGTGTGTGTGTGTGTGTGTGTGTGTGTGTGTGTGTGTGTGTGTGTGTGTGTGTGTGTGTGTGTGTGTGTGTGTGTGTGTGTGTGTGTGTGTGTGTGTGTGTGTGTGTGTGTGGACTGGTAATCTTACGGTATGGGGACAAAATGTCCCCACAAAGATGGCAATATCCAAATTTTTGTCCTTGTGGAGACATTTTTTTGGTCCCCCATGAGGAAAACATCTTATAAATCACACTGTGATGTTTTTTGAAAAAGTAAAAATGCAGCATGTCTCCTGTGATGGGTAGGTTTAGGGGCAGGGGCAGTGTAGGGGGATAGAAAATACGGTTTGAACAGTATAAAATGCATTACGCCTATGGAATGTCCCCATAAAACATGGAAACACAACATGTGTGTGTGTGTGTGTGTGTGTGTGTGTGTGTGTGTGTGTATAAATCATGAATTCCAGCATTCCAGCAGAGACACCACTCCCAGAATGCACACTGTCATTCTTTCTGTCTCTTTATAATTGGCAGTAAATAGCAGTGGTCTAAGTGCGGGTTCTGCTTGGAAAAATGTTCTCGTGACTCTTCCAGAAGACCTTCCGTGACCTCGCAGTACAGCTGTCTTTACTGTCCCACTAATCCATCATGATCTCTCCACAGCCACCTCTTCGCCTACAATGAAAACGTCCGCTATCCTGACGCGGTGGCCGTGCACTATGACCCCACGAACCACTGGCTGTCCTGCGTCTACAACGATCACAGTCTGTACGTGTGGGATGTACGTGATCTTCGTAAAGTGGGCAAGGTTTACTCGGCCCTCTACCATTCGGCATGTGTATGGAGCGTGGAGGTGAGGAATAAGATATATTCATGCAATGCTGCGACCAGAATTAAATTAAATTAAATTTTAAATATTATTTTTAGTGGTGGGCATAGATAATTTTTTTTAAATCTAGATTAATCTCACTGTGATCTTGAAATTAATCTATATTAAAATGACTCATTTGAATTCTGCCGAAGGCGTTCAGAATATGTGTGCTACCCAAATAATGACTGGTGCTTTCACACTTGGTTCGATTGACTGGACCGAATCCGAGTTCGATTGCTCCCTGGACCGTGTTCATATTATATTATCTGGGTCCGAAACCGGGGTGTGTTTGCGTCATCAAAGCAGCAGCTGTTTACCCCGTTACTTGGTAACGATGTCGAGCAAGAAGGTGGCAAAATGAATAGCGTTGTTCACCTAACTTTTATATTTTTGTTTTTGAACCGAATGTACTGCAAATACTCTATAGAAAGCTGACGACGAGCAGAAATGAGATCTACAGTTATCTGCTTACAGTACGTCAGTCACGCTCGTCAGGACTTGAGTGCGGTTCGCGGGTGCGCGCCCGAGTTCGGAAGACAGCGTTCACGCTTGATGTGGTATTTTCACTGCATACACGCAGGTTCGAAGACTCATTCTCGCTCCCTACAGTGCAATTCGGCTAGGTAGCTATACTGTACATCCGCGCTAAAATATCAAGGTGAAAGTCATCATAGCTTTCGTAGTATAGACCCAGCTCCCAAACCAACTTTGAGAATAGATTAACGGCAATATTTTTTTTATCGCCCGATAAGAGTCTCACGTTAACGCAGCACGTTAACACCGATAACGGCCCACCACTAATTATTTTAAAATAAAATATATAAATAAAAATAAAGTGTATGTATATATATATATATATATATATATATATATATATATATATATATATATATATATATATATATATATATATATATATATATATATATATTATTATTATTATTATTATTATTATCAATAATAATTATTATTTATATATGTTATTGTTTTTATAAAATAATACAAAACAAAAACATAAAATACAAAATTTATAAATGAAATATAAAATGAAATCTAAATTAATCAGCCCTCTACCATTCGTCATGCGTATGGAGTGTCGAGGTGAGGAATAAACAAACATTTCATGCAAATTCATGCAAAGCTGTGACCAAAAGCCAGTGCTGATCAGGTGAATAAAATTAAATGTAATATATTTTAAATAAATAAAATAAGAAATAAAAAAATGAAATAAAATAATAAAATAAAAAAATTACAAAAATTATTTGAAATGAATTAAATATACAATTTAAAAAGACATTTAAAGTGAAATATAAAATGTAAAAACATAAAACAAATTAAAATGTAAAATAATTTGTTTTATTTTATATATTACTTTATATTTTAAAATACATAGGCGCAATTTACATTTACCTACAAATATAATTAGACTAATGGTCATGTAGAAGAATTAGCTCAAAAGGCTTTAAAGATTATGAGAAAGTGTATTCAGACTTCTGAGTGTATGGTAACATGTTTTTGTCTGGGTTTTTTCCTTCTTTCATTGTGTTTTATGTTGACATTTTGGCTGCTGAAATAATGTGAGGCAGGTCTTTTGTATTTGAGCCTCATGTTTTTGTGTTATTTTAGTGTGGCTTGATGTGAACTCACACAGGGTTATTATATTAATGAAAACCTGGCCGCTGTAGATTTCAGCCTAGCCTGTAACTGTTGTACCTTGTTTTATATGTGTAATCCAGTCAGGAATATGTTTGCTCTTTTTGTACCAGATGAAAGGTGTTTTAATATGTTTTATTTCATTGTGACAGGCTACACATGTTTTAAAAACCTGAGGGATTTGTCTACATACAGCATATACTGTATTTTCAAGTTGTGCCATGGACTGTATGCTCATATCAAATCACAAGATTCATGACAGTGACTTCCCATTTTGGTTTGTTGTTGTGTCTTTCTTTAGTTGTCTGGCATTTCGTGACCTCATCAGAGTTCCTGAAATTTGTCTACAAGTACAGGCCTGAATATTCAGTCAATAAGAAACATTGTGAATATAGTGTCAGTCAGCTAAAGACAGACAGCTTCAGCCGTGACTATATTCAAAATATGGCGCAAAATGCCTTATTACGTTTGCACAAACCGTTGTTATATAATAGAAACATTGAAGACATTTTAAATTTAAGCAAATTACTGTCATCCTTATACTATAATGTACTGTATGTGAGATTGTCTGTATGCATAAAAAGGATATGTGATAACGCCCAGTGCAAAATCCTTCTGGTTTGATTTTGAATGGCACTCTAGAGTAAGCACACCTGTATTTGTTTGTAGTGCATGTATGAGTTTGTGTGATTGTAATGCTTTTTTTGTCTGGTTGAATCACATCACCTTTGTTCTTCAGATGTACCCAGAGATGAGGGATGGTGAGCAGCCGCGTTTGTGTCCCGGATCGTTCCTCACCTGTTCTTCTGACAATACTATCCGTTTATGGAACACAGACGCTCAGAACACCACCCTCAGCCGAAACGTCATCAGCAACGTGAGTTGTGTAAACTCAAAACTTGAAACAAATCTAGCCTGGAATGTCTTTCAGATCAAAAGTTTGGGGTAAGATTTGTGTGTGAAAGAAAGTAATACTTCAGCACAGACATGTGAAATTGATGAAAAGTGACAGTAAAGACATGTACAATGTTACACAGGATTTATATTTAGATAAATGCTGTTCTTTTGAACTTTCTATGTATCAAATAATCCTAAAAAACTGTTTCCACAAGATATTAAGGAGCACAACTGTTTTGAATATTGATAACAATAATTATAAATGTTTCTTGAGCACCAAATCAGCCCCAAACCTTTGACCAGCAGTCTATTTTCTTTGGAAAAACCAGCATCATACTTAGGTTGCTATTGTGAACTGATGCAGACCTTTGCTATTTGTCAGCTACTATCACTTCAAAAGTCATTTAGATATTTAATCCAAAATGTAAATGTATGAATATCATTGCATTAGATAACAAAATATGTTAACACTTTGGCTTGGGGGTCCAATTCTCTCTATTAACTAGTTGTTTATTAGCATGCATATTATAGCATATTGTCTGTTTATTAGTATTTATAAAGCACATATTAATTCCTTATTATGCATACCCATAATCTATATCCCTTAATCCTACCCAATACCTAAACCATAAAGGATTAGTTCAATTCAGAATTAAAATGTTCTGTTAGTTTTCTCACCCCCATGTCATCCAAGTTCCAAGAAGTTCATGTCTTTCTTTCTTCAGTCAAAAAAGGTTTTTGAGGAAAACATTTCAGGATTTTTCACCATATAGTGGACTTCAGTGGGAACCAACGGGTTGAAGGTCCAAATTGCAGTCTCAATGCAGCTTCAAAGTGCACGAGCCCAGCCGAGGAATAAGAGTCTTATCTAGTGAAACGATCAACCATTTTCTAATTTTTAATTAATATATTTTCTAACCACAAATGCTCGTCTTGCACTAGCTCTGCGATGCGCCACACATTACAAATCATATTGGAAAGGTCACGCATGACGTAGGCGGAAGTACCGACAGTCTACGACCTTTCCAACGGGAACGTAATGCGTGGCGCATCGACGAGCAAGGGGAGCATTAATTGTTCTTTTTTTTTTAAAGAAAATTACATCATTTCGGTTGATAAGACCCTTATTCCTCGGCTGGGATTGTATAGAGCCCTTTGAAGCTGCATTGAAATTGAAGTTGAAGTCCACTATATGGAGAAAAATGGAATGTTTTCCTCAAAAACCATTCATTTCTTTTTGACTGAAGACATAAAGAAATTAACATATTGGATGCCATAGGGGTGAGTAAATTATCAGGAAATTTCAACTCTTTAACCACTACATACACAACCTACTCCTAACTATTAATAAGCAGTAAATTAAGAGTTCATTGAGTTCATAGTTAATCATGAATATTTGTTTCTCAAACTTAAGTTTGACCCAAAATATCATATCAATTAGCATTAATTATAAACAAGTACATTTTTCAATGTAAACTATTTAATACTGTTTGAAATGAAAATGGCATATTTGGTAACTTTATCATTGTCAAACATTACTGGAAGTGTTTTGCACATAATTAATCTAGATTTGCAGATCCCACTTGCTGTGATACTTTATTATCTAGTATAACAACCAAAGCATTTTAAGTGAGATTTAAGTTTCTGTATCTGTATAAATGAAATGAACAAGTCACAGATGATCATTTTTTTCACATCCAAAGGACCTCCAGAAGGTCATTTATATGGACAGCAACACCTCCACCCTGCTGGACATGGACTGCATCTCCAGTAACACTGAGAAGGTCGACCCACAGACCTCAGAGAACCGGACGGGCATTAGGACCATGTGCGTGAGCCCAGACGGGCTGCACCTTGCCTCAGGGGACCGCAATGGAACACTGAGGTCTGTTTTTCATGCCTACTTAACACTTCTACTCTAATTGATTTTGCTTAATTGATCCTCTGAGGTTTTAATGGGAAGGACGATGTGTGTTTGTTCCCATGCATGTGGGAAAAATAAGTTACTCTTTCTATGAAGCCTATATATAATGCAGTATTTGCATTCTTTTCTTCAGAAAATGTTTTTGCCAGTCACTGAACTACTGTTGTTTTCCAGAATCCATGATTTGGAGAGCATGGAGGAAATTATGGATGTTCAGGCCCATGACTCTGAGATCCTGTGTCTGGAGTACTCCAAACCCGAGACCGGTGAGTGCTGAGAATGCAGAGGGCGTTTTCTTTAAAGATCTGTAGCTGATTAAATCCTGCACTGAGGTGCCGCTTAATGCCCCAGTAAAGAGGAAGTGCTGATCCAGCTCAGATGCTCAGTAAATGCTTCGTAACCTTGGAGTCACCACTTCACACATATGCCACCAGCAGCGTTTTCAGTTCAAACTTTACAGCTTGAACTGTAACCTGTTTCAGCTTAAACTTGAAAGAAAATCATGTTTTCAGTGTTAATATACTGTCTCCTGTCCCAGTTTAATGTGCAGTGACAACAAAAAGCGAGTCACATGTTGGGTTGATTCCTTTGGTGATGCTAGTGCTACAGAAATAAACTTTAAAGGGATAGTTCACTCAAAGACATCAAAATGAATGAAACTGAAAATTTTCATCAAAATTAAAACTCTGTCATTATTTATTCACCCTCATGAGTTTCAAACCTGTAAGACCTTCATTCATCTTTGGAACACAAACGGAGTTCTTTCTGAGGAAATCTGAGAGCTTTCTGTCCCTAAGGCCCCTAAGACCTTTGTAAAAATAAAAAATATGCAGACTTTTGTGTGCGCGCGAGAAACCATTAAAGGGTACACAACACACACACCGTTTCTGCCAGTCTCCTGTTAATCTTAAGTACCTAACCTATAGAGTAGTATTGCATCCTTCATATCTCCGAAGAGTCTTTAGTTTTATTATATATATAAAAGACAGATACTCTGATTCTTTCCGAAAACACCCAAGCTTGTGCAGGCGTGCAGTGGGCGGAGCTAAAGAGTCATTAACACACACACACACAAAAAATACATCATGGCATTATTGCTGGATAACTTTCGATTCACAATACATTCGTGTTGTTTACAGTTTATTTGTAAACACTGCGGTTTCGTCTCATGGCCGGGACAAACAAACACACTTGTAGAACTCCGTAGCTGCTCCGGAAAAATAAACTTCATCCACTGTTTCCTTAATGCTGGGTTATTTGGGAAGCTAAACGAGGTTATATTTCCCTCAACACCAAAAACACACTTCTTTAGTGACGTTGTTGATTTCGTAGTCTAAAAACTAAATTACAGCGCTGCTGACGGCTACCGCAACCGAACAAAGCTCGTTGATGGGCGCGCTCTTGCTCTCGCTCTCGCTCTGGCCGATGTGCAAATGCGCTCAGCCATTTAAATTCCGCCATTTATAACATCATACAGGGCCATACTAAAAAAAAACTTTACGAAACGTACTCGAATCCTGAAGGAGTGTTTTTGGCACAGAAATACGTCCAACTCGTTTTTTTATTATTTTGCCCATGTTTAGCATGAGAATCCAAATTAAACAGTGTAAATAAGTCAGAATGCATTAAATAGCATTAGAGCCCGCTTAAATATTATATATATTTAATCATAAGCAAACAAAACATCACAGTGCGGATGTGAGTAGTAGCTCAATATAATGTTGTACAAAACATTTATGTTAAATGTGGTCTCTACAGAGAGGTCTTGAAATTTGAATCCGGAAAAGTATGGAATTTTGAAATGGAAAATGTGTAGGAACCCTGCCATTGGTTTTCTAACGTCAAGCAAACATGCTTGAGCTTCCATTTACCAGAGAAAATAATTTTTCACGCTTCAGTTTGTATGAACAACAAAAACAGGCATTACTAGTATGCGAGTAAACAGCAGAATGTGTAAACATTTAAAATATGCAACTGTCACAAATGCCACTGTTTTCTGTGGTAATCGACAGCATGCCACAGATCCTCTTGATAGAGCTTCTGTTTTAAATGACCCATAATATTCCTTTTCAGAAGAAATTAAAAGGAAATAAAGATGGGTGTCCATTAAAGAAAGTATGTGCTGACATGACACGGTTAGAGGAAACTGACATACTAGTAATAGTTGACTAAACAATAGTTTTAGACTGGTCGGCACTTACAAAAAGCTGTTGCGGTACCATGGTACAGTGATATGGTATAAATAGAAGACCATGGTATTATCATTGTGATATTGTATTTATAAATGTAATATTTAGCTTAATTTTTTTCAGTTGTCATTTTAATTTTAGTAATTGTAAAATGTTGTAATTTTCTGGGGGTGGGTATTTATTTTTTTATTCAATTTTAGTAATTTTAGTACTTCAATTAAAACTTTTTACTTCAGTTTATTTTTAGCTATATATTTCAATAAAAATAGTTTTAGGGTGTGTTCAAACTTGGCATGTTTGGTTCGATAAAAATGAACCCTGCTGCTCTGTTAGTGCTGTTCAGTTAAATAAGTGTGAACGCTGCCATCTGAACCCTGGTGCGCATCAAACAAGCGGACGAGAACGCTGAAAAGATGGGTCTCAATCCGCTTCTAAACAAACTCTTGTGCGGTTTGAATGATATATGAATGCAACACGGACCAAAGACAGGAAGATGAGACCCTACAAAGGACAGAATGCTCACGCATATAGTTTTTTTTCTTGTTATATTCGTGATGTACCAGTTCGATACAGACTGAGGCAGAACTGCATCTCCTTACAGCAGATATTTGTTTGTGTGTGTGACGGAGGGATTCCTGCCGCTGTTTTCACTTCTTTTCACATTTTATAAGCTCTTCACAAGTTCGCACCTGTAAGCCTGTCGCAATAATCAATATATCGTTATATCGCACAATATATGACATCACATGACCTCAATAATTTTTTGTGATGCAATCTATCGCCCATTATGTTTACATGATAATGAATGTCACCAACATTTTACTCGATTGTGCTGTCATCTTGTATGTTTTCCTTGACGGAGGCGAAAGTGGTTCTCGGGCAGTTCCTTCATACACAGAGCGGTTATCGACAGGTGGAAAAAAGGCACATTTTGAGGTGTTATAGTGTTTTCCTGACAACTACTGACAGTTTGGAAGAGCAAGCCCAAATGGACTCGATTTCAAATCCGCAATCCCCTGTTCCGGTGCACATCTAAATGTCAACACAGAATGACGAGTGTTAAAGCCGTTTCACAAGAAAATTTTCATTTACTATTCATTTCTTTATTTAGGATAATATATTTTTACCCTTAATTTCCATGATCTAAAGAATTTAAAGGTTGTCATTTGAAAGTGTGTAGGTCTGCTTGCATAATTATGCTGTTATATTAGGATTATATATTCAGTGGCATTAAATTGTCTTAAAATGACAATAATATTGTTTATCGCAATTATTTCTGGGACAATATATTGCGCAACAAAAAGTAGATATCGTGATAGGCCTACTCACCTGTTCAAAATACCATCATATGTAGGCTACGCACATACAAGCGCATTTATCCCAGCATTATTTTGGACGTTTGTTAAATTCAATCTCAAATAACGAAGCAAGCAAACCAAACTACAAGTGTGAAAACACCCTTAGTTAACAATAACGACGATGCTTTGGTCCCTCCTTTAATGTAAGTCCATGGGAAATTCATATCTGTTATGTTGAAAATCTTGCCTCCAACCACCACTTACTAGAATAGTGTAATTTTTTTCTGGTTCTCTAAAGCTCTTGAGGCTCTATTTCAGGGCAGAGGGTTTAGAGCAGGCGCATTGAGAGTCATTATCATGCCCTGTTAAGTGTGAAGTTGTGCCGAGGATGTGCTGAATAACCACCTTAGCTGGTGGTTTATATCAGGCTCAAGGCCAGACATTGAGTACAGCTCGATGAGAAACAGAACATCTGCTAGAACACACATAGAGGTACACAATCTTGCCGCCTTGCTTGCTTTCTTCTACTGCTCTCTCATGACGCTGATAGGGTTCTCTCAGTTTATGTTCCATTGATCCAACCCACTGTAGCAAGCCAAAAATGGCTACACATAATCTGCACAAGAGGGGGTGCTGAGAGGGGGATGCCCTCCTCAGCATTTGGTGCCCTACGCGCAGCGCATGTTGGGAGCGGCGGCACTGTGTGTGTGTGTGTGTGTCTTCTGTAGATTTGCTCTTTTGGTTACTGTACCTTTTCAACATGCACTTCAAAAACGTTTGCAGCGGTGAGCAAATGAGACCTGCTCCGTTCTAAATGGTCTGTGAGGATCTGGAATCCTCACTGCTTGCATTTTGATCAGCTTTTTCTGTGAAAAACATCACATTATCATTTGTGCTTCTGCTCTGAAGCTTATAGAGTAAGAGCTTTCAAAAAGGGAACTTTTGATAGAAATGAATGATCTGGTTCATTTGTTCTCCTTAGCATTGCAGAAACATAATATTCTGTTCTCACACTTTAGGAGGCATTTGCATTCTTTTCTTCACCGTGTGTGAAGTCACACTTGAACTCACAGTGTTAGTGAATCAGCTTGTGGTGTGATAAGTGTGAGACGAAACCCAGGAGCGCAGCACAAGAGCCGCTCTCGACACGACTCACTGTATATTGTACTTTTTTAGAACACTATTTTAGAATTGCAGTTCTGCTGGTTTGTCCTTTCAGAAATGTACTGAGAGAATACCGTGATGGTATCAGATGATAATACCATGACATGAACACCATATTCATGTACACGACTAGGATTTTTTAAATGCTGCATTTATTTGATCAAAATACAGTAAAAACTGCAATGTTGTTTAATGTTATTTCAGTTTACTATTTTAATATATTGTCAAATGTAATTTATTCCTGTGATGGCAAAGCTGAATTTTCAGCATCATTACTCCAGTCTTCAGTGTCACATGATCCTTTAGAAATCATTATGAAATGCTGATTTGCTGCTCATTTCTTTAAAAAAAAAAAAAAAAAAAAACAAAGAACATCTTACTGACTCTCTACTGTACAGTAGTGTACAATGGTATTTACACGAAACTGCAAGGTACAATTTTTTTTTTAAGTACCATTTTAAAACAATATATTTTTCTCTCTGTATTATCTGTCTTTAGGGCTGAAACTGTTGGCCACCGCCAGCAGAGACCGACTGATCCATGTTCTGGATGCAGATCGGGAATACGGCCTCTTGCAAACACTAGATGAACACTCTTCCTCTATCACCGCTGTCCGATTCGCTGGTGAGATCTCAATGGCCTAGCCGAGTTTAATTTGACAACAGATGCTGGAAGTGTTGATGTGTGACATCTTTGCTTGTTTTCAGCTAACGAAGGGAAAGTCAGAATGATCAGTTGTGGTGCAGATAAGAGCATCTACTTCCGCACGGCACAAAAGGTGAGATTCAAACTCATCTGGTCATATTTAGAAGCTTATTTTTTACCATAATTCTGCTATTTTTATTGGCCATGACTAATATTAAAAAGTAGCATCTCCCTCATTGGTCAGAAGTCAACTCATTATAGCACTTTATACAATAGAAATCGTTTCAAAACAGTGTCACTGTATTAACAGGATAGTAACAGAATCAATTATGTAAACTTCATCAAATATGAGACAAATTATAATTCTGCTGTAAAGCAGCGATAGAAAGACAAAATTGTCATTAAGGGCTGCACGATAGCGAAGAAAAGTGAGATATGCGATAACTCATTAAATAATGCGTTACGATAATGTACAAAACAGAAATTTGAATAATAAAATGTAAAAAAAAAACTGTTTACTTATTAAAGCTCTAAAAGTTATTCAGTCAAGAGCAGTGAATGATTTTCTGTCTTGTTGTTTAACATTAAAAACAGCCAGAACCAGGAATAATAGGATGCTGTCACTTTAAGAGCTAACGCACAGATCCAATGCACTGTTACATATGCGTTTTATTCCTCAACTGTTTACATACACTTAAGACATAACCAACTGTTTACGTGAATACCCACCAAGATGGGCATTCTGACATTTTGTGTGTATTTGGCCATATAAGCTGTGGAAGAGAACTGAATTCGGGATTGCATGCTGTCCGAGATTGAGTTCTTTTCCGTGGCTTATGCATATCACAGACATCTGTCCAGTCTATTCTCTGCTATCTGCGTCAACCTAAAATTTTGACTTTACATAACTTGTTCTAAGTTTTATAACTGTCTATAAGTATTTGAAGACAGTAATGTTGTTATTCAGCTCGATGCAGTTCAAGTGTTGTTCTCATCTGATCTTTCAGTGAGGATGAAACAGAATTCTGAGTCAGAGCTGTCAGATTCCTCAGGCCTAAAGAAACTGTTGCCAATCTTTTAAAGAACATCTGATTTAAAATAGACACACAAGCACTTAACACCCTCCTGCAAATGAGATACCAACGGCCAGCGATTAAGTGTGAAACACAAACAAGCTCTTAATTCTGACGTCTAATATGAACATCAAGAAAACAGCTTTGAAGACCTCAGTATGTTTCTGACTGAAGATTAAGAATTATGTATAAGTATCAAGATCTACTAAGATTAATTTAGAAAACATGGACATAATGAAATAAATATTGCCTAGTTAGAGCTGATATAAACCTTATAATGGCTGAATAGTAAAAAATTGTTAGTAATTAGCTAATAGCGAACTACCTTATTCGATTGAGCGTTATTACTTACTAATGTTGTAAATCTGAATTTCTTTTTAGTTAATAATATGTACTAGAATGTTAATATTGCATTACTCATTTGTTCCTCTGTAGTGATTTGTTAATGACGGAACAGTATTCTTAAGTGTTACGTTTTTTTGGGGTTTTTTTTACATTATACACAACTTAATTTTGATATGTAGCACTTATGTCATATTTCCTGAACTAATTATTAAACACCCCAAAACAGACAGAGGAGGGAACGGCATTCACACGTACTCATCACATAGTGAGGAAGACTACTCTGTATGACATGGATATCGACCCCACGAGGAAGTATACTGTTATTGGCTGTCAGGATCGCAGCATCAGGTTTGTTTTCGTGTTTTTCTGTTACTGATTTTTTTTTTTAAACAATAATTTGGATTGTTGTAGTAGTAGTAGTAGTATCCTGTCCTTTTGTGCTTCTGCTAGTTGAGCCTGTCTTCCCAGAAATTCCAGCTGATGCTAATGTCACTGCACCCATGTGTTTTTTTATAAATCTATAAATACATGAATGTGTTTTGATTCCTGTATTTTCAGAGTGTTTTGACTCATTTATGACGGTATGGCTGTATAGACAGGTGTGATTTATATCTGGACCTCATCTGACAGGGCGTTAAAGTAATCTGGAGCAGATTATCACTCAGGTGTTTGCACAGTAGGATGGAATTAGAGGCTCGACTGGTTAATCCAGTCACATTTAGCATGTTCCATTTACCATGTGCACACTCACATGCAGATACACACTCACACAAACACACACTGAGTCAGCCTGTCTATACTGTCTGAGACAACTGACCAGCCAAAATCATTAGACACAATCTGATTGTCTCATCCTGTGATTGTTTAACTGGGTGACTGTCCCAAAAACATATCCAGGTCACTTCGGCCTAAAAGGAAAACTAAAATGAAATTTTGCACATTAAAACATGAAGCCTACTTTTCTACTATTTTATTATATATATATATTTGGCATAATGTTATTTTCATGATAATTACACATTTCCCCTTAGTTCTATTCATTTTACTTTTGAGGGTTTTTATTTTTTATTTTTCTGTGATGATGTCATTAAATCCCTTGGTCTCCCTTGGCTGCCAAAACAGCCTTGAGCCATTGGGGCATGGACTCCACTAGACCCCTGAAGGTGTGCTGTGGTGTCTGACACCAAAATTTTAGCAGCAGATCCTTTAAGTCCTATAAATTGTAAGGTGGGGCCTCCCTGGATCGGACTTGTTTGTTCAGCACATCCCGCAGATACTAGATTGGATTGAGATCTAGGGAATTTGGAGGCCAAGTCAACACTTCAAAATCATTTTTTGTGCTCCTCAAACCATTCCTGAACCATTTTTGCTTTGTGGCGGAGCGTATTATCCTGCTGAAAGAGGCCACAGCCACCAGGGAATACCGTTTCCATCAAAGGATGTACATGGTCTGCAACAATGCTTAGGGAGGTGATATGTGTCAAAGTAACATCCACATGGATGGCAGGACCCAAGGTTTCCCAGCAGAACATTGCCCAAAGCATCACACAAAGCATCACACTATGTGCATCCTGGTGCCATGTGTTCCCCAGATTAGCGACACACACACACCTGGCCATCCACGTGATGTAAAAGACAACATGATACATCAGACCAGGCCACCTTCTTCCATTACTCCATGGTCCAGTTCTGATGCTCACGTGCCCACTATTGGCACTTTTGCCAGCGGACAGGGCTCAGCATGGGCACCCTGACTGGTCTGCAGCTATGCAGCCCCATACACAACAAAGTTTATATCCCCGTAGGGACCCTGAATACACACAGACTCATGTGGACTCATGTCACTGTGGCGATCTAAACTGCGGTCCCCATGGGTTCAAAAGCTGGGTATAAATCATACAGAATGAGTTCTTTTGAAAATGTAAAAATGCTGAAATGTTTGTGTGATGGGTAGGTTTAGAGGTAGGGTTAGTGAATATACAGTTTGTACGTTATAAAAACCATTACATCTATGGAGAGTCCCCAGAAAGATAGCGTGCCAGAAACTGTGTGTGTGTGTAATTTTTTTTGTGTGAAAAAACCCAGCCATGTTCTTGCCAGTTTTGTGAGATTTGCGCTACTGGTGACATCATTTTCAAATTTTGCACTTTATTCTACAGCATTGGCACTCTTCACCTCATTGTGTTTTGTAAGTCTCACTTTGCTGTCCCACACAAAAGGGCAACATTAGGAAGGAACCAGCACAGCGCATGACTTGCAACTGTTTTCCTTTGTTCATTCAAGCTACTGTCGCAAATTCATTCTGCACTGTGGGCAAGAAAAATTCCAGGAATGGTGTGTATAATACAGCTGACCATTTTGTGCCTTTGTCTCATTCGCACTGGAAGCAGCATCTTTTCTATGTTGTTTGGTGCAGTGGCAATGAATGATCTTAAAAGAAGAAGGCCTGGCCTCTACAAATATATCAATAGAGTCAATAGTCAGTGCTTTAGGCCTGTGTACTGGAGCTCATTCAGGGTTTAAATGCCTCTAATGGGCACAGACTCTTTTTTGTTTCTCATGTAAGTCATGTGAAGCCTGGGGTTCATTGGTTCTGCTCCTCCCGAAGCTGCCAGTGCCTTGTTTGATCTGCTGTAAGGAATGGAAGTTGGAGGCATGACATCATAGCGCCTCCAGGTGGCTGAAAAAGAAAGGGGCAAAATACAATTCTTCAGCACTTCTGCCAAGTCAAAAAAAGATTAAAATGGCCAAATCATACACTTTATTTTTTCTTCCTAGGAGTAATGCTGCCAACTAAACTAATTATTTACACTACCATTTTTTAATGTTTCTGAAAGAAGTCTTATGCTCACCAAAGCTACATTTATTTGTTCAAAATGCAGTTAAAACAGTAATATTGTGAAAAATTCTGTTTATTTATTTTAGAATGTGATCAAAGCTGATTTTTTTAGCATCATTATGCCAGTCTTCAGTCACATGATCCTTCAGAAATCATTCAAATATGCTGATTTGCTGCTCATATTTTTTTTTAATTGTTACCAGTGCTAAAAACAGTTGCTGCTTCACATTCTATCTAATAAAGGCAAAAAGCCCCACAAAAGTATTAATCTCCTAAATAAAAAGCCTACTGACCAGAAACATTTGAAAGGTTATGTAGCTTTTCTTGATGTAATGTACCCTTAAATTTTGATTTTACCCTCTTTCTAACCCTCGCAATTGTCACAGTCATGAAGGTTTCTGAATCTCGTTTATTTGCAGAATCTTTAACATCTGCAATGGCAAACAGAAGAAGGTCTACAAGGGATCCCAGGGGGAGGACGGGACCCTTATCAAGGTAGGCAGACCCTGAATTAAGAGATTAGGCTTAATGTTGCTTTTGCTCTTGGTCATACAGTTATTGATCCATCTGAATGTGTTTATTAGGTTCAAACGGATCCCTCTGGTCTCTATGTGGCCACAAGCTGCTCAGACAAAAACATCTGCATCTTTGACTTCTACACTGGAGAATGTGTGGCCACTATGTTTGGCCACTCAGGTAAGGTCCCTCAAAAGTGCTCTGCACGTGAGATTATGCATAAATAAGTTTTATTTCCTGAAATCAAGTCTTAAGCATTGTGTTTGTTGTCCTCTTTTAGAGGTTGTAACAGGAATGAAGTTTACTAATGACTGTAAACATCTGATATCTGTGTCAGGAGACAGGTAAGTGTCCTGAAATCACGTTTCTTAGATGAAGAATCAATTTTTGACTTCATATAGCAATGTAATATGTCTGCTGGTGTGTGTGTTCAGCTGCATCTTTGTGTGGCGGCTCTGTCCTGAGTTGACCATCAAAATAAGACAAAGGCTCTCGGACCTGAAACAGAACAGCAGACCTGTTCAGAAGACCCCACCGAATAAACAACACACAATTAGGTATAAAACTGATCACGCTCATTAGTTGTTTTACCAATTACACAACTCAAAACAGTGAATTTATAATGTGTTTGTTTTGTGTGTTAGCACAAGGAAAGAAATCCACAGTGCACCAGTCATTGGCACCATGTCATCTGACAGCGACAAAGATGTGGAGGAAGAGGAGGGCATTGAGGATGAAGATGAGATGTTCCCTCCCATGTCATCTGGCGAAGAGACAGGTAACATATCTGACATTCTCCAGGAGTCTTACTAAACTGGTTTGGCTAGATATATATTATATCCGGCTCTTTTGGGTTGGGTTGGATCACGTTGTGTGATTTTTATTGGGCGAGACTTCTAGCAAATGTTTATTTTAGGCTTTGTGAGCTTCTAACATTAGTGTTTGTTTCTGTTACAAGGATCATCTGAAGAAAGCCGCAATACTCTCAATTCCCACATGAAGAAGGTAAGAAAGTATAAAGCCCTATTCGTACGGTAATTGTTTCTTATGTGGACGTCTGTAAAAATGTATTTGCATGGCGCCTCAGTGATAAAACTCATGCATTCGGATTGCGATTTATTCACTATGGTGGAACAAGTTATGTGATCCTACGAATCCGGGAATGCGCTGGTCCATTTGGTCATTTGCATGATTGTCTGCTGTAAATAAAATGTCATATGCTTGGAATAATAAGAATACATTCATATTTAATTTAATAATAGGAAAACAATATTCTATTTATGAATTAATTATTTAAATCTCCTGATTAAAAATAGGAAGCTAGACACGTCATATTAGCTTCTTGGTTTATATCGTTTATGTATATACTGTAGTTTTATATAATATTTTTAAATTTGCTGCGGCCCACAATAACGGCCCATTTTAAATAATATTCTCTTTCTCCTTTTTTGTTCTTAACAGCTCACAATCGCTGAGGTAGAGCGGTGATGAAATATTGTTTTTGTAAATACTTTTCAGCATAAAAGTGTACAACTTTAAAATGCATGCAAATTACAGTGAAGCTCAAAAGTTATTGTATGGTGCTCCGCAGTGGTCAAAAGGGATTTAAACAGTGAATTTTGAATTGATCTCCTCTTGTAAACTACCACACAACCTTGGTGTTTGTTAAAAAAAAAAACAGTAGGTAATAATTCGGCAGTGTTTGGTGGAAGAAAAACACTGACATTCTGGATTCGGATGGCAATAAAATCACCAACTAGCCTCTGTAAATGTTGAAAATACCTTACGTCCCCATAATAAACAATTACCGTCTGAATAGGGCTCATGACAAGTTCACATCATTTTAACTTTGATTCTCTCATTTGGTTTAATTCTTCTCCTTGCTGCTCTTTAACAAACATTTTCTCTCTCAGCAATCCAACAGTTGTGAACATGAGGGTTCTGGTCCACGTCCAAGGCGGCGCTGGTCCAGGCGAATGGGCAGTTTGGATCTGAAGGTGAAGTCCATGCTGGACCTGAGGCAGCTGGAGTCTTTTGCCATGCCCCTCTTCCCCAGCAAAACCCATGATGTTCATAAAGATCCTCCACCATCTAGGAACCAGGAACTGGGCAGCACCATCAGTCTTCAGACCATAGCTGCATGGGTGAGATACAGAATTCTTTAGAGAATAGCTATATCTTTATATGAAAATAATCAAAACATATGTATACACGTGTATCTTTGTATATAATGTGATTATAATATTCAATACAGTCTCACAGAGCCAGACTTGGGCATACTTTTTGCATGAAATTTAGGGTAAATCTGAAAAGTATGATGCAAAAATAATAAAATGGCATGCACCAAAGTATAATCTTATTAGAATAATGCCATAGTGTCTGCTAGAGGTTGTAGAGACAACACAGAAGACATGAGTCAAATGAGATTCAAAACGGCTATGTAATCAATGCCATAAACTTTGGATTTGTGTGCTTATCAATGCAGACCTGTTTGTCTGTTCTGTACCTTTTCTGACTTTTGTATATTCTCTGTAGGTACCTGAAGAGAATGGACCAGGAGGACAAACACGTCCTCATTACATTAAGCTGTCTCCTCAAACTCCAGACACAGAGGTGTTGTATCCTGAGGGATTTGAAGATCAAATCAGTCTTGCAGGCAGGTCAGTAAAAAACTTTGCACTAACTTATTTTTATGAGTCGCAGTCTGTAATCCACAAAAAAATTAAAATTCTGTCATCAATAACTCGCCCTTATGTTTCTCCTGCTGAGCACAAAAGATATTTTGAAGAATGCTTGGAACAAAAACATTGGAGCCCATTGGAGACATTTTTCAAATGATCTACTTTTATGTACCATAGTCGTCATTTTTTCAAACATTGAATAATTGATGGCGGAATTTCCATGTTTGGGTGGAGTATTCCTTTAATTGTGCAGTTCAAATGCATATGATGATCTAAAACACCCTGTTGAGATGATCCTCAAATGTCTGTCTGTTCCCTTCTCTTTGTTTGTACGTAGTGAGTATCAGGTGAAAAAGTTGCCCCATGGAGTGAGATGTGCTAAAGTAAACTCTTGTCCTGAGAAGCAGAGTCCAGACAGTGCCTGCTCTATGGATTATTCCAGCAGTCGTCTCTCTAGCCCCGAGCACCCTGGAGAAGGTAGAAAAAAACTTAACTAGAAGACTTCCACAGTCATTTTTTAAATGCAGTAGATGCAATGGGCCCTTGATGAGATAAAGGAATATATATTTCTATGTGTTTGCTGTAGACTCTGAGCCCACTGAGCCATTGAGTGTAGATGGAAACTCATCAGAACTGGATATGGAAGATCTTGATGAGGAAGAAGAGGACAGCTTGAGGAAGAATGATGTTCAGACTCCTGTACCTCAGACCCCAGACCAAGAGGCCTTTCTCAAGAGGCATTTTGCAAACCTGTCAGACCTCAACAACCCTGGTAGGGTCTTTGTCATGTTCACAATTTGCATAACACACTTTTCTTTATTGTAAGTATGAGTTCTCATACGTTTTTCTTTTTTTTGGCAGCAAGTCTAACCAGAGTAACTCCAAATATCTCTGACAGCATGTCATCAAAGTTCCTTTCTCAGAACTCCACTAGCAGGTAAGACCCTTCCAACCATGGCTTCTATTCCCAATGACATTTTTACTTCTGAGAGGAAAAACATGACCTTGCTCTTCCATCTTTTTTTTTTTACTAGACCTGCATTCTCATTCCCCTCAAGCAGTGACAGTAAAACCACCAGTGGAGTGGTGCGGCCCCTTATCTCAGAGGTACGGCCCCTCATGGAGAATAAGAGTCCAAGCAAACAGCAAGAATCCCAGGGCTTTGAGAGGACAACAGGTCAGCGTTTAATCCAAAAGAAACGCACACCTATCATGGACTCCCGCAGACTGATAAGCCCCGTCGCTAAAGCTGCCGCAAGTCACAACAGTTCTGCGGGCATGAGGAAAGCTCAATCTATCCATAACATCTCCTCAGAGGGTAAAGCATCCATGAACTTGAGCTACAGAATATAGGATATTGTTTTGTATTAATTCCCTGTCCAAGTGTACTGACCCTTATGAAAATGAATCATGGTTTTACTACAAATAAAAACCATGGTAATTATAGTTAAACCATGGTAACTACAAATTAACCATGGCTTTGCTACTCTAACCATAGTTTAACCATGGTATTTGTGTTAAAACTGTGGTTATATAATTGGTAATCAATTAGCCAAAAATCTACACTTTTACTATAATAAAACCATGGTTAATTTTCGTAAGGGGAAAGTTGCTATGTATAATGCTTACTAAAAAAGTTGTTTTGTGGTTAAAGGATTAGTTAACTTCAAAATGAAAATTGACTCACCCCCATCTTATCCAAGATGTTCTTGTCTTTCTTTCTTTAGTCGAAAAGAAATTAAGTTTTTTGAGGAAAACATTCCAGGATTTTTCTCCACATTATAGACTTCTATGGTAAATGGACTGCATTTTTAACAGACCCATGGCCATCCAAAGCGCTTTACATGCTGCATCACATTCACCCATTCACTCTCATTCATATACCGACGGTGGTGTCAGCCATGCAAGTCGTCAGGAGCAGCTGGGGTTAGGTGTCTTGCTCACGGACACCTCAACACTTGGTCAGGTATTACCAGGTCAAACCTTACGATTTGTAGACAATCCACAATACCAGACAAAGAATAAAGTCTTATCTAGCGAAGCCTCAAAAAAAAAATATATATATATATATATATATATATATATATATATATATATATATATATATATATATATATATATATATATATATATATATATATATATATATATATATATATATATATATTGTATATACCTTTTAACCTAAATTGCTCATCTTGCACCGCTCTGCTGCTCACCACTGATTGCTCAATCACGCCGGAATGGTCATGCTAGATGTAGGTGGAAGTACCGCCCCTGTGTTTAAAAGCGCACATGCGAAGACTAATACAAATGTCCTTTAGCAAAAAAAGAAGGTAAAGCATGAATGATTTTGAAGTTGAAGATGTAGTGTTTTTTGGTAAAGGGCATTTATATTAGTCCTCGCACGTTCGCTTGGGGCGGTACTTCCACCTATGTCTAGCATGACCATTCCGGTGGCGAGCAGCAGACCAGTGCAATTTAGGTTAAAAGGTATATACATTTATTTTTTTTTTTTTAATGACTGATGGTTTCGCTAGATAAGCCTTTATTCCTCATCTGGGATCGCACAGAGCCTTTGAAGCCCTTCTAACCCCTTTGAAACGGCATTGATTTGGACCTTCAACATTTTGGTTGCCATAGAAGTCTATAATGTGGAGAAAAATCCTGGAATGTTTTCCTCAAACTTAATTTATTTTCGACTGAAGAAAGAAAGACACAGACACCTTGGATGTAAAATGTCAGGAAACTTTCATTTTGAAGTAAACTAATCCTTTAAAGCTAACCTAGTTGGGTGATTCATGGGTTGGTGACATATAAGAGTATGCACAAAACAAATATATATATTTGTTATATATATTTGTTATATATATATATATATATATATATATATATATATATATATATATATATATATATATATATATATATATATATATATATATATATATATATATATATATTATTTTTTTTTTTTTTTTTTTTTTTTTTTTTTTTTAAAAGGAAAGGAAATATATAGTTTAAATAATGTAGAAAGAAATACTTGTTGGTTTCAAGAAACATTTCAGTTTACTTGATGGTGTAGCCATCAACTAAAAAGTTATATTTTAAGCAATATTTTCCTTACAACCTACAAGTACACGTCTTAATTATTTCCCAAAAAACTTTTTTAAATGCACAAAAAAACTATTCACTATTCATACTACCATTATGCCTTTTATAAAGGTGTGCAACCATAAAAGCTGGAAAACACTGCAAGACTTTTGCTTTGATTTTTGTTTATGCCTGGCTCACACTACAGGAGTTTTAGACCGATTTATACCCGATTTCCCCCTCCCGAGAATCGGAGAAAAAATCTTGTCCACGACCTCGATCGGGTCCGATGTTCGGCGCTGATTATCTGGTAATGTGAGACATTCACAGATAAAATCTTGCCCCTCCCGATCTGCTCTCACATAAATCGGGCTCTCCCCGATCATATCAAACATGTTTGATATTTATCGGGATGAGCAAGATTGTAATAACGTCAGTACTGTCACAATAGCCAATAGGAAACAAGAAGTCTACGACTAGACGGAAGTGACGGACATTTCGAAATGGCGACCGCGAAACCGACAACACGGATAACAATAATTATATAGATAGATAGAGAGGGGATTGTTTGTGCGTGTGTGTATGTATGTGCGTGTGTGTATGTATGTGCGCGCGAAACCGCGCACATACATACACACACGCGCTGTGTGTGTATGTGATGCGCAGTTTGTGTGTGTGTGAGAGAGAGAGAGAAAGCTGCAAACCCTTGTTTCTTATAAGTAGACACATTTCATAATACATACTATACTAGCATCAATTGTATTTTCATATTACAGCACAAATCTACACTGGAAAAGGTGACACTATCGCTTTTGAACTAGGCAGGCAATATTATAACGGTAAACATTCTAGCACACTATGATACTAATATAAGGTACATTTTACCTCCATTTCTCGCTGAAGAACTGACAGTCCATGTTGATCCTGTCTCCCCAAACATTTTCTCATCCACACTCGTTTATTTTTCCACTTTTGTTTTTTTTCACAACGATCATTATTGATAGAGCAAGTTTTCGGTTTTACAGTATCCATTTTCCCGACATACAATCTGTTGCGTAGATCACGTGATGCGCTTCCTCTACGATAATCTTAATAACATTTTGTAGTGTGTGATGCTTCGATTTCAAATCTTGTAGTGTGAGCATGTTTAAGATTTGAGGAAGAAGAAAATCTGCAAAGATTCTCCTGAAGTGTGTGCTGCAACCAGATTTTACAATCGGATAGGATTTTAAAACTCCTGTAGTGTGAGCCAGGCATAAGTCAACACTTGTGCAAAATTTGGCCAGCCAGAGTTGACAGATTTTGCAGAAAACCTTGTAATGTATAATGGGCATTATTTTGAGCTGATTTTCGAACACACATTGTTTTCATTTGTCATGTGTCTCCTAGACGCTACCTGGTAGTGTCTAATCCTTAGTGGTTTAGTGTATGATGCTAACTTGGAGATTCTTCTTTTCTCACATTAATCACCTCTTCCCTCCCTCTTCTGATCAGCTGACATTGTCCAGACATCCAGTCGTCCATCTAAGGAAGTCCACCCACAGCCCCAGACCTCTGAAAGACCACGGCGTTCCCTTCCCACCGTCCCACTCACCAGCCCCACCACTACCCTGCCTCGGGACATCACTACACCTACTAAGTCCAAATCCCGTTCATATATGAGTCCTACCACTAGCTCCATGGCCAAGATTTCCCGCTCTGTTTCCATGGGTGACAACTTGAATGTGGTGGAACTAGGAGAAGACACAGGATCTTCAGAACCACGCAGGAGCTCCGGTTCTGACTGTTCCAACCCTCAGAGCTCCTCCCAGAGCAAGCCCACCACTCCTGTTAGCCATGTGTCTTCCTTTAATACCTTGGCTTCCCCTTTTCCAGGGCCCTACATGCCCCATGCAGTAGTCATACCCACACTGAGCGCAACTGGAATCTCTTCCGCTAAAGGTCTCCAGGTCAAACTGACAGGCAGTGCTCGACCCATGCTCCATATAGACATTCCCAATCCTCTTCCAGATAAACCCTCCTTATCTTCCCTTTCACCAAGCAGCAAAAGCCCCAAGCTTGCACAAAAGGAAAAGGATATCTTGATTAGAACCCCAACAACTCCCTCTTCACTTCCTGGAGCAGTTCACCTGCCCAACAGCATCATACAGCCGGTCACAGCTGTTTGTTTGAGCCCATCTGAAACCCCAGGCCAGATAGAGCTCAATATGGTACTTATTCCCAGCCAGACCAATAACTTAACGGAAGCTGAACTTCACTCGGAAGCAGAGCCAAAGAAAGAGGATACCCCTGAAGCAGAGTGCTCTCCCATGAGCCAATGCAGCCCAAGTCTTCTTCAGTCTTCCTCGGGAGCTCAAGACTCAGGTTTGCTAGGACATCAGTCTTCCCTTGTTCCATCTTCCATTCTGCTACGGCTTGGGCTGTCTAAACACTTTACCAAAGGGCTTTGGCCTCTTTCATCTGCCACCTCCTCCATCACTTCTTTCATCTCCTCTTCACCCTCTCCATCCATTAATCACCACCTGCAGGGTAAGACATACCCTTACTAACAAATGCTACCCTCTAAACCAGTGGTACTCAACCAGTTTATGGTTTACAGTTGACACATTTATTTTACTTGCTAAAACATTTGTTTTATGTGTCTCAATCAGCTCCCCAGTTCAGTAGTCAGGGCACTGATCAGGAAATAAGTTAATGGGCTGACTTCTTGATCAGTGCCCTGACTACTAAACTATGGTGCTGATTGAGATGCACCCTTGGATGATACCACACTTAACATAATTTACACAAGTAGAAACTTCTTGGATCAACATCATTTGTTGGAACAACATTCCTTTCGACCAATTATTGCCCTCGGATTTTGTATTTATAGCCAGGAACAACATTCCTATCAACTGATCATTGTCCTCTACAATTAGGATTAGGTTAGGGTTTGTCCAATCTCCTAAAAGGCCACTTTTCTGCAAAGTTTAGCTCTATTAAACTTGCCTGGAACTCTGCTAGAAAGTGAGCCTCCAGGAGCAGGATTGGACCTCCTGAGTTAGGTCAAGGGTATCAGATCCTACTCCTGGAGGTCTACCTTCCGTTAGTGTTTAGCTACAACCCTAGTTAAACACTCCGGAACCTGTTAATCAAGGACTTTAGAATTAAAGTTGGAGTTAAACTCGTACCTTCTAGAGCAAGATTCATCATTCCTACCTATTCCAACCAATCACTAACCTCTGATCTTTAGGAAAAGGTCCTACACCAATTTTCTTAAGATCAATCATTTCCCTCCAGTTTTAATGTTAGGGTTAGGGCTGTTGTTGGTTAATCAGAATATTGTTCTGGGAAAATCAAATGATGTTAATCCATGTCATCACTTCGTGCTGAGTACCACTTCTCTGAATTTATTATCAATGCTTTATACTCAAAATGTAATAGTTTTGTTGTAAAGACTCATTTTAAGCATCTATTTAACGTGTTTGGTTTCTCCACTGCAGACACATCTCTCAGTGTGGATTCTTGTAGGCTGGTTGCCAGTGAATTGCAGAGCAGTTTTAAAAGAGCCTCCTTCCTGTACAAAATGGTAGGTTATCATTAGGCCACATTCACATGTAATTGTAGAGTAGGCTGCACTTCAGCCCACACGTCTGCCTAAACTGTTTTGTGCAGGTGACATGACTAACTTTTTGTGTGTGTGTGTGTGTGCAATCCTGTAGCTAAGTAACTCCACCAACTCCAGTGAGGAGCAGCAGGAAATGACACGTGTGCTGGCCGAAGCATTTCAGGCAATGAGAGATGAGCTGAATTGCCTGCCACCATGCACTCCTTTGAGACCGCCTAGCACTTGCACACTACCCATGTTGGCTAACAGTAATGCAACATTGGGTGACGACAGGACACTAGCCCTTCTAGAGCAGTACTCCAAATTGCTGCTCAGTGCAGTAGAGAAGAGGATGGACAACAAAATCTGAATACTCTGTGGCTGCAACAGGATACCAAGCCATGAGACTGCACAGCAGACTGTTTTAGATAGTGACAAGCTTTTAATAAAGAGATTGAGAAGAAATGCCACTATCCTACCTCCCTGTTTAGCATGCTACTATGGCAGCAACACACCCCTGATTTTTCTCACCTCTTTGTGCCCTGCTACTAAAAATGTACCCGGATGTTTTCGCCATGGTAACTTTCGAAAGACCTACACGTCAACAAGGAGAGTAATTGATAACATGGCTTGTTGACTGTATGGTACAGCAATTTAGTCACCATCTTAAACACATAAGTGGTTTTATACAGATACAATATTCTGTCATATTTTGAACTAAAACAGTGAAAATGAACTGTTGTTGTTGAGAGGAATCTCCGGCAAGCATTATGTATTTTAACATTGTGTTTGATATTTTAAAAAAGAAATTCTCAATGCTCTATTTCAAAGGGACCGGTATCCCTGGAAGTCTTAGCAATGCAGATTTGTCACTTTTACCTTTTATTATGGAATGTTTTTTATACTGTATTTTGTGTTTGTGCTGATACTTGGGACATTGGGGTGTGTATTTATTCTCATGTAATAGGTCAATGAGTCGCACAGAGGCTCTTCAACGTGTGTTTGATGTACAGTGTCAATGTCAATGTCCTGATATCCAGGGTCAGATGGGTGCCAGAGGATAAATTTAGAGAAATTTGAAGGATGATTTTGTATTATTTGCAGGACTTTTTTTGTACTTGAATGGTAACTTTCTCATGGATACAGGTGCCTTAATCTTGACCAGCAATTTGTTTTAAGGAATAAATCCGGCATTTGTAATTCAAGCAGGTTATATATAAAAATGATCAGTTATATTTGGAGTAATTCCAGGTTGCAAATGGTAACAGATACAAAACTGCCATAAAAGCACTAAACTGAATTGACCATTCTGGTAACACTGATGTAGATGCAAAAGCCAAGTAGATAGACACCGTTTCTTGAAATTCTGTGCACAAATTATGAGAAAGGTTTACAGATTTTCCAGAAGTTTGGTTTAAAAAAAATATCCTTGTCCTGAAATGAAATGCATTTTTACATATTGCTTTCCGGTGATGACTTCTTAAAAGGTATTTTTTTTATTTTCATGTGAGGTGCTCTCATTTCCCCAAGAGCTAAACAAGTCACTAACCCTTGCTGGAGACTAACTAGATTGAGGTGTTGCCTCTCTGACCTCTGGTAGAAACAATTCTTCTTTTCCATAATAATATTGATAATGTACATTAGGCACTTTTTTTTATTATTAAGCCTATTCAAATGAAGGCATTGTAATGTGTACTGTAACTTCTATAGATGGACCTGCACATATTACATTGTGTCCAGCTCTTCTACTGATAAAAATCGAACAAAAGCTAGGTGCACACTGTACGATTTTGGAATCTTAAAAGAGCAAAAATTGAATCTTTGATACATGTCAGAATGTGACATGATTGATAATGTAAACACCCAGTCCATGCCATCAGTCATGACCAAAGATGCATATTATACAGCATGATATAAGATACAGGTGATGTCATAGTCACCGTTGCCTTTTATTCAGGATTTTACTGGGGTCATATTGTACAGTCTGACAAAAATAAAAAAATAATTGCACTGTGTACACCCAGCTTAAGTCAACTACGCAACTAGTTCAGTACAGCTGCAGCTTGCCTGGTGTCTGAGAAGCATATACTCTATTTATTGACTTGTTGCTTAGTTCCACCTCTGTCACATTCTTTTGAGGATTGTTGGTACAAAATTGTTAACAATGAGAAAGGCAAAATGTGCAATTACAACAATGCAATTTTTTACTCATTGTAGCCCCATAAAAAAACTTATATACACCCTATTTGCAATGGAAGATTGCACTGGCAGTCTAAAATAGATTTATTAAGACCCATTTGGTATGCAACAAACGCTCTCATTTGCTATCTCATAAAAAGTGCTATGGCTTTAAGAGAGACTGAAAATGCATGAGATAAAAAAATTATATATAACGTAAGCCAAAACAGACTTGAATTTTCTAGCTGGAGGGCATCAGCAATGTAGAAGATGTGAAAACCGTACAGTAGGACTGCATCAGTAACAAAAGCTCTATGTGAGAATCGGCATGATTACACTACATATGCATGAAGAACAGCTCAAATTAGTGTTGGCTCACTCCCAGAACTAGAATGCATGGTTGTACGCTTGACCTGCTCCTCATAAACTATCATGCAAACCTTCAGCTTTCAGTGCTATCTCTGTGGTGACCAGCTCTGCTTTCATGTAACGTATGGCCAGTTGATCAAGACGTAGTTTAGGATTACAGATGGACCAGTAGTTTCTAAGACTTTCTTTTTGGAAACTTGTGACTTAGTCTAACCTTTTGCTCCAAACCGAAGTCAAGTGTTTCTATTCTCAGTGTTTATACAATCTATCATCTGATATCTCTTTCTCAGAGAAGTCAAACAAATAAAACTGTATTTATTACATGGTAAACTGCATTGTTTATTGCAATTTTTTATTTGTATCACTTAAAAATATACTCATGAAGTCTCTGAATCTTCACATGTAAAGTCACCAGTTGTTTGTAATCGAATATATTAACCAAATCTTCACCTTTGAACAGGGTCTATTATGTGAAAGTCTCATAGTGATCCCACAGCATTTGTCAGGGACTCCACCATCTGGAAGTAATTGTACTTGATATCATATTCCATGTCATACCAGAAATTCACTGCCAAGACAAAAAGAGCTTGTTAAACATCATTGTCATTCATGTTAATTTACATTACTGACTATAAGAAAAGTACACAACAGATTATGCAAGTAGGGATGCATCGAAATCTTGCCTAACGAAAATTGGTTTTGGAGGGCCAAAATCAGTGACTGCAACAGGCATTTAATTAGCGCTTCTCAGATGGTATGTTTTGACTGTCTTCGCATTAATTTTGTACACACAACATGGATAAGCTACAAAAGTTAAACATATCAGCTGTGTGGACACTAGAGACTGAGCAATGAAAGTTAACCATTTATTGCATCGATCCTACCATCTAATGGTATTGGTTGATGCAAACATTCTTTTGGCTAATTGGCGGCATGTCTGAGGACATTTAGAACCCTAGACATTTTAGGCCTGTTAGAAGGGTGAATGACATACAGTGGGTACGGAAAGTATTCAGACCCCCTTTATTGACTTCTTTCAAGTAATAAAGTATTTTCGTAAGTGTATAATATGCCATTGAAAATACATACGGGTGAGGGGTTCGAATGCGCGTCGCCATGTTGCCCCTCCATCTTGAAAGTACATTAGCCAAAGAGGGACATACCCGTAAATTCAAGCTTCGCCTTTGGCGTTTTAACACTCGATGGCACTGTGTCGAATGTGAAGAGGGGGATTGCTTGAGACTGATATAGCCTACAATGTAAACTTTGCCTTACGCTAGTGATGTCGTACAATATACAGAATAACGATCGCACCGATAAAAGTTACTTTATTAAGATTAGCTTGCATTCGTCTGGGAACCTGATCGCTTATGTTAGCAATGAAATGGTAAAAAAATAACGAAAAGGTAAACTATTATTCATTTTACATAGATGTCATAACCTACATGTTAACTGACAAATTAAATAACTGCAAATTATAATTGCTTTCTAAAGTAACCTCATCACTTGATCGAACTGGAAGCCATATTAATCTTGAACTAAATCAGCCACCGTAGGAGTTAAAACGAAATAGGAATTGAGAGGAACAGAAACTAATATTCACTGGATGGTCATATACCTTTTCACCGCTAGATGGGGGAAAATATCACACAGTGTAGCTTTAATGTACACACAGCACCCCATATTGACAGAAAAACACAGAATTGTTGACATGTTTGCAGATTTATTAAAAAAGAAAAACTGATCATCCTTGAAATGGTTCTACACCTCGATTTGAGTCCAGCTGTGTTTGATTATACTGATTGGACTTGATTAGGAAAATCACACACCTGTCTATATAAGACCTTACAGCTCACAGTGCATGTCAGAGTAAATGAGAATCTTGAGATCAAAGGAACTGCCTGAAGAGCTCAGAGACAGAATTGTGACAAGGCACAGATCTGACCAAGGTTACAAAAAATATTCTGCTGCACTTAAGGTTCCTAAGAGCACAGTGGCCTCCATAATCCTTAAATGGAAGACGTTTGGATGACCAGAACCCTTCCTAGAGCTGGCCTCCTAGCCAAACTGAGCTATCGGGGGAGAAGAGCCTTGGTGAGAGAGGTAAACAAGAACCCAAAGATCACTGTGGCTGAGCTTCAGAGATGCAGTCAGGAGATGGGAGAAAGTTGTAGAAAGTCAACCATCACTGCAGCCCTCCACCAGGGCTTTATGGCGGAGTGGCCCGATGGAAGCCTCTCCTTAATGCAAGACACATAAAAGCCTGCATGGAGTTTGCTAAGATGGTGAGAAGTAAGAATCTCTGGTCTGATGAGACCAAGATATAACTTTTTGGCCTTAATTCTAAGTGGTATGTGTGAAGAAAACCAGGCACTGCTCATCACCTGTCCAATACAGTCCCAACAGTGAAGCATGGTGGTGGCAGCATCATGCTGTGGGGGATTCAGCTGCAGGGACAGGACGACTGGTTGCAATCGAGGGAAAGATAAATGCGGCCAAGTACAGGGATATCCTGGATGAAAACCCTCTCCAGAGTGCTCAAGACCTCAGACTGGGCCGAAGGTTTACCTTCCAAGAAGACAATGACCCTAGGCAAACAGCTAAAATAACAAAGGAGGGGCTTCACAACAACTCCGTGACTGTTCTTGAATGACCCAGCCAGAGCCCTGACTTAAACCCAATTGACCTGAAAATGGCTGTCCACCAACGTTTACCATCCAACCTGACAGAACTGGAGAGGATCTACAAGGAGGAATGGCAGAGGATCCCCAAATCCAGGTGTGAAAAACTTGTTGCATCTTTCCCAAAAAGACTCATGGCTGTATTAGACCAAAAGGGTGCTTCTACTAAATACTGAGCAAAGGGTCTGAATACTTAGGATCATGTGATATTTAAGTTATTCTTTTTTAATAAATCTGCAAAAATGTCAACAATTCTGTGTTTTTCTGTCAATATGGGGTGCTGTGTGTACATTAATGAGAGAAAAAAATAATTTAAAAAAACTTAAATGATTTTAGCAAATGGCTGCAATATAACAGAGTGAAAAATGTAAGGGGGTCTGAATACTTTCCAGTAGGGGTATCATGCTCCTTTGGACAAATGCTCTATGTGAGTCTAATCACTAGACATTTTGCGGATCTTAAGTACAGTATCTTGGTTATAGGTAGGATATGAGCTGCTCTCCCCCAATAATGCTGGAGTCTTTAAGTAGAGCCTAAGCTCTCCTGCAGCTTCTGTAGGGTCAAGGCCTGGATGATGAGCATTACTGGACACCCTGTGCTCTGCCCTGCTTTCATCTCCCTCCCTTTGTCATAAGAGTAGGTATATAGGCTGTCCCCTCAAGGAGCAGCAGCTCTATAGTCTTGTTTGCCCTGTGTAAAGACAATTTGCCCAAATATCCCGCTGGGTAGAGCAGGGTAATGGGAAACCATAGCCTCTTTTCCACCGATGGGCCAAACCATTCTCTTTGCTTAACCATTCCATTCTGTGCTGATCCGACCCAGCCTGATGCGGATATGGTTTCATTTTCTGTGGAGCTGATAACAGAGCTTTTTGAAACAGAATATAAATGTGTCAGCCATTGCCTCTGTGAGGTAAGAGTTTACAGATGATATGAGGTAAATACCGACCATGTTATGGAGGGTGATTAGATATATATTAACATTTAAAATTGTATTAACTTAGTGTTTACGTTGCTCAAATGACACACTTTGCCAGCTACAGAGAAACTGGTAGCCAGTCAACAGACAAGTGACCAATCCTGAGTTGCGATGTCACTACACACATTCTCCTAGCACAAATTCTGGGCCAAGAACAAATTTGTTATCGTGCCGTGCCATAATAGGCTCAAGTGAAAATATAACTGAAACTGTCCTTACTGTTCTTAGAACGGTTTGGCCCAATGCTGGAAAAACGGCTCATGTTTCATTACCTTCCTCTCCAACCAGAGTTGGGTAATAGAATAAAATACATTGGCAAAGCCCTCAGGGAGTAGCTTTTCCAAGGAAGTATCTCGCCTACAACCTCAGACCTACCACTACTTCTAAGGGGGAAAATATAGCCCTTGCTTCATCTAAAAGGATGCAAATACAACTCAACCCCTCTGGAAACCGCGAAAGTCTACTCCAGAATCTACTTTGAGACTTTTTACGCACTTCAAAGTGCTGCCCTAACAAGAAGGGCTAGGCTTATTGCCCCTACTCATTGAGGTCCTCACAAGCATAGATCATTTGAGTTTGTACGAAACAAGCTATAGGTGAGTGTAAATCCCTACTTTAAAACCCAACCATAGTTGGAATAAATGGAATTAAAGGAATTGCAATTTCTCTGTCACATTTCCCTTCTTCCTGCTCTGCCCCAAAGGCTATCCTGAGAGCAAAATAAGATGGGGAGCATGTTCCAAGTGCTCAAACTCTTAGTGCATCAGCCAACTTGATGATGCCATTGCTTGTGTGTGTGGGGATAGTCGTGAGTATAAAGGGTGTAGAGTAGGGGGCTCATCACACATCCCTGATGAGAGCTAGTGTTAATGCTGAGGACTGAGAAGATGTAGGGGCCTACTCTGACCCTCTGGGAGCGATCTGACAAGAAGCCCTTTATCCAGTGGCAGATGGTGTGGGATAGTCCCAAGTCTGCCAACTTGGTCACTAGTCTGTGGGGGAGGATGGTATTATAGCTTCCCTGATGCTCCAGGTAGATAAAATCAGTGTGAAGCGCTGTGGCTATGGCGTGCTCTGTAGATCTCTTTTCTCTATATGCAAACTGTTGTGTTGAATATGGGTAGAAGCCAAGTAATGATATGACTCCAGACCAGTTTCTCAAAACACTTGGGTGTCAATGACACTGAGAGGAAAAAATTTGGGCTGCTAATGGTAGGCAAATATTTTTGCAGTTGGACTATAAATCAGGGCCTTCAGATAGTGGAATGGTGGACCAGGATAGGGACTGGTTAAATATCTTAGTAAAGACCCCCGCCAGCTGGTCTGCACAGTCATTCAGAACCCATCCAGTGACACCATCAGGTCCTGCAGCCTTCCTCGGATTCACAGCCCTCAGTGTGCGCCTCACCTCTTGCTCCCCCAATAGTGAAGATGTGGCTACTGTGAGTTGATGGATGTAATGTGGTGGCCTCAGAAGATAAATGGTTTGATATCTCTGATGTCTCTTTTCAAGTTGACTCTGGCAGCGCTGTATTGTGCCCCATCACCAGACCTGAAAGCAGTGTTCTTGTCCCTGAGCAGGCACTGGACTTATCTTGTCATCCAGGACTTCTGGTTGGGATAGAGCCTTATACACCCGCACACAGTGACAATATCTGTGCAATACTTAATGTAGCTCAGGACAGCTGCAGTATACTCCTCAAAGTGTTGGTCTTCAAAAACATCCCAGTTTGTACATTCAAAACAATCCTACAGCTGATGAGAGGCATCTTCAGGCCATGTTTTAACAATCCTAGATGTAAGAGGAGCACTTTTTCTTGAGGGGGGTATATACCGGAATTAGGAGCAGGGGCAAGTGTGTGATAGTGTCTTCATAGCAATTTTCGCATAAACACTTAGATACCCATTTGAGAAAGGGAATGAGACAACATCTTGTTGCCATGCATCAGGTTTGCCTGCACGTCTCCTTCATACAAAAGAGTTGATGATGTATTTTGTAGGTGCCCTCTTATACTCGCAGGCACTCTGCTTGTGACATCATGGGACTGCCATCAGCCAATAAGATTGCCATGTTTAGTACACATATTCAGATACTGGTGACACTGAGGGAATCCCTGTAGCATCAACTCTATAGCATCCGTAACTTGAGACTGGTGACACTGAGGGAATCCCTGTAGCATCAACTCTATAGCATCCGTGAGACTGGTGACACTGAGGGAATCCCTGTAGCATCAACTCTATAGCATCCGTAACTTCAGACTGGTGACACTGAGGGAATCCCTGTAGCATCAACTCTATAGCATCCGTAACTTCAGACTGGTGGCACTGAGGGAATCCCTGTAGCATCAACTCTATAGCATCCGTGGAGACTGGTGACACTGAGGAAACCCTGTAGCATCAACTCTATAGCATCCGTAACTTGAGACTGGTGACACTGAGGGAATCCCTGTAGCATCAACTCTATAGCATCCGTAACTTGAGACTGGTGACACTGAGGGAATCCCTGTAGCATCAACTCTATAGCATCCGTAACTTGAGACTGGTGACACTGAGGGAATCCCTGTAGCATCAACTCTATAGCATCCGTAACTTCAGACTGGTGACACTGAGGGAATCCCTGTAGCATCAACTCTATAGCATCCGTAACTTGAGACTGGTGACACTGAGGGAATCCCTGTAGCATCAACTCTATAGCATCCGTAACTTCAGACTGGTGACACTGAGGGAATCCCTGTAGCATCAACTCTATAGCATCCGTAACTTGAGACTGGTGACACTGAGGGAATCCCTGTAGCATCAACTCTATAGCATCCGTGGAGACTGGTGACACTGAGGGAATCCCTGTAGCATCAACTCTATAGCATCCGTAACTTCAGACTGGTGACACTGAGGGAATCCCTGTAGCATCAACTCTATAGCATCCGTAACTTGAGACTGGTGACACTGAGGGAATGCCTGTAGCATCAACTCTATAGCATCCGTAACTTGAGATGTTTTCCATTAATGTGTGAACAAAACTTCACTAAACATTTCATCTCTTCCTCTTATCTATGAGTTAAAGAAACAAATAAACATGAATGAAAATCAGAAGGAATGTTGAAAGATACAGTACAATTTACCAAAATGAATCCTGTCTCATGTAATCGCTCAATCTGTTTCAACCAGGAAAAAACAGCTTGTAGGCTAGACAAGCTATATGTCACTTAATGCCACTTTTACAGATGAAAAGCTATCCATAAACTCATTAGTTAGCTAAAAAATTTCTTACTCAAATAATTGATTAATTGATTATTAATTTATTGTTTTCTGAATTTTCGGTTTCAGACCATCATTTTCATTTCGGTGCATCCCTACAAGTTAGTATTGTTAGCGGTCACATCACCAACCCGCCATGCAGCCATGAGACTGTCGCACATGGTGGAACCACAGGGAGGGCAGGTACAACATCTCTCCAGCTTTCACAGTGCAGTGCAGAGGTTTAGCCATCCTGTAGGAGGGATATCGTTCATAATCTGGATTCAGGGGGTCTAGAGGGATCCAGGGCACCTGAAAGAGATACATGAGATGTGGAAAAATATTGCAAAAAATATTGATTTTTATAAATGTTATAAAATGTATTTATAACATTTATAATTGTAAATTATTAGAAAAATATAAGATTCAATTTTAATAGTTTAATAAACTTAAATACTTTGCTTGAATCTTCCTCATCCACTATTTCAAAGATGCCATCTTCTTTCTGTCTGTATGTCGCTGACTGGTAGAGCTCTATGAGGAGGAAATAAAATAATGCCAACAGACAGAGCCATTAGGCCATTTCCTTAAAGCATTTCATTTTAAGCTAAGCAAGCAAAATAAAAGATTGGGATAGAGAAACTACTCCTTACCATACGGTATGAAAGGTCTATCAGTCGGAGGAAGTAAAATAAACTGTTTCTGTCCAGAGATCACGCAGTATAGATTCTCATAATGATCTTTATGCACTACAGACAAAACAAAACTGTTCACTCACAAAAATGGGTAGATAAATTGGATGTTAAAGCAGTGGTTTCTCAACCTTTTAGACTCCAAGGTTACTGTCCAGTACTGACGATATTCAAAGGCTCTCCTAGATTATTTTTTAAAATTCCAGAAGTTTTAAGGTTCACTCTCTTTTCTAACAATGAGTTTGCATGACTTTTCTACTCATTTTGTTATTTACTGGATAAGGAATAAAGATAAGAATTAAAAAAATGTCTACACTATAACATATTTTACAACTTATTAAGATCTAATGATGACTTTTCTAGGTCTAGAAAACCACTGGTTTAAAGTTTACAATAATTTGTGTTTAGGAACAAGTGAAGACAAACTGACTTGAAGTGACAGCGTTTTCCTCCCCAAGCCAGAAATTTATAGCATCAGGCTTTTTTCCTAAAATAAAAAACAACTATAATCATTTCAGAATCCACATTTTACATTATTTTGCCATTCTCCAGTTAGAAACTGAATGTAAAATGTGTAGACATACCAAGAGCTTCACTCATCCAGGGAATGTGAGTCTTTACATCTCCCGTCAGCTCCGGTAACTCCTCAGTCAGATTTGAGCATTGCTTCTGAACGTAAAACACACCACTGCTCTTCACCTTCCTCTCTATGATATCCAACAGAGAGGTGAAGGTCATCTGACGCTCCTCTGGCATCACAAAGCGATTCCCGTTTACGGCATCTGCGTATCCGTTTGGAGTGACGGCCACACTGATGACTTTGGATCCCACTTTCTCTCTGCCCAAATATGAAAAAGAAAAGTTGCACAGAAACATTTTCAGGGCATAGCATTTAAATATGAGAAGTATCCGGCTGATCTGATCATCCGATTGACTCACCTGAGATACGTGGGGTTCCATTTAGACAAAGCTGGCCAATCACTGAAGGCGTTGCGAATGATGCAGGGCTTGTTGGGTCCAATCCAGTCACGATAAAACTGAAGTGAAGAGAGAGGCCCATCCAGGTATGGCACTGCATCATTAAGATAAAGCTCTGAGGAAAAGACATGACGAAATTTGGAGTATTCTGGGTTTTTTGCACAGATAAAAACGTATTGGAACATTGTTTTCATAACAATTAATCCAATTATATATATATATATATATATATATATATATATATATATATATATATATATATATATATATATATATATATATATATATATATATATATATATATATCTTTTGAGGTAAATAACATATATTTGTGAAATTCACACATTTATTATTTTTTATGTTAAACTGAAGGTTTTCAAACTGGCCACAAGGGAGAGCTAGGGGGTCCGTGGAAAGTTTTAAATAAATGTGAAAATTACTAGCCTAAATAAAAATATGCTTGATCTAACTAACAACAACAAAAAAAAAGATTAAAATGACTTTAAATAAATAAAATATACTGCGTTTATTTTTTTAATATGTATTATTATTATTATTTAAATAAAAAATAATCTATCTCTATGTTCAGATGTCAATAGACAGCTAGTGAACTCACCTCGAGCTTCTTTAGGAAAATCCCTCAAGCATTCTTTAACTGCATCCATAACCCTCTCCACATGTTTCTATGGAACCAGTATATGACTGTTGATTTTTCACAAGCCTCCGTCAGCTTAAAATACTCATAATATACTTTCTTTCCAAGCATGCCAAAGTATCTATATACGAAAAACTACACATTGAACTATAATTTGTTTGAAAGGATTTGTGACAACTCATGCACACCTCGCATGTGTAACAGTTGTTAAAATGATAACATTTGTCTTCCGCTCATGCGCGTAAATGACTGTTCACAGCGTTGTGTCTGTCTCCCTCTACTGTCCGGAGACTGCATTGCATGAACATTTACTATTTTCAAGTTGTTATTTTCTGTTAGCGGAAAAAGCCAATAAATTAGTAAACTAGTTGTTTTATTACAAAAATATTGTAATTTTCCATACTAGCATACTAGAAAGAACTAACTCCTTAGTTTTGATGATATGATTTGTCACGCCTCTGTGAGTAGCTTCACACTTGATGCCAATTAGATCACATCCACACAGAAACACTGAGACCGGGAAACTTTACTTTATGTAAAATCCGTTTTCGTCCAATGGTTCATAAGGAACATGGATGAGGAGGCAGCCCTCGAAAATTACTTTGACCAGACTATTGTAAGTTGTAAAATGAAATGCTGAAATGCTTTTGTAAGGTGAGTCTTTGTTAGCCGAAAACATAATCAATATAATCGATGCTCTCTAGTCTATTATGATGCACATGCTCCTTTAACATAAATGTATTATATATAAGGACTTTTATAATTAAATATAGAAAGAAATACAGGAGTAAATGCATGTGATAAAGACAAATTAAATATTGCTAAGTTAGTCATACATTTAAAATGAACAATTCATATATTGCTTTAATAAATGTAATTTACGTGATTAAAATATCTATCCTCATAATAAAAAAATATTTTGAATGTTGGTCCTTCCTAACAATATATGGTCTGTTAAACTGAATTGATTTCATTAATGTATTTATCATTTTCTGTTCTTCTAAGGGTTCATCTGATTACATCTTTGAGGGGGATCTGGGCTTACAGGGTCCCACTCCCCAGCTCCAGGATTCCTCTTTTCTGTCCTCTTTAACCTCCCGGGAGAAAGATCTTACTGAGGACTTGGACCTGAGCTTCTTACCTGACGAACTGAGCACTCAAGATGAGCGGCCACAGGCTGAGAATGACAGCAGGAATGAGGACAGTGGGATTTACACCGACTGTCCACCGAGAGAGTCGACAGAGGCGGAAATTGACAATTCTGCCAAAAACACCTCACAGTTCAGTCTACCGATGACTCCCATGACTCCTATGACCCCCATGACCCCGGTGACAGAGAGTTCCGGCATCATCCCACAATTACAGTAAGACATTTTATAGGGGAAACATTAAGAGTGTGTATCTGAGATTCTTTTAAACATCTTACAAGAGCTTTTTCAAGTGTTGCAAAAAATATTTGACTTAATTTCACCAAAACAAATGTCTGTAAGTTAGTTACCTTTGAATGGTATTCTTTGCACAAGTAAAGAGGGATTACTTTTGAGCCACCAGCCACTGGATCCTAGTTGTTAGTGAGAAATGCATCTGTTGACCATGCCAGTCTATATTTCCAAACCAGTTTTTGATTATACACAGGAATATTGTGTCAACAGTGAATCTTGCTTGTCCTCTGGATCTCAAATCCATTGCGCTTCAAGCTCGGAATGCTGAATACAACCCAAAGGTACTTTCCTACTAAAGTTTGTATGTACAACACTGTATAGAACTGTATTAAATCATTGGCAAACATTATGTTGCTTTCTTAAAGGAATAGTTCCTGTAAATTCTGTCATTATTTATTCTGTTGACTAGGGGTGTAACGATACCCTCATGCCACGATTCAACACATATCACGACACTGAACTCCCAGTACAATATTATTGTGATACACCATATGGTGACATGGTAAAAGGTTAACAAAAAATGTACTGTTATTTAAAAAAACTAAATTTGGTCTTACATTGGGGGTGGAAATGAATAGGCTTGGACTTGGTGCTGGTTACACAATGTACAAGATAATGCTGACACCAGGGTTTTCTTAAAAATCTTAAATTGGATAAGTCATAAATTCAATATCATGGCAATAAATTAGGGCCCTATGATTTCTGCAATGCGGAAAATGTGGACGGAATTGCAGAATATATTTATAAAAATGGAATTTGCTGTGTAATGTAGAATGTTACAGCATTTGTCAAATTTTGGATGAATAAATCAAAAGTAGGTCAGTACACTTAAAGGGATAGTTCACCCAAAAATTACAATTCTGTCGTCATTTACTCACCCTCATGTCGCTCCAAACCCATAAGACTTTTGTTAAAGCAATTGAGTCTTAATAAAGAAACCGCTTGATTCATATGGATACATTTTATGATCTCTTTATGAACTTTTTGAAGCATCAAAGTGGTAGTTGCATATCTGGTCAAAGGAGGGACAGAAATCTCTCAGATTCTCTCAGAAAAGTCAGTCAAATTTAATCCAACCATTGAAGCAGAGTCCAGAAAAATTAACCCAGAATAAACTATAAAAAAAGAAGAAATAAAACAGATTTCATTTCACAGGGCTCTAAACTCAATTGCAAAATTAAATTGCATGCACTGCAAAAAAAAGTATGTTCTTCCCCAGGATTTTTGTTTTTCCAGTGCACATTCAAAACATCCTTAAATCAAGAGAGTTACTTGACATGCAAAATTAAACAAAAATAAGTGAATTTATGCTTAACACTTAGCGTATCTGTCATTGGGTATGAAAATTACTTATATTTGAATAAAGTTGTGTTTTATGAACCCATTGGCAGATATTTGTTCTTGTTTTAATAAAAAAAAACTTTAAACAAACTTTATGCTATATTTTTTAAAATTTATTAAAAAGTTAGGGAGATCTGTTGGAAATTGCATTTTCAAACTTTGAAGTGTCACTAATATAACAAATTTTGTGCTTACTGACGTGTTATGTTCCATTCAATTTATTCCTTACATTTTCTTTAATTGGTCTTCAATTTACTTTCATAAAGCCTGCAGAAACCCTGAATGTAGTACTGACACTAAAACTCTGTAAAGTTTAATTTTTTCCTCACCTAGTAATTTTCATTTTGGGTGAACCATTCACGATACATATTGTTGCATTTTATTGCAATATATTGTGACACTATATATTGTTGCACCCCTAATGTTGACATAAAGATTGGTAAGAAAAAAAAAAGACAGAATTTCCATTTTTGGGTGAACAATTTCTTTAAGGTAAATTGCTCCAGCTATTTTCACTATTATAACTCCAAATTTTGCTTATGTATAGCGTTTTGCTGCAGTTATAATGAGGATCCGTGAACCAAGAACTACTGCTCTCATTTTCAGCTCTGGAAAAATGGTCTGCACTGGAGCCAAGAGGTATACATAATGTATATAATCAAAACTCTTAACTATGAAGCATTAGGGTAGCACGGCTGTAAAACAGACAAACTTAGCTCTGAAATAGTCTTACATGTGTCTTTTACCCTATATTTGCCTTTTCCTTTGTTTATCTTTCCAAGCAGTGAGGAGCAATCTCGCCTTGCTGCACGGAAATATGCTCGGGTGGTACAGAAACTCGGTTTCCCTGCCAAATTCCTTGACTTCAAAATCCAAAACATGGTTGGAAGTTGTGATGTCTGCTTTCCTATACGCTTAGAAGGCCTGGTCCTCACTCACCAGCAGTTCAGCAGGTCTGGACAGGTCATAAATGAGTTTGATGGTTACTGGCCAACAATATTATATGGCTTGACTACCTTGTAACATCTGTCTTTAACCACTGTCAACCATTTTACACCTACAGCTACGAGCCGGAATTGTTTCCTGGTTTGATATATCGCATGGTGAAGCCACGTATTGTGCTTCTGATTTTTGTATCTGGAAAAGTTGTGCTCACAGGTATAGTTGTAACTATAAAACATATTTGACAGCCATGCATTGAAATTGTCTTGTAAAACTATTTATGTTATTATGGTTTTAGGAGCGAAAGAGCGGGCAGAGATCTATGAAGCCTTTGAAAATATTTACCCCATCCTAAAAGGGTTCAGGAAGCAGTAGAAGCACTGCACTTATGCGGACATATGCTGCATGTGAATATTAGTCTATAATGATGTGCTTTGTATCCATGTGTTTGAATGCAATAATTGAATCAAACTTTTGTTATTGCGCTTTGTTTATTGTCTTTATGTTTACTTTGTAATGTCTGCATTACTGAGGGTTGCTGAGAAAACAGCACTGTGAATAGTGTTTTGTTCAAATATTCAGCTTTGCCCTATGTGGACTCGAATGGAGACATAATGCATTCTCTTCGGTTATGACTATGTTTTGTCCCTCTTGTACATGTTGAACTGCTATTTGCTGATGCAGGTAAATAAACTTTGCATACTATGCATGTGTTTTTGAAAGAGTATCTTCTGCTCACCAAGGCTGCATTTATGTGATCAAATACAGTAAAAATAGTAATATTGTGAAATATTACTACTATATAAAATAACTATTTTCTACGTGAATATATTGTTTAAAAAAATATTCCTGTGATGGAAAAGCTGAATTATCAGCACTATACTCCAGTCGTCAGTGTCGCATGAGCCTTCAGAATTCATTCTAATATGTTGCTGGTAAATTTTTCTAAGGAACCCCACCACCACAGCACGCACGTGACAGCACATACACAAACATACGTCACGTGGTTCGTAGGGCAGACAGCCATCACGCAGTTGGTAATAGAGACCGTAGGACCAGAACTATTAGTTGTATTTCAATATTTTCAACCATAAATCATGTAAATCTCACTGTGAACGTTTTCAGTAGGCTTTTGTTCTTCATAGAGCCTGTATCATCATGGCTTGTCCTTTAACATGCGAACCCCGTTCTTCGGGGCCTGGTGAAGAGCATCCAGAGTCTGGATCAGAAGCCCGGGCGCCCGCCCGACCCTATCCGCCTCAGCAGCACCTTCAACCGGCGTGCGCAAGCGCTGCTGCCACGGTCATGGTGGAGGCGCTGGATGATGCAGAGGGGCTCTTTGTTGCCGTGGAGAGATGTCCGCTCTGCAACACCGCCAGACGGAGACTGACCTGCGCCCGTTGCATTCAGAACGGGGATTTCGTGTATTTTGACGGGAGAAATCCGGAGAGGTGTGTTTTAATCTCACTTTTCATTATTATTTACGCGGTATGCTAATGCAGTTTAGCATGTTAGCATTTTTCCATTGTATCCATTTCGCATGGTTTTATTTTTTTAAACACGCTTCCCCTCGATTTATATGGTTTATATGAGTTCTGTGAAGACACTTGTAGTAGTATTTTGCTAATTCATGGCCCTAGCATGCTAACACGCTAACTGCTAATTTTGTAAACAAACTGTTCACGTTCTCGTTTCAGCTGTCTATTTCATTTCTTGTCAGATGTCAGTGGCGTGGCTATTTAAATATGTTTTAAATTCATAATTAAACGTGTTGTCATGGCTTATTTATGTCTTGTTAAAGAAACTTTGTGGTAATATTTGACATGCCAAATGTGTTTACCAAGGTTTAGCTGAGTCATGTTACCAAATGTAAAAGTGTATCATTATTAATTTGTGTGTGTGTGTGGTAATATAACTTTCTTGTTGTGGAATACTCTGTCTTTTCTCATGATTTCTCACTGTATTTCTGCCAACAGGTATTCAGAAAAGCTTGAAAGACTCCAGAAGCTGAAAAATGAAAAGGAGAATCTTCAACAGAGGTATGAATGATATCAGCATCATGTGATGCACAATCCAAAATCTGCACTGATAATACTCAAGTCTGAATTTTCCATTTGTTTCAGAGTCATCAAAGCCATGGACAAGAAAGTCGAGGCAGACCAGCTTGTAAGTATTTTTGTCCATGTTTCAAGTGCTCAAACTTAGTTAAAAGATTATTAAATAAATATAAATATATATAGATATAGATATAGATATTTCTCACCATAATGGCTGGGTGTTTTGTTTAACACAGAGGTGGAAAGTCATGTCGTGCAAGATGAAAATCCAACAACTCAAAGAGGCCATCTGCATTAGCAATGAAGAAGTCAAGAGTGGTGAGTACCACAACAAAAATGATCCTTTGACAAAAGTGTGTAAACATGCATAAATCACATTGAGCTGTGATATTTGTATGCAAGTTCTCTCTTGATTGTCCTGTAAGTTGTAAAAGGCTGAAAATAATAGAAAATAGCAGTCTGTTGTTTAATCTAATTTCTATTTTCTTCACTTTAGGCAGGGAGCTGTTGTTGCGTTCCCAGGAGGAAGGGCAGCGACTGCAGCGCAGGGCCAGCCGACATCAGGAAAAAAGGGACAAAATTAAGCGGCACAACCAACGTCTGGGCGAGCTCTTGGAGAAGAGATCCAAAGAGCTGCAGGGGAGGCTGGGGGCCCTGGCTGAGGTGCGGAGAGCACATCCTGGAGCTCACCACTCACATCTTCAACATCCAGGAGGAGAAGCAGGGCAGCAGGTCAGGGCTGATCAGATGAGCATTAATATACTCTAATCAAAATATATGCATAAACATACAATACATGTGGATGAATATTTTAGCTGAGCTTTTTGCAATGCTGTCTGGAATGGTCAATACGACCATTTTGGCAAAAACAAGTAAACTAGTAGGAGTAGTGTTTACCGATATCGTCCTATCGCCAGCCCGTAAGATCACAGATACACAATGTTATGACACGCTGAGGTGGATGGAGGCTGTAATAGTTTACTTACTTGATTATTAATTTACTTATTTACTTAGTTTCATTATTGTGGGAAATTAGAAACTTTTCTATAATTTTGGTTGGTGATGAAGAAAAATGTCACATTGCATAGAAATATTTCATCCAAAATATCACTCATGCAATTTGCAAACTTTGGACAAGATTTATTTCATATTAATATTTTTTGAACAAATAAATTCAGCCTTGGTAAACACAAGATACTTCTTTCAAAAACATTAAAAACCTTTTGTTTATTTTATTCCATCTGAGATACCCACCATAACCTCAAATAATCATCCTGAATTCTCGCGTATTAATGTGCCATTTGAGTCGGACACTTTATTACACTCGGTTTCTCCACGGCCACTGTAGCTTACTATCACTTGGCATTGATAAATGATCATGAACTAGACTTGTTAGGCCAATTTTTGAGTGTGTCATCTTCATCAAGTGTTCATCAAGTGTCATCAAGTGTTTGTATCCTTTAGGGACCCAGCGGATCCAGTCGTGGCTGAGTATGACCTTGCTCTGACCTCCAGCACTGTCAGTGAACTTGCAGAAGCAAGGCGAACCACCTATCACTCTGGCCGCTGGATCTGGGATGATCAGAACGGAGAGACGAGCATCAGCATCACTGGGCCACACGTCACACTTCCCAGTAATGGAGACTGCTCAGCTTATTACAGCTGGGTGGAGGAGAAGAGTGGAAACCAGGGGCCAGGTACAGAATTCACAGATCATCACTGTTACATCAATGTTACATCACTGTTACTTCTCAAACACTTTTAAGAACTTTTTAAACTTTAATATACATATTCACCGATCAGGCATAACATTATTATCACTGACTTTTAGTGGGTGAGATATATTAGGCAGCAAGTGAACATTTTGTCCTCAAAGTTGATGTGTTTGAAGCAGGAAAATTGGGTAAGCATTAGGATTTGAGCGAGTTTGACAAGGGCGAATAGCTGCAGACCACTCAGGATGTGCCCATGCTGCCCCCTGTCCACCACCAAAAGCACCAACAGCGAGCATCAGAACTGGACCACGGAACAATGGAAGAAGGTGGCCTGATCTAATGAATCACGTGGATGGCCGGGTACATGTGCGTCACTTACCTGGGGAACACGTGGCACCAAGATGCACTATGGGAAAAAGGCAAGCCGGTTAGGGCAATGTGGATGTTACTTTGATACGTACCACCTCCCTAAGCATTGTTGCAGACCATGTACACCCTTTCATTGAAACGGTATTCCCTGGTGGCTGTGGCCTCTTTCAGCAGGATAATACGCTCCGCCACAAAGCAAAAATGGTTCAGGAATGGTTTGAAGAGCACAATGAGTTTGAGGTGTTGACTTGGCCTCCAAATTCCTCAGATCTCAATCCAATCGAGCATCTGCGGGATGTGCTGAACAAACAAGTCTGATCCATGGAGGCCCCACCTCACAATTTACAGGACTTAAAGGATCTGCTGCTAACATTTTGGTGCCAGATACCACAGCACACCTTCAGGGGTCTAGTATAGATAGATAGATAGATAGATATATAGATAGATAGATAGATAGATAGATAGATAGATAGATAGATAGATAGATAGATAGATAGATAGATAGATAGATAGATAGATAGATAGGTTTTTAACTCACTCTTTTATATTTCCAACTTGTTACTTAGTGTGTGTTGTTAAAACGCCAACCAATCAGATGTTATTTATTTCTCAGTGCAGACATAGTTATCACAATCTATTTTTGCAGATTTAATTTTGCTAATTTAATTTTGCTAAATATATTTTTATTATTTTATAATTGAATAATTTCAATTTGTAATGCTTTCAGTTCCCCTTTAAAGGAAAGAAAATATGTAACAAATGTAATGCCATAATCCACCAGCCATATTCTAACCATGCTCTTACCATATTTTAGACATGTTGAGTTTCAGTGATAATTATATTTCATTATACAAAGAGTGGAAATGACATTAGGTTTAAGAAAAGTACAGCATGGATTTGATGTATAAAAAACAGCTAAAAGATGTAAGCAGCTAAACATTAAATTCCTCTCATAAGTCAACACACTATCTTTGTCATGCTTAGTTCTGACATTATAGAAGTCATTTTATGAAAGGAAAAACGTCTGATTTATGAAACATGTTGTTTTGAAATCATTATTTTGGTAACACTTAACAGTAAGGTCTCTGAACAAACAAGGAGCAACATATTTTTTACAGCATTTATTAATGTTTGTTAATTTTACTTAATAAAAATGTTAATGTTCATGTTAGTTTACAGTACATTAACTAATGTTAACAAATGACACCTTATTGTAAAGAGTTACCTTTATTTTTTTGTGTAGAGCTGGACCACATCAACCCGGCACACACCATCAGTGCCGCCCTCTGTTATGCTACACAGCTCGTCAATATCCTGTCTCATATTCTGGACGTCAACCTTCCAAAAAAGTTGTGCAACAGGTTACAGCCGCATGCTACTTGTCAAACCTTCAGTTTAAAACCTCAAAGCATTTGTATTTTTATACAAGAATGTGACGAGAATCTTCAGTCTTTAAGTTTCTTTTTTAGGGTTGTTCTGATGAGTTCTGTATTCTGTTTTCTTTTTACTGAAGTGAGTTCTGCGGTGATAATCTGACTCGCTACCGATTCACCCGTGCCGTAAACAAGCTCAACACCAACATCCTGCACCTCTGCTTCTCACAGGTACGTTCTTCTCTAAACTGATCACACTTATCTGAGAAGTCATATTTTGCACATACCTCATGTTTATACTCTCTTCTTAGCATGTTGACAGCGAGCTGCTTCATCCTCACCACACTTTGAGGAATATCATGTTTCTAGTGTCTCCAGCAAACAAGAACCTCGGCAGGTGGGAAATTACATTGTCCTATTTCTTAGCGAGAACAATGTAGTTTCAGATTGTCCATGTATGTTATAGCCCACTGTTCATGGTCCAATTTTTTCCAAAATGCTGGATGGAAATGCCAAGATAAGCGTAAATTAAACAAAAATGTGCATAAAAAAAGTATGTTCTCAATTGAGGCGGATACATGTTTTTATTCACTAAGACATGCTCGTAAACTACGATGGAAACACATTTACTGAATAAATCCCTCGATGCGCAACAAAACAAAACACTCGTGACTTTGCCTCAACAGAGGATGTTATTGGAAAGCTACATCGCACACTATCTCAAATGTTGGTTTGATCATTCTGAAAAGCCTGAGTCAAAGTCTGTCCTCAAAATGATTTGATTTATTGACCTCCCAGAAGTGTTCTTCATGATTGCTTTATCAAACACCTGGCATCCAAACCAAGATAACATGAAAGCATTTGTAACAAGCACCATCCTTCGGGAGAACTCTCTGTGGTCATTAAAAATCCCAGGATGTCCTTCAGAAAAAGAGTAGGGCATCCCAGGGCATCCCAGACTGCCACCAAATGGTTGCATTTTGCTACCAAAATTTGAGAGTGTGCAACTGAATTTTACAGCCAGTCGCACATGTGCAACCAGTAAATTTGGGCATGTTCATTCAACAGATCACTCCAATTACATGCTGTCTAGAATGCTACATTTGCTGACGTGACACATGAGATCTATTTAACCAATACAGTCATTTTTTTATCATTTTTATCAGTTTTTTAATGAACGACATGTACCAGTTCGTTCAATTCGTTCATGAACTAGATCTCTCACTCAGACTCAAAAGTATCTCGGTCAGTAAAGGGCGTATTCGTTCACTGAATTCAACAAATCACATGCTCCGTCACATCTCATACTCAAAACACTATTGGCTCGAGGTTTTGTCATTCTTTGAGTATTTATTAGTAATACAGCGGAAATTAGCGTGTTGAAAATGTCGCCCCTAAATTTTCTGGTTGTGCCCCTAATATTTTCAGTTGGGGGCCACTGTGCTCCTAGTGAAAAACGTTAGTCTGGAGCCCTGCATCCTGACCAAATTTGCCCATTGGCCTCTGTCCATCATAGCCTCCTTGTTATCCCCATTTATAAACACTGATTGACTTCATCAATCGGTCTCCTCTCCACAAAGCAGCTGGTGTGTGTTCTGGTGCAATATGATCCATCATCCAGGTGGATGCTGCACATTGCTGGTGGTTGAGGAGACCCCACCTCCATGTAAAGCGCTTTGAGTACCCAGAAAAGTGCTATATAAATGTAACAAATTATTATTATTTCGTCCCTCCGAGGCACAAGTCATTTTATGATTCCACGATTGCGGCAACTTCCATTTTGGTCACACTTTATATTAGGTGTCTTTAACTACTATGTACTTGTATCAAAAAATAAGTACAATGTACTGTACCTTTTGTGTCGATGTTGTATTGCAAAACACTTTTGCTTTTACTGAGGTGGGATATGGGTATGGTTAGGGACAGGTGTGGTGGTATGATTAGGTTTTATGGCTGTTTCACACCGCAAGCATTAGCAGCGCATTTCTTTTTTCCGGCGTCTATTTTTGCTGCACTGCTTACGCTTCATTAAAAATATTTATAGATTTACCCATTTAAACTTGTTTTTAATTATTCTCTTTGGGGGACCATTTTGTTCTCTTGAACACATGGGATGGAAACGCTACTTTATTCGCAAATGTTTGATGCAGTAAGTTAAATTCCCAACTTTAGATGGAAAAATAGCTTCTGAAGACTAGAGTAATGGCTGCTGAAAATTCAGCTTTGCCATCACAGAAATAAACCTTTAAATGGTAGTGTATATCAGCTTTTATCACCCTTTTTCACTGCATAGAACTGGGCCATTTGAGGTGAGCGCCGACTTGGAAGACTCTATGGAGTTTGTGGAACCAGAGGAGGCTGGACCTGTGGAGGAGAGCGGAGACGAGGCAGTCACGGATGAAGAAACAGACTTGGGCACAGACTGGGAGACAGTTCCAAGTCCTCGCTTCTGTGACATCCCCTCCCAGCCTATGGATCTTTCCCAGAGCGGTATGCAGGCGTCCCAGCCAGTTGGCAACGCAGGGGGCATGATTTCCTCCGCGGCCGCCTCCGTCACGTCCTGGTTCCGCGCCTACACAGGGCAGCGCTGAGATCTGGTGGATGTGGGGGTGGTTGGACGGGGCTGTACCTATGCAAACACCCCATTACTGTCACCCTCACTGGTCTGCTGGGGGGAAATAAAGGGACGTTTTCATCTGACTGCTCATACTGAATAAATAATGTGTGGTAGAAACCAGAGTGAAGCATGTATTCCTCAGAAACAACTTTTTTGTGTTTTGCAGGATTGGAGAGTGTAGTGAACTACTTTTACATTTTTGATCTTTTGTAGCTCACATTATACTGTAGACACCAGTCAACTTTATTCAGTGTACATTGCCAAATATTTTTGTGAATCGGTGCAGAAATTGTACGTTCAAAGCCTCGTTGGACAGATTTGACTGTGATTTTAGAGTTTGAACGATGGATTGCACCTTCTCACCAGCTCTTCAGAGAACCTTACTGTGTAAATGTTGCTGGACTTGTCAGAGAGAGTGGCAAATATTATTGCGGTCTTGTTTTATTTGATTATATATTTACAAGAGGAATTGTATTTTATGAATTAAGCTTTTTTCCCTTTAAATTTCCTCAACCACTGCTGGCTGCATTGGGCATAAATATCCAGCATTGTTGCCCAGTGGAGAAGAGGCTGTCTGTCTATTTGCTCTTGGGATTTATGTACAGGTTTATTTTTTTCATCTTCTGTTGAAAGAAAAGAAAAATGCTGATGTACTCAGTTTCATTTTAGAAATGTTTCATTTGTATTAGCAGACACCCTCAATTATTAAACTGAATACCTCTCTGAAATGCAATAGAAATGAAGCATTATTCCTGTATATACAGTCTTTGAAAACGTCATACCTTTAAGGGTTTCAGGTCATTTTATAACGAGGGAAGGATTTGTTACAATACGAAAAACTGCCAAGGTAAGTAATAATCATAATTTAAAAGTACCATCATTACCAATTCAGACAGTGACCATTTTAATTAAAAACCTTTAATTTACTGCCATGGGAAACCAACAGAAATGTGCAGGCTTTTTATTGACCCATATCTTTCACTCACAAATGTGCATTTGAAAACCATAAATTAACTGGCTAATACAAGCATACAGTGTAAACATATAAGCAAAAAAAGGAGAGAAGAATATGGATTACAAATTCTTAAAGATATACTTTATTGAAGTAAAATGCCTTAACAGGCAGAGCACAGCTATGTCATTAATAATTTTTAAAAATCTGACACACTTTGGAAAACAGTATATACTGCAACAAATTTATTTTTTTCAGATGGTGTTCAGTTAGTTACTGTCAAGATGGAGAAACTCTCTTCCCACATTCAAATGTTTCCAGTCAAGAAACAATACATCATACATATCAATACTTAAAAATTGAGAAGAATATGCACCACCTGTTCCCAGGGGTTTATCAGAAGAGACCCACTGCAGAACAAGAGCGACCATTTTACATAGATATCTATATACACAAAGTTAGCATAAAAAGAACAAGGCGTTTTACCCCATATTAAGATTAAATGCATTTCGTCACACTCGTGCCATCATTCATTACTGTTATGATATATAGGATTCTGTGCTATGTACAATGTAAACATCTGGGCTCAGGACAACCTCAAAGTCAATCCCATGAAGCCGTGAAGCAATTGCTCCACCGAATATCCCAGGACTTAGAGATATTAAGAGATGATAACAGAAGATGGGGAAATAGAGCAAATATCAATAACTCAATGTGACCTCGCTGAAAGTTTCCCTACTGGCCAATGAGTTCATGTTTGCAAGTACACTAGGAGATTAACAGAACTAATGCTCAAACACTTTTAATATTGCAAGCCAAGGCTACGTCAACACCAGTGCAGGAAGTGCCAGGGTGTGTGATAAAGAACAGAAAAAGAATGGTGGGTGGATTGAGAAAATAAGTTGGTCATTAATGCTCACTCGAAGTAAAAATCATCAAGCAGTACCCAGATAGAACTCTGCAAAATTCAATCTTAAAAGGTTAAAGTGCAGACCAACATTAAAGACCTGAGGAGGGTTTTCGACAGGAGAACTGCGGTTTGGTTGGCAGAACAGAAGTATAGAGACCCAGCAATTTCTTATTAGTATCAGCAACCTGGTTGTAAGCACTATACATTGAAAGCGCACATGCTTATTGGCAACACGCAGGCACAGAAAACACACAGCCCATTCAAACTAGTTACTCTCACATAAATGCACACTGCATGTGTCTTTCTGGCACACTATGAGTCCTCGTCAGTGTCCTTGTTTTTCTTGTAAATTGGCATATTGATGCTATGAAAGGCAGGGACCCAGCGGTTGTCATGAAGTCCTACATTGCATCCAGGGGTATCTTTGTGAGATCTGCGGCAGCACATCCAGTAGCCCGGGCCATATGGTAGTGCCTGGCAGTAGGGCTTATGATGCCAACGGCAGAGCGAAACATCACCACGGTCATACCGCTTCTTGCACTGCTTGCAGGGATCGTCTTTGTAGCGTGGATCACTAACCCAACGAGAGTCTGCTGGCCGTACGCCATAACTCTCAATGATAAATTTAAAGTAACGGCAGGTGCACTTGAGGGCAGCCAGGCTCTCTGTAGGCAGCAAGCAGAAGATCTTTACAATGATGTGGTGAGGCAAGAAAGCCATGTACTGCTGAGGCTCCAAAAGTAGCTGGATCTTGAAGCGAGTTTCTAGGAATTCATGAGACACCAGCCGGCGTAATGGAAAAGGCACATGCTCCTGATTAACTACGCAAGTCTCTACTCCCTTTGTCTCCTCAAAGTTTTGATGATTTTGCTCACCCACAAGTCCATCTATACTCTCCTCTCTGAAGGAAACTGAAGTATCCACAGAATGCTCAAGGTCCTGGATGTGAGAAGGCTGTTTGTTCTGAGATCTGCTCTTTGATGAGGATGGTAGGTTCTGCTCTTTCAGAGCCTGAGGAGAAGATTTGGCAAAAAACAACATGCCTGGTAGCGGTTCCTCATTGCACTCTGAGCTGGCATCCTTTGGCGAGGACTGAAGGTTATTTACCATCTCAACAGCTGTGCCAGTTTCCTGTCTTACAGTACAAGAACTTTCTTCCTCCTTGAGGGCACAGTTATCAAGCCCAAACGGCAAGGTTTCTGTCAACTCAAGGGTCTTAGATGGGGAATGAAGATTGTCTAAATCACTAACATGTTCTTGTGGGATACTTTCAGCTCTACAGTCCTGAGGGACAGAAGGTGACACTGGCTGTGATGGCAGCGGGTAAGGTTCTGACCCTGCTAGAAGCACACGTCCCACCTTCCTTCGTAAGCTGTTGCTTCGAGAGAGGTCTCCTCCACCTTCCCGGAGGCTTTGTCTGCTCAGGCACTGTGACTCCAACTTGGCCACCATATCCAGAACTCGAACAGACTCCCCTTCCTCCTCCTGGACCTCCAGCTGTTCTGCAACCTTGGACTGCTGCTCTGCAGGCTGAGGGACGGTTCCAACTTTGGACAAAGTGATGCTGCTGGTGCTTCGTAAAGATGGGGGTTTGGAGCTAACCTGCTGGTCACTAGATCTTTGCTCCAAGTATGCCACCATCTCCACCACAGAGAGAATCTTTTCATCCTCTCCCTCCATCCTGACAGCATCCTCTGAAACTTCTTGGCATGTATTCATGTTCTCATTGTGGGCTTCTTGAGATACTTTCTGTATTTCAGGTTTTGGTAAAGGAGGTTCTACACTTTTCGACTTGTCTGGGTTTCCAGACCTCCTCCTGCGCTTAGCCACAGACCAGTCACCATCCCAGCAGCCTTTGTTTTTCACAGAGACAGTCCGCAGCTCTGGAGCAATGGCTTCTGTTTCTTGAGGAGTTGAGGTGTTTTCAATAACACTATTGCAAGTATTGCTGCACTTCTGAGCTGCAAAAATGGCAATTTTCTCTTTTGTGTTTCCAGGTTTAATGACAGCCCATATATCCAAAGATCCCTCTGCATCCTCTCCTTGGTAGATCCTAAGTGAGCCATCATTCTCCAAACCAGTTGAAGGTGAGAGCAGAACTAAAGAACTAGTAAATGTTGTGACAGAGGATGCTCTGCTCTTGCGGGCTCCACTAATTCTAGTTGGTGCATTGCTCCCACTGTTGATGCTACATCGGAGGGTGTTGGTGGAGATAACACTGAGGGGACACCGGTTGGCTGTGCCGTTGCCAGATGAGCCCATGAGGCCACACGACTGGCGACGCCCCACTCTTTCCTGAGCACTCCCTGCTGGTCGGCATGGAGGCCTCTTGTTCCATCGTGCACAGATTCCCGATGTATCTGTTTATCTTGTGGTTTGGGGTATGGCTTGAGGTGCATGGTGGTAAACCTAAACAAGAGATAAAAAAAAGAGAATTTCAAAATAAATCCAAGGTGTTCCACTATTTGGCAGATAAAAGAGAAATGGCAAGAAAGATGTAGTTTGTTTTATTTGCTCTTTCTTTATCATGGTTTACTTGTCTTCAGTAAGCTTGCAAGTTTTTTTTAAGCAAGTATTAGGTTTATTTATTTTATTATATTGAAAATGGTAATAAGAATTATGAAATTTGGCATAACATTTTTATATCATAAAAACCTTAAAGCAAAAATAAGTAATGTGATCTGTATCGTTAACGTGAAATAAAATGTCTCATACGGTGATTAACAGTTTACATTAAGGTTTCACTAGTTAACATTAGTTAATGTATTAACTAACCATGAGCATACATTTGTTACTGTTTTTGTTAACGTTAGTTAATATAAATACAACTGTTCATGGTTTATTCATGTTAGTTCACAGTGCATTAACAGTGTGGACAGTTATTTCAGAGCCAAAAGTGAGAGTGGGAGGCGGCAAGCTTGCTCAAAAAGGGGGGAGGTATGTGGATCGCAGCCATTTATTGGATGGCAAACATGGAAAGTGCCATGTAACTAATGTTAACAAGATTTTTATAAAGTATTAGTGAATGTTGAAATTAACATGAACAAAGATAAATAAATGCTTTATAAGTGCAGTTCATTATTATTTCATGTTAACTAATGAACCTTATTGTAAAGTGTTACCAAGATTTTGGTCATATCACCCACCCCTAGTATGGCTTCAGAAGACTTCAAATATAGGCCAAGTTCTGCTAAGCATATGAGGTGGAGTAAAGTGATCATTTTCAGGTGAACTATTTCAGTGGTTTCCAACCCTGGTTCTGGAGTTCAACCCACATGTCTCTCTTATCTGATACACTCATCTGAGGTCTTGGAGCCTTTACTAACGAGCTGATCAGGTGTCTTTGATTACGAAGACATCCAAAAGGTAAAGTGCTGGGGGGGACTCCACTATTTCTTTAAGATGTCTCTAGTCAATGAAGCAAATTCAATTCCAAAATGTATTTTTTAATATACCCAATTCATTACATTTTGCTGAAGCACGTCAGCTGTAAAATACTAAAATGATACAAAATAATGGAAATGGAGATTGTTTAGTGCAGCAGGTTTTTAGGAATGTGTTTGGGTCAGATGATCCTTTTTGTTGCAAAACATGCAAAATGGCAAATAACACCTCCAGCAGAAGTATTTTCACAACGAGCACAAGGGTTAGCTGTTCCCTCTGGCCCTTAGGCTGACATAATGGGAGCAGAGCCACCCAGGTCCAGACACAGCTGGGCTCTAACACAAGCACTCAGCTGACACAGACACAGCTGCCCTACAAACAAGCCTGCAGCACCACCAATAGCAATATCTATGTGTGGGAGGACTGAACTCTCAAAAGACACAAGTGCATATAAGGCATTCTTCCACTGCAGATTCAGACCTGATAAAGAGGTACTAGGGATTCTCACGTGACCACATGGGATGGCATTCGGACAGTGTGGACAGTTATTTCAGTGCCAAAGTGAGAGTGGGAGGCGGCAAGCTTGCTCAAAAAGGGGGGAGGTATGTGGGTTGCAGCCATTTATTGGATGGCAAACATGGAAAGTGCCATGTCCATTGAGAAGAGAGAATACCATTTGGTGTCCTTGGAAAGCTTGCATAGCCCTGCACATCACCTCCTGTGCCAACCTTCCTTTGTGGAAAACAGTGGGAGAGGACAATCTGGAAGGTCAGAATCGTTTGGTTGAGCTGGTGTCTTGGATAAAAAGTGGCTTTGATTGTCCATGGATATGGGGACACTCGCATTTCCTGGTATAACCCTGACTTGGACTATCTGTTCTTACAACATTTTTTTGTGCTAGCAAAGCTCAAACATAGTAGATTCACTTTAGAGGTACATCAATTCAACAGTTAAAAATAACTTGACAAGACACACAAAAGACAATGTAGTCTTGATTAAAATGTCACCACTGAAATAAAAAGCTAATAAATTTACATAGCTAGCTTTCCCCCTTTGTTCATGAACTGATAAAAGTTAAACATTTAATTTGACTTTTGTATTGATGAATGACAAAATACCACAAAAGAGACTGTAGCACTGTACTGATTACTTAAAAATCTCAAAAGAACCTCCCAGTTTGCACAGAAACACACTGCAGCACCATTGCTGGACAGGAGTATGATTACCCTGGAGGTACGCCAGCTCCTATCTGGCGCTCAAATGCTGATTTTTACTCATTACACAACCTGGCAACAACATACAGCTGCCGCCCAGCCCTTGCCCTCACTGCACTCACAACTCAGAGTTTCCTTAAGACCATGGGCCAAAACACATGTGTGAGCTAATGATAATTTAAGGGCAAAAAAAAAAGCATTATGTAAAAAGAAAACAAATACCCAAAAGTGAAAAGCAAAACATCAAAATGAGTAATGTAAAGGATGACGTGAGCTCATACTGGAATCAGCACTGCTTCAGTTAATAGGAGATTTGCTTGCTCCCCTCTTCTTGTGAATGCTCATGACTTCCTCTATAAGGGGCCTGCCAGAGGACCTGTTCAACTGATTGGGGGAAGAAAATTGAACAAGGATGAGGTCACGGTTATGAAGTGTTTTGCTCCAATTGTGTTGTAACACTGTTCTTCCTACAGAAAAGGCTGAGCATCTGGGTCTGCACACTTCACCATGTGTCGTCGCAAACTATAGCTTATGTGGTCGTAGCTTAGTGAGACAAGACAACAGAGGGGTAACTCTAGGCGAGACACGAAGAGGATCTCACTTTTTTTTAGTGAAGCTAAACGCATGCAGCTTGTTTTTCTCCACCCTCTGAACAGCACAATATGCTAAAAGCAACGCTTGTTTGAGCAAGAGAACCATGGCTCAATGTGTGCTAACAGTTCCGCCACTGCTCAGCAGAAAATTCAATATACATGTTCTAAACATCTTTAAAGTTTTTGTTATAAAAACATTTCGCTGAGGGCTGATGTTGGCTGTCGTGTCCAAACAAAATAATGAAAAACACCCCTGATGGAGGTTGACATCCGTGATGATGATGAACAGATGAAAGAGAGTTTTTGTTGTTTTTCTGGAAATGAACAGCAGAAACCAAAGTGGATTCAATCCATCTAAAGAAATGTAAGTGACTGAATTACCATCAAATTATCCTCAAAATGTGTGATGTCATGTATAGGCTTGAGTGCAGTAAGTACTAATTACCTCCAGACTGATGGTGGATTGGAGGCTCGTAACCGTGGTTCCCGGTAAGGGGTGGGGTTGCAGTAACTGATAGTTTCACATTTCTGAGGCATTAGGCTCCTCCCTCCAGTATGAGCGATGTCTCCCAACAGAAGAGCTCAGGATTCCAGCCTCACTGCAAAACATTGATGGACAAAATTGAGCAACAGCTTGGCTTTCCAACCTGAACACACATGTGCAGAGTCTATATAAGGACAGTTTTGAAACATAAGACCCTAATAGTATAAACCTTTTTTATAGTCTAGTTAGTTAATTTATTGCAGATTTTTTATTAGTTTGTACAGTTCTATTAGTAGTAAAAGCATCCATTAGAACAGCTGAAGTTATTTCCACCAGGAAACTTCTAAAGACTCTTCCGTAAGCGTTTGACTCGCTGTCAACTATTAAAACACTTACAGTTAACCTCTCTCAGTTCTCTTTCTGTGGTCTCACAGAGTCTTGCGCACATCTCTGTCTGTACTAGCTCATATTTGGGACTTTTCTAAGCAGTTCTGGAAACTTTTACTGCAGCACATCTCATGTTACGGTGTCCCTAGGTTTGTAAAGCTTTGTTGTAGTATTCCTAATTTGCAAATCACTCTTAGCATCGGCTAAAGAAAAATTGCAAAATATAAAATGTAACCGAGTGTTTATATGCATAATCTTACACAGATTATTCTTAACCATGTAGTTTAGGCAAAACCCAATATGCACACATCGATATGCCAATTAACCGGGCTGATTTATTGTCCATTTCAATGCCAATATCGGAGAGAACATTGATTCAAAACCTGACACAAAAGTGTTTTCTTGCATCATCCGGTTTTTATGAGCTGATTTTTGATAGTTAGCAGCAATATGCTGTACATGTAAATACACTGAATGACCACTTTAGGTTTTAAAACGTTCTGCACACTGGTTAGTGGTGAACAAAACATACCCTGTATGTTTTTTCTAGTACTATTTTGTAGTGGTAATTCTAACCACGTCCAATGGCTACAAATACTGTGCCTCAACAGAACATGAAACTGCACATTTTTAAAAAAGTAACAATAGCAGCCCTTCTGCAGGACCGGTAGTATTCAGTACTGGGTCAAACTGGCACCCGTTGATAGCACTGCTTTCAAACACTCCTGTGTGTATTTGTGTGAACGCTCCGTGAAAAGCGTCAAAGGTTCACATTTACAACGTGTTTTGCAGCGTTGTGCATTCACAGACACTAGTACATATTGCGATTTGATTTAAGTATACTGACCTACGTTTTATTTATTCATCAAAAAATTCCGTGACATTCCGCGTTATGTGGTAGATTTTGCTTTCATGACTAGCTTCCTTCTGCGTTTTCCGCATCGTGGAAATTTACCCTTATGAAAGTGTAGTCAAGAGTAGAGTGCAATTTTTGTTGTAGGTCTTTTGAACATTAAAACGCAGACAGCAGCGCATTATAAGCATTATACAGCTCAGTGTTTTCACGCAGCTAATTAATAAAGCATCAGTTTGTTATATCGACAAACCTTTTTCATGCTTTTGCCGATGGTTGTAAATTAATTAAAAATCGGCTGATACATCGGCGCTTCTCTAGTTATAACCCTACATCAAAGCATCATAGATTGACCTCTTGACTGTGTAAAGTAATTGTGCATCTTCAAAGCCTAGTGGGAGTGCAGTTTACCTTAAATAGCCTATGCAGTGTGCAGTAACCACTTGTGAGGGTGTAATTCCAAAATAACTAGGCTATCACAAAGAGAGACACAGAAACCTACATAAGAGACAGGGGACATTGATGGGAAGAAGCTTTAATAACCTGAATTTGTAACAAACTGGGTCACAGCACCATTTTGTTAAGAATTTGTTCAGATTTAAAGCACAATTTTACATTTTCAATTATATATATATAAAAATAAAAAACTACTTGCTGCAGTAAACCTATAATAGTATGTCATGTAACGTCAAATGATTAAAAAAAAAAAAAAAACACCATTCTGAAGGTCAAACCACAGCTCTAATAATTATGACAGACATAATCTCTTCTGGAAACAGAAATAAAATAGCATAAAACATGCATGTTAACATGCTGAACAGAACACATGGCTATGGATCTTTTATGCCCATTCCCTTGCCAGGGGCTAGAAAATCAGCCAAGCAGTTTGTTTTCAAAGAGATTTTTCACCCATGAAGAGCAGATAAGCCTGGAAAAAAATTTTTTTGGAACAGTATCCCCATTTCCTATACACGAGTCCTCAATTAAACACTTGCTAATAAAACGGACACTGACTGAGCTCACCAGTGGACAAGATTACATGGTCTCAACGGAGGGACCAAAACAAAACAGATAACCTCATTTCCGCTTTCTATCCGTGTTTTCCGAGTACTCATGTTCATGCAGCGCCTGAGGCGATCCTCAAATTGCCTAACAGACAGCTAGAAGTTTTTCTCTGAAGCATAATTTTTTTTTAACACTCAAATGACAAAAAACCCCCCCAAAAACCCTTTACTCACATTCATCCAAGCTATTCGGCCAGTTAATGCATTGTAAATTCCTCCGGTCCGACATTTGCACAGTATTCCATTACAGAGGATAGTACACACAGTCTTCAGCACAGCACGTGGTTTTATTGGTCTGACTGACACCCTCCAGAATTTCACCTAAGCAGCTGTGATTGGCCGGGACAGGAGGGCTCCGCTTACAAGCACGTGTGCGCCTGCCAGAGGATATAAACGCAGGTCTGATAAGGAGCCAATGGGCTATTCAAGATCCTTGTATGCCTATAAATGGCAAAGATAATCAATACTTTTGGACCTTCACTGAAGAACGGGGACTTAGTGCAGAATCTGTACAACAAACTTTACAAGCAGTGATGCAAGCAAAACAACATGCAAGACAAACAGTCACTACAATAAAACATAAAAAAAATACAAAACTGCACAACGCACATACGGTGTCCTTTAATGGCCCGAGAACTTCTCATATCGCACTTCCTTTACCTGAACTTGCTCAAGCTTTTCCAAAAACAATGGCACTCATTCAAAAGGAGAGGTGGGGCGGCTGCTAAGCTTACACAATGCCATTTCCAGACCGTCTAAAACAGACCAGCTGCTACAATGGCTTTCATAGATCTTTCCAGATCTTGGACCCTGTAAAAACATAAGAACATAAATCAAAGAGCCACGCACCTCTCACGGTACAAACCCAAGGATTTTCAGCTGCTCTCTTAAACAGAGGAGCCTTTGAGTTTGTTGAAAGTGTCTTGGTGCATCATGCCCAAACTGAAAGGGATAAAGGTACATGGTATAGTCGTGTCTATTTGGTTTAAAGCCACAATATATAATAATTTTTCGCTGCTAGAGGTCGCTTATTCAAAACAAAGGCGTAGCTTGATGATGCCTCGATTTCGCTGAGCTTTTATTATGAGACATAATGAAGATGAAGGATTAATATTTAAATAGTCTTTTGCGGTTTAATATTTACAGACAATAGTTTATATCGGCTACAGTCTGGACAGGGAACAACAATGACGCGACTGAAAGCAGCTGCCTATTAGTGGGTACCAAATATACTCGGGAGTTGGTAAAAAAACGGTAATCGGTTCTACAGAAATGCAGGTAGCGTCGCAACTTGGTACCACAGTACCAGTAGCCTACTTGTAACATCCCTACATTTGAGTGTGTTGAAAGTTGTTATAATGCATGCATTCTCTCAGCGGCAAGACACTTGTTGCACACTGCAGTAAGCTAGATCGATATTAGGCATGGTAAAACACTGTAGTTGTGGTAAAGCAAGAAAACAAGAACTAAACGATAACTGTGTTGAGCAAGGCAATGATAGGCAATGCATTGCACGGATGGTCCATGTCCTGGTTAAAATTGCTTATTTCTCTGGATTTAAACATTCTTGGAAACACTTGGGATAATGGAAGTACACAAGTATATATGCATTGTTCTAATGGTTTTGGGATATTTTAAATAAAAAAAATCGTACATATTGTGCCTTTAACATCACATTTTACTGTAAAATATTGTGAAATGTATGGTTCTTGCAAGTTTTTTTTTATTCCAAAGAGTTTCAGTTATTTCAGCATTTATATGAATCAGAATATCGATATTTTTGACAACATTAGAGTGCACTGATGTTGTTGTCCTAAAATTTTGCACATCTAAGTACATTTCAGCAGACAGAGCTTCAGTTCCCCCCGTTCTTCAGTACAACTTCCCTTCTTCAAAAACTTTGAAGTAACTGTGGTTTTCTATTTCAAATCCAGCAAAGGGAGTCAATGTATTTTTCAATGCACATAATCTGCTTTTATATTTGATTTGGTCCTCTTTCAAATCAAAGCACTTGGGAGTTCTTTTCCATAACTGAGTTGTAGATGGGCTGTGGTGCTATTGCACAATGATTTGCCTTCTCAAGTTGCCTTCCTGCACGTTCTTAGGTCACAAACAAGCTTGCGATTATCTTTGCCCTCTCTGTCCTGTGTTGCTTTGATTGTTACACTGTTGTTATATGTGCTGATGTTTAAAATTCAATAAACGGTTAGATTAGAAGTCAATAATCAGTCCAAATTGATTACAAATTCAATAGTCAAAATTACTTAGAAATACAACTGCAAGATCTATAAAGAAACAATTTTAGCATAAGATTAACATGGCAAAAGGGAGTTTGCTCCAAAACAGACTTATGTACCTATTCAATGTTTCAATGCATATGATATCAGAAGACTTTATCTGATGATCAAATATCCAACCTGTGTTAACCACTCAGTAGATTGAACTCCTTCAAAGACCTCAAGTCAACAGTAGTTCAGCTGGCTAACAAAAAACATCAATAACTACCAGTAAAGCCTCCGATTACCCAACAGCCCCAGCTCTGAATTTCACATCTTGATAGAAGTTCACACATGCTCTGAAATTGCTTCTGTGGCACTTTGAGGGACCGTGCACAATAAGGGTGTGTGCATGTGGAAACGTCCTGTTGCCAAATACTACGCTGCTATTCTGACACCATACTAGGAATAGTTAGGTCAGGTCAACAAGCATATCAGCAGCCCAACCCAAAGCAACCAGCAAGCACAAGCAGAATAAAAATACAGCACCGATTTACACAAGGTCCATTGCATGACCTTAGACAAAACCAGGCCTTTGAACTCCTTACCAGGTGAAACCTGATATTTTGAGCACACCTTGTGCAATCACCATTCCAAAACAAATCTGCTATCTGTCTTCTCTCTCGCTCTCCTATTAAACCACCCAGTGTCATAAACCATCTATAATGAGTAGACATGTGAACACCGCCGTATGATCTCATTAAGAAGGTGAGCCAGCGACGCTAATGTTCTTAGTAGGAATCGACAAAACATCTGCAATGAATCACTCCTTGTGAAAATGTGAGTTTAGCATTCACAGAAAATGCCCTGATGTGAGCTTGTGTATAATGGATGAGTCAGATATGACATCTTTATATGACCATTTTTACAGAACCTACAGATCAAAAGTTTTGGGTTGGTTAGATTAGTTTAAAAAAAAGACGTCTCTTATGTTCAACAAAACTGCATTAACTTGATCAAAAATACAGTAGAAAGTAACAGTAATACTGTGAAATGACAATTTAAAATAACTATTCTATTTTAACAACCTGGGGTCGACAAAGTAGCCGGTGCCTTCACATCGATTTTTTTCTAAAGCTCTGGCCAAACTAAGGCCGCTTTTTCACTGCAGGTCCTGATGCACAATTCCGATTTGGTGACTATATCGGATTTTTTTTGACGACCTGCTAACATCATCTTTTAGAACCAACTCACATCAGATATTTGCATTTACACTATACACTGGTTAAACAACCCAAGACGCTCTGACCCGGTAAATGAAGTAAAACGGCACAATATGCAATGGATGCCGACAAAATGATTATTCAATCTTTAAAAGGTCAGCTAAACATTGCCTTCGTCTTCCATAGCTCCATTAGTGTCATGTGATCACAGTTGACGTCATTCACCTCTGTCCATCTTCAATGACGTACGACTCACATTTGCTGGGGAATATTCGATTTGAACACTTACATGGCAGACGCAAATGCACGTATCCGAATCAAATCGGATTTATTACCACATATGAGTGAGGCCTGGATCTGATCTGAGGATATCGGAATACACACCTTTTTTTTCCTGGTTACACGTTCACATGTCATATCCGATCTGTGCCACATGAGATGGAAAAATCGGAATTGGGTCACTTGAACCATGCAGTGTAAATGGGGCCAAAAATATTTTTTTAATGTGAGAGCAAAAACATGATAAGAAATGTATAGATTTAACTGTTTTGTTTCTCTAGTGCAGAGGAGGTGAACTCTGGTCCTGGGGAGCCACAGCCCAAAGAATTTGCGGTTAATAATAGCCTATTACTGGTGTTATTTATTGCTATTACTTTTTGGCTAAGAAATATTTAGCATTTTTCTTATTTTATATTATTTATGGTTTAAGATATGTTTGTACAATAATTTCCTTCATATTTAATGCATATTTTCAGCAAAGATATTTAACCAATAACAATTTGTTTTATATTCATTTACAGCATGATGATCACTTTTTTCACAGAATATAACTTTTTTAACCAGATGGTGACTAAAGAGAATGTTACCTGGTTATATTGTAGTTCCGTTTTTAAGTTGACTAGTTAAAATTAAAATAAAATCAAAATCAATTATCGGTCAATAGTTCTGAAAAAAAAAAACTTCTCATTGCCATATCGCCCAGCCGTGTAAACTCACAGTAAAAACAAAATGTTGTGCTTTTTGTAAAATAAAAGAACACATGATGCGCAAACTGCCGTCTCTCTCTCAATGAAGTCAATTCTGATACTCGTCAGACAGATTTGCCAATAATGTTTATAAGCAACTGAAAAAAGCAGAAATGTCAAAACTTCTCCAGGATCCCAAACCCCCTCAGACCCAGAGGGTTAATATATTGTAAAATGTAATTTATTCCTGTGATGGCAAAGCTGAATTTTCAGCATCATTACTCCAGTCTTCAGTGTCACATGATCCTTCAGAAATATGCTGATTTTCTACTCAAAAAACATTTCTGTATATTATCAAATGTTTGTGAAAACATGGAAAATGATTCATTGATGAATAGAAAGTTAAACATTTTTAAATAGAAATCTTATTATAAATGTCGTTACTGTTACTTTTGATCAATTTGATGGGTCCTTTCTGAATTTGAGAAAGAAAAAAAAACGTAACCACAACCTTTTCAATGATAGTGTATATCAGCACATATATTTTATATTTTAATTTAATGATAAAGTTCTAACTATACTGACTGTCCTCTACATTTTGAATGACTAACACAAGATCATCCATTTATAAAAGACTAACCAAGTGAGGTCAGTTTTTTCCTTTGCCCAATTATTCAGTACATTAGTCATTCAGACAAGCCATAGACTAGCAGAAAAGACTTGGTCAGAGGTAGACGGGAAAATGCATTAAGTTTGCATTATTAATCGTGAAAAACAAAGGCTCTGCATTTCACGTGCTGCCCAAATAATGCAGAGTGTTGGCAACGGCTTAAAATTTTGCCAAACAAATACTTCAAAGCATTTCAAGCTTGATGAAAAACACACTAAACCCCCCCGTTCGAAAGAAGGCAATGCAATCCCAACCACATACTATTCTGCAGACTTGCCTATCACATTCAAGACAAAAGCTTGTCCCAACCTGCTGGGTATTTCTTCCCTGTGAGAGGTTTGTATAAATGCATTCAGTGGTTTGCAGAGTGAGGTAAGGTACACCTTTCTGCTTCACACTTCCCTTTAGCCTGCCACATGACTCCAGGACGAGTGACCAAACAGGTTCTTAAGCCGTGGAAGCAGTCCAGTTGTCAGACTTCCCCTGCAAGTGCCGCAGGGCTCATTGCGTTCAAACAGGTGGCCCGTGCTCAATCGTGGTTTAAGAAGTGTTCACTTAACTAGGTATATTTTCACTGCATTGCATAAGGCAGACAGAAAAACACCAAAGCTGGGCTTCTGCTGCAATTCTGCACGTTTCAACATGACACCGGTTGCTTAAATCAATACTTTTACTTGCCAAATAAAATTAAAAAGCCTGCCAAATAAATCAACCTCTTGATTGGTCTGATAATGGGAATTGTTTAAACTACTCATTAGACGTGGTCTGAGACTATATGCTAGATTTCTGTGGCATAACTAAAATAACTTGACAAAACACACACACACACACAAAAAACATTTAGTGGGAAACAAATAAAAGTGAATAAGTGTAGCACTAAATCTGGTAAAATATTACACATTGTAAAATACATTCAGGAAAAGCAAGTAAAGCACAGCTTTATAATGAGATACAAACTATAGATAGGGCAGAACAAGAAAGGCTATTAATAATATTTCATAGTGCAAAAGTATTATAATACGAAAGGCTCCAATATAGGGCGGCACAAAGGGCGTATGCGCATGCGCAGGATGATGCGCTTGAAGCAACGGAGTCACAGCGCACAGCGGCGAAACCATAGACTCATCTACAGATCAAGCAGAATAACAGGAACATTGAATCATCTTGGAGAGAGTTTCATGGTGTTGACTGTCGAATGCGACACACAGTTTCAAAGCTGAATGGAGAATGATAGAAACTGACAGATGCAGTGGAGGGAATCATTCACGTGAACTTGAATTTAATGACTTAAATATTTAAAAAAAACTATAGTTTTATTTCATATTTAAGTCATTAAACTGAATGGCTTCAGAACACTTATAATATAGTGCACGAAGTGTTGAGGATGCTTTATAATGTTTTTGTGCATTTTGTGGGGCACTGGGGCTTAACAATAACACAGAATATTATACGCACAGTATCGGATTTGGATCGGCCCTTTATGACCGATACCCGATCCGGCAAATAAATCGGATCAGCGCATCCCTAAGCTGTACTGTATTTACTACATCAACAGGGTAGGAGCCTGACACAGACGTGAAGAAAATTGTTGAATAAAAGTTATTTTTGTTTGTTTTTTGCGCACAAAAAGTATTTCTCGTTACTTCATAAAATTAAGGTTGAACCACTGGAGTCACATGGACTATTTTAACAAGGTCTTTACTACCTTTCTGGGCCTTAAAAGTGTTAATTAAATAGCGGTCTATGGAGGGGTCAGAGAGCTCTCGGATTTCATCAAAAATATATTAATTTGTGTTCTGAAGATAAACGAAGGTCTTACAGGAACAACATGAGGGTGAGTAATTAATGACAATTTTTATTTTTGGGTGAACTAACACTTTCATTTGCATGTCATTGCTATACAATTATGACATGCCTCTGCATTACACACTATTTAGGTCTGGTTGGTGTTGAAATTTCAAGGTTGTGCATTGAAAAATGTACATTTGCTTTAAAACTTCTGTAGCTCGAGTTGTTCTCTAAGATATGACTGGGTGATACCTTGACCTCATTGAGCAACCTAAAATATGATAACCTGTAAAAGTAAATGCGCATGAATCTAAAACATGGTCTTTCTTTCAGATAACAAAAGGACACCAGAAGATTGCTGTGACCACAAACAAACTAGCCCACCACATTATCTGACAAGTAACTGTGAGGACATTTATCACATCTATAACGGGATGTATGGCCTGGTTTTGACATGCCGCATAACAGCTGACCAGCAAAAGATAAAAGCCACTCTTTGCACTCCTGATCTGCAATTACCAAAAGTGTAGCGCTTCAAAATGCTCATTCCACTTCCCCCATTACGGAAAAACAAGGCTTGCAGATCAGCCCAATGTTGGGATCAAGTGACCTGTTAAAAACAAGTCTGGCTTCAGATCAAAATTTGGCTTCAAGCATGTCTTCAAGAAAGCAGACTTAATTATTTGTGTTTTAACAATTTAAGTAAAGATTAGTATGTTTCTTAGTGTCAATAACCAATTCCTATATAGTGTAAAAATAATTGTAAGTAACTTTTAATTTAGACAATCAATGCATTTAATAAGCAATCAATCTCGTTTATTTGATATATCAGGTAAGACCTTACACAGGGCCAAAGTTCAGATATCTAATTGAGTAGTTAAACATTATATGTTCTCTGTTGCTTGAACGTCTCGCTCACGTCCAATAACTTGCCATGTTTTCTCAGGTCAACTAATGTACATGGACACCATGATTTGTCCGTGTTTGGGTTAAATCACAAGAAAGAAGAGATTAGGTTGAAAGATCTCTGGAAGTCATAGAATAATATCCTCACAATTAGCATGTTGTAGTTATTATATCCTCATATGAAGAGTCTAATTCAGCATGTTTGCCAAAATTCTCATTAGTAGGTCTGAAAGACTTCAAGAGTCAGAAGAGATTTCCAATGTGATGATGAAAACCACCCAAAACACTTATAATTCTGCATATCTCAATTAGCTTAAAACTCTTTAAGATGCAAGACACTTTATTAAATGGAAAAAAAAACAAACAAAAAAAACCTGAAAGTTAAATTAAAATAACTAACAGGGGAAACATAACCACTTAAACTTGGAACTGGCCACTGCACCAAAAAAAAAAGAAGAGGAAAAAAAAAAAGTCGACAACAAAGTTATTCATTAGGGACCACAAGATAAGCACGAGTAATCTGCACTTATTTGCACCCTTTTAAAAAGACGGAACTGACAAATAAAAACATATAACTCTAAAATAAATCACTCGTAATATTCATAAATGTGACATTACTGCGTCCATCCTCATTAGCACGAAGGCTAACTGACAGAAACGCCATCACATACATCTCCGCTCTACAAGACAGAAAAACAGGGGTACTTAAACGATTATATGCATTTAAATACACATGCATAATCAATAAATGATCAAAAATAAGTAATTTAGATTCTATTAAGGATGTATGTCCTGTTTTGCGGGTGTTTAAATGCTAGTTCCGCTCAGCATATGCCAAACCGAGTCAACAGGGGGGAAAAACTGAATAAATGCTACATTTAAAGCACTTTGGATGCTAAATAAATAAACGTAAACTCTGGTAACGTCACAGATAAAGGTATCTATGACTGACACGCAGGAGCAATAAGCCAAACATGAGGAAATAGAAGAATAAAAACTGACCTGAGAAAAAACAGAATAAAAGTCGAAATGGAGAGGTGAATTCATTTGCTGAGGGGTAACCCTTCGTCGCCTTGTTCTTCTGTCTTTACTGGGGTGAATTCATCTCATCTTGTCATAAGTTTAAGTCGTGTGTCCTTCAGGACTCAACGCTTCATGTCTCTTCTGTATGTGTATGTGTGTGATCAGATCAGGTGAGCGCGCAGCGGGCACTGCCTCATATGCACGCGCATAAAGAAACGCTAGCGAGCGTGCACGCACTCACCCAGAAGAGAACTGCTTGGGATGGGCACAACAAAGTAGGTTTTTATGTTAAATACATGTTTACATTCTTCTGCGGTAAAAATTACTAACATGTTTCCTTATTACCAGTAACTTTTCTGTCCAATAGGATGATTTTAAAGATTTTGAATTCATTCTGATTTCCAAGGATAGATTTGAATATAGCCTATTTATATTGTTTGTGTTTAAATAGCCTACTTGTTTTAGTAATAGTAGCCCAAAAATAGTGGAATACTACAAATTCTACAACTTTTTTTTTTTTTTTGGGGCTAAAATTAACAAGAATACATAGCCTAGTTGCGGCCAAAAAGTGAAATTAACACCTTGACCCTTTATTCAAATATTATAGGTAAATATTTTGTAAGCATATTGCATAGTTGTGCTTGTCAATCGTTTTAACATTTTGAAACGTACAAAGAAATTGTGAACACATGCAAAAACAGAAGAGAACCAACACAATATTAATAACCGATTATGTTTTAGTCATTGTATGCTTTTTCCTGAGAGATTTTTGTTTTACTTTGAATTTCTTTTTGCATATAAAATAAAACCTGTATCTGTTGTTTGCCGTTTTTACCAAATTATTGTGTCACATACATTGCATATATATATATATATATATATATATATATATATATATATATACATACATACATACATACATATATACATACATATATATATATACACATACATATACATACATACATATATACATACATACATATATATATACACATACATATATATACATACATATATACATATATATATATACACACATATGTGTATATATATATATATATATATATATATATATATGTATATATATATATGTATATATATATATATATATATATATATATATATATATATATATATATATATATATATATAAAACGTGTAAGGACATTGAAAAAAACCTTTCTTTTAATTTGACATGCATTTTTTAAATTATACAAAATTATAGTTATACAATGTCTGAGGTTTCGTCTGTGGGTTGCAACAGGGTTCAACTCTTCAAAGTCATCAGGTACTTTAGGCACAGTATAAATAGACCTCTGCATAATTGAGGTCAGTTCTATTAGATTTCTGTCAGGGCGTCTCTGACAACAACTCTGACAGACTGTTTCCATGATTAAAAATGTAACACTACCTTGACTTCAGTTTACACTGCTGTTATTTTATACATTAGGAGCTGCCAGTAAAAGTGTACTACACAGATCTCACAGAGGATTGTAATTACATACGCACCACTCAATGTTTACATCAGTTGTTGTTTCTTTAATCACGGGATGTTTATGAACAATCTTTGTCAATGGTTACAGTTGAAGGTACTCTAGTCTAATCATAAAGTCCTATTTATTTCATTCCAGTTCTAATTTCACATTAATTATGCATTATTCTTGATTGGCCACTATCACATTCCACACTATGACCTCTGCCATTATCCTCATCATCACTCTCAGCATCATCAGCATCAATAGCAGAATTTGTAAGTGTATAAACAATGGTACTTCAATATCACATGTATCAATACAAAACACATTGTTGATGTAAAATATTTATTCTCTTTAACCCATACTTCCCAGAAAGTAACAGGCCCACCTAGAGGTACCAAAGCTAACTACAGCATTGAGAAAAACAGGATTTGCATGCAGATTTACATCACTCTAACTCTGTTTACTTTGTAGTAAATATAAACTCTTGTTGTCACACATAGTGTTTAAACAATATAACTACTGGAGGTAAAATAACTTGCTGAATAGGTCACACATGTCATTGTCAAAAGAGATAACACGATTACAGAATCAGTGGTGTGATCTCACTGCAGTGTCTCCACATTTACAGAGCTGAGGGTGACATCACCGTGGATACTAAGAACTCTGATCTGGTTGAGCTCACGGACCCGATGTTTGAACTCCAGAAGGTGTGACTTGTTCACTGCCACTTTGAAGTCAGTGTCAGTGCATAAGATCTTTATCTGAAATGAAAAACAATTGAAATCATTTGCAATTGAACAAGCATGGAATAGCTTTGACCAAAGATGGCAGGAGATAAATGCATAACCCGTGCAAAAGAGTTGTCTGATTTGTTGCAGTATATTTAGTGATGCTATTTCAGGAGCTCTTTTTCTGCTGTTATCTGACATCTATTCTCTAATGTCTTTAAACACAATGAGGGCCTAACAATAAATATTTAAGACATTTGTTTAACATCTAATGTCGTCATCAAGTATATACTTTCAATTTTAAATGTCTGTGAAGGAGCTCTGACCTCATATGTGGTACCATTTGAAAGTTTAGAATATCTACTTTCTGGAGATATGTACCACGTAGGCATTGGTTTTACACAAAGTAACTTATTTACACTCAATTACTCTGGGACCATTTCCGCCTGGATTTGGCATACCCAAATTGAAAAGATTCCCATACCCACGTACAGTGGCCGAAATAGACAATTTTGGTGTAATTTTACAGGAAACCCTTTGAAGTTACATAAAACACTGGTAAAAGTGATAAACATTTAAGTAAATGGGACCCTGAACCACAAACCCAGTCATAAGTCCCACTAGTATGTTTGTGGCAATAGCCATAAACACATTATATCGGTCCAAAAAAAAAAATGATGCCAAAAATCATTAGGATATTAAGTAAAGATCTTGTTCCTTGAAGATATTTTGTAAATTTTCTACTGTAAGTATATCACAAATGTATTATTATCAGTAAAATGCATTGCTAAGGTGATTTTTTGCACCCTCAGATCAAATAGTTGTATCTCTGCCGAATATTGGAATATTGTGCTATCCTAACAAACCATACATCAATTTAAAAATTGTACCCATGTGACTGGTTTTGTGGTCCAGAGTCACATATGTTGTCTGAGCTGTAATAAACTGTCTGCAGGGTGCTAGAGCAAAAGTTATAAGAAAGTTATACACTTTTTAAAAGTGGATTTATAACAAAAAATAAATTAAAAAAATAAATGGGGGGATGGTGTTATAACAGCTCAGACAACAAATACTTAAATGTTTATCACTTTTAGCAGTGTTTTATGTAACTCCAAAGGGTTTCCTGTAAAATTTTGTATTTTGTATTTAGACCACTGTATGTGTAAAAAAGTTGAGATGAAAAAGACACCAAATTGGTGGATGGCATGCTCACCTCAAAAGGCTTTCCTGGGACAAAAGGGAAGGAATTGAGCTCTCGCTCTTCTCTACCCCACTGGGTTCCAATCATGCTGTTTCGCACAATCACTGGTTTTCCGCTTTCATTGAAGCGGGGGTTTAAATGAAACGCAATGTCATTGCCTCTGTTTAGATTAATTGTGAAACTAATTTGAGGAGAAAAATAAGATAAGATTATTAGGACATCACAATGAAGAAGAATGTCACAATTGTTAAACAATGATGATGATGGTTAAATGTTTCATTTCATAATTTAACTTAATTCAGTATGTTCTATAGGTATTATTGTGAACAATTCATCAGTGCACATTATTTAAAAGCAAAACATTTGTTTTTGTAATCTTTTACCAACATTTCATGACAAAACACAATTAATACTTTATAATGTATATTTCACTTGAAAAATATATCTAAATTTAAGATTTATGTATTTAAATTGCATACAAAAATTTACATCCTTTTGCATAATGTTTTAAACTCATAAACTTAATCTGATGCATATTTGTCAGTCGTACATAAATTAAAAGAAAGAGGTTTCTGCATTAACTGGCATACACAATAACCAGGTTTATATATTTCTCATCAATAAATCAAATTTGTTTCAATCTCATACAGCTGAATATTGTTCCACAGCTAACCATATTTTAATCATGCTCATACTTTTTAACTGAACACATTTTGTAATTGTTTTCACAATGAACAGATTTATGCTCTTAGCAAGTTGATTAAATGCATTTTGAAAATATGATTATTTAAATAAAATCAAATATGCAAATGGTTAATAATTAACTCTGCCATGCTTTTTTGAGTCTTACCGGTTTAATTTATGAATGAAGGTAGGGTAGACAATGCTTTTCATAAACACTTTTTGTTATACTGGTTGAAACTCTTCTCATCCTGAGAGCAATCAATAATAGAAGTGTTCTAAATATTTAATATATTTACATATCTTCTGTGGATTTCTCAGGACAAAAAAAAAAGTTTGTCCAGTTATTATTAATGAATCTGCAGCAGTCAGGGGGTACAAATCAGAGCTCTTAGTTGTTCAGGTTCATTATGTAATGTGCTTTGAGACATGAGGTAATTTAACGCTGTCTCATGGCACTTTGCAGACTCTGCTCTGGCTGTTCCCATTCATGCCTTTTAGAGGAGGCGTGGCTTTGGAGATGCACTGAAGGGAGGGGATGCTTTTTAAGCTAGCTCCGAAATTGCCTAACCATCATTTAAATTGAATAGTTTGTTAAAACTCTGTAGTCCAAATGGATGTGAATTTTATATGCATTTCAATACACAGATGTAAATACTAAATACCAGACCTAAATACTTCTTGAGTGTATGTACGGTCATTGTTTTTTTATGCATGTGAGTGCATTGTTGTTTTTACGCTTTAGTGTTGGGTTTGATCTCTCCAGTGATGGTGATGAGCATCTTGTTAAAAAGTCCACTTTGTAGCGGGAGGTTAAATGGCACAACCTTGCAAAAAAAAAAATAATATATATATATATATATTATTTTTTTTTAAAGTAAAGTGGTAGAAACCAAGAACTATAACAGGGCTAAAAGGCACACTGAGGTAAAAGAGCATTTGATTTTATTCTTATTTTAACCAGTAGATGGCACAAAGAGTAAATATACGCTTTTGTTTTCAAGTATTAACTTATTAAAGCTTATTAGCTAAATTATTTGTATTTATACTGGTTGTCCTTTAAACCGGTCAAAGGCCCCCGTCGCCATACCTTTATAGGATTTTTAAGCAAAACAAACCACTTCAATTTATTTTCCCACAAAATGTATTGATCCATCAATGTTCAATAAAAATCAGTTTTTATATTTTGCAATCATACACCATGGGAGTTGTGAAAGACACATTTTCCTTAAGGTGTGCATTTTAGTCTCTTTGTACCCTATATTTAACACAGACCGTTCACTTTAACAAGATTCAGATATTTAGACGTTCACTAGCCCTAGGCATTTAAAATGTATTCTATAGAACAAACTGATGTTGTACAAATCAGAGAAGAGTGAAAACATCTCACTAGCGGTGGAAGAGCTGGGTTAGGAGCAATGATTTGTGGTGCAGGTGCAGGTCCAGGCCACCCAGGAGCTGTAGGCTGCCCGGGCTGTCCAGGCCATGTTGGTTGGTTTGGCTGCCCAGGCCAGGCAGGTTGGTTTGGTTGCCCAGGCCAGGTGGGGATAGCAGGCTGCCCAGGCCAGGCAGGGTTAGCAGGCTGGCCAGGCCAGGCGGGGTTAGCAGGCTGGCCAGGCCAGGTGGGGTTAGCAGGCTGCCCTGCAGGCCAGGCAGGGTTGGCTGGTTGGCCGGGCCATACTGGGTCTCCTGCCTGCTGGTTGCTTTGCTGTGGAAAATCGAGGGCATCTGAAAGCTGAAACAGAACATAATAGAACTTATAGCATGATACTTGCTGTGCTAAACTATATGTAATTATTGAGGAAATAAAAAGTACTTACATCCATGTTCGCTGAAATCTAAACAAAGAGAATAAATTGTTAATTTTACAGAGAAAATAATATTAGGCCATTCTATATTGTTAATAAAAGCTTATTAAAACTTTAAGCAAATCCACAATCTTGAATGCACCAGTTCAATCCCTCCATTAGAAGATATATGCTCTGTCCGAAATCGAATACTTCCCTAGTACGCGAAAAACAGTATGCCAAAAGAGCAGTATGCCCGAATTCATAGTATTCGGAAAACAGTAGGCAAAATGTACCCGGAAGACCTACTACTTCTGCCACTTTACTATCTTCACTATCCCATGAGGCTTATAAATGCCAGTGAAGCGACGTAGGTCACATGACAGTAACAACATAGCGGATGTAGTATGTCTGGATTTCATTCATAATACCCATAATTATTCAAAAAGAACATACTTTAAAACTGTCCAAAGTAAATTCAAATTGAATAGTACCTGCTCAGACAGTATGCGATTTCGGATGCAGTGATAGTCTCTGACATATAAACTATGAAATACTAATACATGGGTTCATTCGAGTGCTAAAGGTAAAACAGCTTCTCTTTGAAAACATCAATACATTTGGTCAATGTTTGTTTTATAAAAACGGCATAAATTACTGGTTCCCTCAAGTACATTACATGCTTCCATGAATTGATGACTCACTCGTCCATGAAACCACCCACCACACCCATTGCACTGTGTGAACTGTGAGCCAGAGGGGATGCATGATGATTACAATAGCAGATAATATGATATTAATAATAAACACTATTTGAAGCGTAATGAAGGCACTTTCGTCTTAACAGAGATGTATGTTAAATTAAATAAAGTTCCCATGAATTGGCTTTGGGTGCATTATAACTTTTACTTTAGTTTTTGTTAGAAGTTAGAATGCACATAAGCATACTGTACATCTATTAACTACAGATCAATCTAAACTTTTTACTCAACAACAATTAATTGTTGTGCAGTGTGCACTCAAACACAGTATTTGCAACATGAACACTGCAAGTTGAGACTGCAAGTTCATACTAGTCAGCATGCCTGTGGATTTCACCGGGCCTGTGAATCACATGAAGGCACGTGTTTAAAACAAGCAAAAGTACAATTAAACTCTTTATTTCTTTCAAAAGTGTCCAGATATTTGTTTAATATCTGTAAAACTCTAAAGATGCCTTTCATGTCAACATGGCTACCTACAGGGCTACCTACTGTTTGCATTAGGCAAAAACTCATCAAAACTCACTCACATACATAGATCAACACTATTCGAATAGCACTATGCAGACACATACACTGAACTAAAATCTATTAACCTCGAAGATGCTGACAACGTTTAAAAAAGAGAAATAAGGCTAAAGCATGTACCTGTTTCTTGTTGTCGGTAGCACACGGGTACTGTTGATGGCAGATGTAGACAGCCCGGAATTCCGGGTAGAGTTCACAAATACACTCTCTCACGCCCCTGAAAAACATGAAAACCCTCCCCAGTACTTCTGAAAAGAGGCCGCACCCACACAGAATACAAACTCGTGGCCTGATTTCCATAGGGAAATATGATCAGTCAGAGGAGAGTCTATGAATAATCTTTTAATGAGTATGCTGAAACTTTGAGTCAATATTGGCTCTTTAGCATGTTCTTAAGGCTATGCAGTTTATCTGGGGTGCATTACCTCTGGATTACCCATGTGTTTTAAGGATGGGTGTAATAGGGGGAATTCAATCTCTTTTCTTTGGACAAAATAAAGAACAAAAGCCAAGCGTTGCCTTGGTAACTAGGTATGGATTGTAGGGTTGCAAAGTAACTGGCATTACATGGCTGTTTACAGTATATACAGTGGACACACCTATTCATTCTTTATTGTATTGTGAGCAAAAACACAAATAAAAACTAGATAATATTTAGCCAATTTAAATTTCCCACCCATATACCAGCTCTGCTCACTCATGTTAAACAACTTCACAGAGTGCATCATAGAAGGGTTTTTACACAGGATTGAAGGGGGTCTTAATATAATGGACACTTGTTAACTGCTCTTGCTTTACTATGGTGGTCCAAATCATCAGATTGAAAATAATAATAGTAATATTAATAATGACATGCATCCATCCATCCATTCTCCAAACCACTTGTCTTATGTAGGGTCATGGGTGTAAGGGCTATGTTTATTTCTGTTTTATTACCATGGTGTTTTGGTTTTCCTGCCTACCTGCCTGTGTTCCCTAGTTAGTTTCCCTAGTTATTAATTAGTTCCCACACCTGTACAGTTTGACACTGATTACGCTCCTTAAAATTATCTGCTCTCTAACAACCGAACATGACAGAATAAACCAAGTGGGTGCTGTGAACAAGGGATCTGTGTTCACCATCTGACCAGCGTAGGACATCACAAGCCCCACTCTCTGGCTCCAGAGACTCTGGAGCCAGCACCTCCCACACCTCGCATGGAGCAAACGGTAGAGCCCACTGCAGACAGAGAGTCCTAGGTTGCAGCAATGAACAAGCCAGACAAGGAGACTGAGCCCACCATCGCCCTGGAGCCTGAGCCCCACAGAATATCTGACCAGGTGTGTCAGCTGGCAACATCATGTATTGCCATGGGATTACTAGTGGAGTATGAGGGAATGTAGAAAGAACCCGCCCACACTCCCACCACTGAGGGTGTACTGCTGCTGGCCTCTGTATTTTATAATGACTTGGAAGAGAATGTTTACCTGAGCCTCCCGTCCCCACTGGTCCCATCCAGCTCGAAGTCTCATGCGTCCTCGCTGGTTCTGCCCAGCTCAAAGTCTCGTGCATTCCCGCTGGTTCCACCTCAGCTCAAGGTCTCCTGTGTATCCAGAGTTCTCACCCAGCATCCTTCTCCCATCTCCTCTTCCAAAGTCAGTCAGTCCGTCTACCCCACCTTCACTTGTTCCCTTCAGCCCCTAGGCTCCTCTGATACTCTACTGTGAGGATTTGTCTTGGGTCTTCTGGTCTCGAGGCTACACATAGTCAAGATGATCCCCTGGCTCCACCTCCAGTCGCCGAACCCATCACTCCCCCTTGGCTCATCGACCTGTCATCTCCATCTCCATACACTTTGGGTCACCGCCTGGCTACTTCTGCTCCTGGCTCCTCCCCCCATCATCGCTGCCTTGGTCTTTCCCTCTGTTATTTTCCCTGGTTGCCTGCCATTCACCTGCTCTGCATCCTCCTCCAGAGCTCTCATCCATCCTCCCTCCCTCTGTTTGGCGCAACGGGTGGTGGTGAGAGAGAGCGTAATGTAAGGGTTATGTTGAGCTATGTTTTATTATAATGGTGTTTTAGTTTCCCTGTCTGCCTGCCTGTATTCCCTAGTTAGTTTGCCTGGTTATTAATTGGTTCCCACACCTGTTCGGTTTGACACTGACTACGCTTCTCATTTATATAACCCCCTAACTGTTAACCCCCTTTTTTTAGAATAGACATGAAAATGGACTATCCAAACTTAAACGGCTGTAATTTATTTCAAGAATGCTTTGGAATAAAGACCTAAGACACAGATTATTGCTGAAGTGAAAGCAATTCAGAAGATTAAAGTATGAAAAAGTTATGGATTTTTTTTTACTGTAAATTAAAAATACTGTACAAAATATTTTTTATTTTATGGAAAATATATATTTTACAAAAAAAAATACTCTAAAATTACTCTAAAATCAAAGCCATATGTCTAACCAAGTTGTGCTCAAAATTTGAAGTTCCCATGAGATTTTGTTTAGGCACAGTACCAAAAATAGCCACCAGGTATCACCCACATTCCATTGATTTTTAAAAATGCATTTTCCTGTAACAAATTACAAGATTTCTGTCCAAATATCACTTCCATCACAAAACAGTCACCAAATATTGAACCTTGTGACTCTGACATTTCTGACGATATGTATTTTGTCAAGACTCAAAAGATTTTGATTAAATGTAGTTAAAATAAAGTTTGTAATAAACATGACACCGCCCACTAGGGGAGGAGCCCACTAGAAGAAATTAGAGTACCATTTTCCATGGTAAGGCAACGTCCGATTTTAAAATGGTTGTACAGTTAAGGGGTTAAGCCCTATATTTCCCCCGGCCTGGTTCCTTTGTCTGGTATTGTCTAAGTCAAAAATGGTTGTGTTTACGTTAACTCCTACAATCTCCTGGATTTAAGAAAGACTTCTTTCTACTTCTTTCGTTGTGCGCTCTCTATAGCCAGCGGGAATGCTGGAGCCTAATAATAATAATTACGTAAACAAATTCATACATATAAATCATATAAATTACTCTGGGCACAATTTGTTTCTATGAATACACACCTTCAGTTATTCATGAGTGAACTATGAAGTTATAAACATATTAACTTGTTAAATATTTATTGAAGGTTTGTCAGCAGGTTATTCTGTTATGATCAAATATTGCTTAAATCAATTAAAATGTTACATATTATTCATATTATTCACGAGAGAGATATTCTTTTTGTGAGATTTTTAATTAAACATTTTATTTATATTAATTTGCTATATAATATACTTTTTATGATTTTTTTTTTTTAAAACTTATTCAACTTATTTAAAATTTCATATATATTCCTCTAGCTAAAGGGAAAGTCAAATTAACACATATTTTATATTTAAAATGACAATACTGGGGATCTTGAAATGATTGTAGAAATGATATGGAACCTCAATAGTATACTCCATACTATTTTTTTCATTATAAAATGACTATATCCAACTGGAGGGAAAGTCTTTATAGGATATAGTAAGGATATAATTATCATCCTATATAGACATCATACAATTTCTATTCAGTACAGTATTTGAAAGAGTCATGCTCTGCACAACCACTAGATGGTGTGTTTACTCTTTGTAAATAAGTGCCAGTGACAAGAGATTACACTAAAATGGACTTGTTGAAAGCCTTGTTTTCCAGACAGCCTTAAATGCTTTAATTTGGCATGAATACAAATCAAACAAAGGCTAATGTTCATGAACAAAACTTCGACTGCTCTTGTTTTTGTTTTTTCAAGAATTCTCTTACAACTTACAGCAAAAAACATTCTTCCCAAATTTTCTGTATATTTAATCAATATGTTAACAGGAATCATGATCTATACTATATTATGCAGGGTGTAGATTTTTACACATGGTTCATTGACACCAACAAATGCGTGGCTCAGTTGGCTGACAGGCAAGTGTTTATAAGCAGCTTGAAATCTGTTTTATCAACACTAGGGGTCAATCAAGGACTTTCAAGCAGTGGTGGAACATGATTCTGTAGGTTTCAGAGGTCATAAGGTGATTGGTTGATAGGGGTGATGGGTCAAATGTGTGTTGCCCAATAATGACCATTGATCCAGCTTGATAAGATCAGTCTAGGGACCTAATAAGCAGAAAGACAATCCAAGTATAATTCTTAATGGGATGTTTATCTTTATTCAATTGTTCTGAGTATAAAATATTAAGCAGACGTCTGTAGAAATATTAATGATGGATTTCTCAGATGACCAAATGTCTGTCATTAATATCTTTCTTTATTTCCCTCTTTTGCTTTGCTGATATGTTGAAATCCAATACTTTGCAGATAATTACATTGAATTCTTAGCTTATCATCATTAAGATCATCAGCACCTGCCTTTATCAGAACATTCAGGAATTTCACACTGTTTATGAAGTCTGTGTAACTGGATCTGCTAGGATCTGGTAGAGCCGTTATGAGGAATTGTCTGTGAAAGTATCTATGAACACTACTGTATGTTTTTGGACAGTAACTGCTGTTGTGGAAACAGAAAATGTTCAGAGAGAATGTAAATGTTTTTTGCATGGAAAAGATGGATTCCTCTAAAGTTAGGGATCTACTTGTATTGTAGAACATTCCTCTAAAATACCCCCCACCGAACAGCAGTGTTATTGGAATTTCCTATTAGCGTTTTCCTGTGCACTAGTGTAAAGAGGGCATGTTTGTTTAGGCTTGTTTGATTATCTGAACTATTTCTCCATGTCCAAACATAAAAAAAAGCATAACAAGCAGCATCTAATTGTTTTGTGCAAGAGTTCTCTTATCTGTCCCAGCAGAATCAAAACAAAAACAATCATGTAATTTTCTCATTCTGAATCTCATATCTAAATGATGAACCTCATCAGGTCGGTTTTACCCCCATCACAACTGCACAAAAACCTCCTTGTATACACGTACACTCTTAAAAATAAAGGTTCTAAAAAGGGGTTTTCACTGCGATGCCATGCATAGAAGATCCATTTTTGGTTCCCCAAAGAACCTTTCAGTAAACAGTTCTTAAAATAACCATTTTTTTTCTTAGTGTAAAGAACAACTTTTTTCACTATAAGGAACATTTGTGCAATAGGAAAGGTTCAATGGATGCTAAAAGTTCTCCATGGAACCATTAATGCAAATAAAGAACCTTTATTTTCTGGCCGCATAAATGTAACATTCACTCTCTTTGCCGTTCATTGAATTGCTGTTCGTTTTGCTGGAAGGTATGGGATATGAGTTTTCCTACAGTAACCATGTGCTCTTTAGTCAGCTTGAACAGAAAGAGCTCCACTATCTCAGAGGCCTGAAAACTGATTCTAATTCTTGTTCCCTTTTTTTTTTTTTTTGCTGCTACAGACATTGTAGCTCAAATCATGTGGCTTGTTAAGTGCCATTACTTTTTTAGGAAATCAAAATGACAATTTTCACTTAGTGAATGATAAAATAGGTCTATATAGGGACCAGGTTGTGGGCTCTTTTGACTTAGGCCATTATAATCACCCAAAACTCCATAGCAAACACATAGCAACACCCTGGTGACCATCTAACACTAAGTTTAGTTTAATGGTTTTGGCATCTTTTTATACAGCAAGGACACATTACATTGATCAAAAGTGACAGAAAAGGCATTAGGGTTACAAATAAGTTTTCTTTTTGAAACAAATGCTGTTCTTTGAACATTCTTTTAATCAGAGAGTACTGAAATCAATTTATTTATTTACACAAAAGCAACAACTCTTTTAGCATTGATAATAATAAATATTTCTTGAGCAGCAAATCAGCATTTCTGAAGGATCATGTGACACTGAAGACTGGAGTAATGATGCTGAAAAATCATCCATGACAAATCACACTTTAAACAATATTTAAATAGACAACAGTTGTTTCACAATGTTACTGTTTTAATGTATGTTTAATCAAACAAATGCAGCCTCAATGAGCTTAAAGGGTTACTTCAGCGATTAGCATTAAGCTTTGAATCAGTAGAAACCCAGGAGTATATTCAAATTATCGTACTTTCCCCCCTCATATGACCCTGAGACAAGAGAATTATGTATTTTATTTCTGGAGGCTAAAGACTAAAGACAGGAGGCGCTATTTCCACATGTTTTCAACATCGCACTCACAGCACTCGGCTCGGGAACTGCGGAGATTCATGTAAACGGAGCGGTGGAGAGCAAAGTGAGTGTTTCAACTTTTCAAACGAATTCCTATGAAAGTTAAGCTTCCAAAGACATGAACTGAAAATGCGCCAGACTGTTCACGTGCTGTGAATGAATCCCGCGCTTACCTCAGCTCATGTGATGAATGTAATCTGACTCCTGCTGCGTTTGTGCCGTGACACTCAATCGGCTCACTCATAATATATTGAACACGTCTTTAACTGAACTGATTTTATGAAAATGAACGGTGGGCAAGTAAACCAGTAAGCTGTGCCTAGAGCAGCCCTAGGCAGCGAAGTGCATTCTGGGAATTGTTGTCTTTCATCCCCATGAGACAAAAATAAATGTTCTGTGTTTTCCCAGTCTAGAAGGCACCAAATTAAAAAAATAATTTCATATTTCTACTACATTAATGATCGAGATTTAAATACAGATTTACCTTCCCAGCGCTGAAGTACCCCTTTAAGTGTCTTTCAAAAACATTTTAAAAAAATCATACCAACTGCAAACGGTAGTGTACATGGGTAGGAAATGGAGAAAAAAAATGTATTTTTGATTTACAAACAGTCATTAAGTTTCAACAGCAAAAATTAAAAAAGCAGAAATAAAACCAGAACACAAACATTGCACAGATCTTTGATTGCACTGATGTCGTTTGTGAATTTAAATTAAGTTCATTTGCTTTTGAAAAGATTGTCAAGTGAATTTGAGTTTCCAAGACTGGAAAGATACAAAGGGTTGGTTTATTTCTCCTTCAGAGATGGCTGGAAGGGCTTAACTAAACACGACGTTCAATCTAATGCTTGGCTACTCTTTGTTCCTGTTGGAAGCCCGACATTTAATGACAGAAGCAGACAGAACGCCTCTGCACGAGGGGAACCCACATGATAATGTCAAATGATCGTTGCAACTGAGAACCCAAACCAAAGGCAAACGCATTCTAAGGGCAGACGGTTCTCTCATCAGTGATGGCAATCAGGCCTTCCATGGGCTGGAACCTATTCTGCATTTTTCATTTGCTGACCATTCACCTAAAAACCACTATGACGCACAATTTATTTACCCTTTATGCATGATCAGCAGTGTCCCAGGCTCAAAGCAGCAGTCTCGACTTTGGAAAGAAGAGTAGGATATTGCTGGCTTTAACTGGATATAAAGTTTCATACTCTTTGCATGAAAACTGTGTACTAATGAAAGTCACACCTTTTTGGTTTGGTGGGCTAGACACTAAAAAGAAGGATCTGACAAACTGACCTTCAGTTCAAGGTTGAGAATTTAAGAATTCTCAGGCACAAAGAAAATATATTTCTATAATGTCACAAGGTCACAAAAGCATGTTAAGGCAAAAAAAAAAACAAAAAAAAAAACTTGACAGCACGGGGCATTGACAAACTACTTCTGCAGAAGCTCTGGGAATGTTGAGTGAAATGTCATCAAAAATCATGCGCTAGCACTTACTCCTGCATCATATGATGGCATTTTTGTTCAATCCTTCTTAATGGGACGCTTCAGTCCTCAAGGTCTAGTGCCAAGCCTTTATTCAGGAGTCCTGCAAAATTATTTCAATAGAACTGAACTGCAAGTATTTAAAAAGACTTCATATTCTTATTACTTGGCAGAGAAAACAGGCCTTTAGTAAAATGTTAATTGCATTCATTGTTAGAAGAAATAAATAGTTCGCACAAACATGACAGTTCTATTATCATTTACACACCCTCATGCTGTTCCAAGGCCATATGCTATTGTTCTCTGTGTGGAACATACAGTATAAAGAGAAAATTTAACAATCTTCAAGCAGCTTTTTCACATACAATGACAATTCACAGCGATCACGTCTATCAAGCTCCACAATGGACAAAAAAAAAACATTAAAGCATCACATTCCAAGTCTTCTGAAGCCATGCGATAGCTTTGTGTGAGGAACAGACAAGATACTTGTTACTTTTATGTTGTTTTATATCCATTTTGGAACTCGACAGACATTCACTATGTGTCATAGAAAAAAAATACCTCATCATGAGAGTGAGAAAAGAGTATATCCCCCAGTGTTACAGACAAGGCTTAAAGTCCTCATGAAATCAAATATTTAAATATTTACTTTGTTAGCACATAGGGTGAACAATTATTTTTTGGAAAAAATAAATAAAATAAATAGTTTGGAAAGTAACTTCCGGTCTGGAATGGTGTTCCCTTTCCGATGACGTCAGTTTGACGGTTTGGGTTTGAATATCCTTAACCACTCCCTCCAACCGTTAGTCTGCTATGAGCGAGAGATGGAGAGGAGCACTGAAGTAAAACCCTGCCCGCTATTCAATATTCCGTTTCACTTGGAAATACGTCACAGCACTGAAATTAAATCAGTTGGTTCACTGGGACTTTAAACTAGTCGCAGACTAAAATGCATGCTAGAGCTGTTTTAACCAAAAATAATTTGCACTTAAAATATGTCAATGGCATTGTTTTGACTCAAGATGCAGACCAGCAATGGCATATTTATAAAAATCTTAAATGTCCTAATTGAACTAAGGCCTAATCCTGGTTTATTCTAAGCCCTGTCTATGAAACCAGAGCTACATCTATCCCTTTAAAAGCTTGTATTTACTTTTTGGTCATTTTCACAAAAATGTCCCACATTTTGTTGTATGGCTATCTGATTGAACATGCAATAGTCAAAGAACTGACAAGATTTTAAACAAAAAAACATCTGTGTAATGAAGTTTGTACAATAAGGAAGAAGGAGGCGGGAACCGGCGAACATTTAAGACTTTAAAGACTTTTTGAATAAACACAAAATGAAAGTAAAATGCAGGCAACCCCTCACTGACGGCTGTTGCGAACACATGCTCAAATGTAAACAAAACACAAGATAAAATCCAGGCCTAGTCCTCTCTCGTCTTGAACTGTCGTCGCTCCTCCTTTTATGCTCTCACGGTCCCTCGCCTAGCTGCTTACCACAATCTGTTGTATTCTAGCTTCATGCATCCTTTTTTTTAATCTACACTTGAAAACACTTGAAAGTTTAATAAAAAAGCAACATTTTAAACAAAAAGCTGAAAATGCATTTTTGTCAAAGACTACATCTGTATCAGATGAGTCCATCAACACCCCAAAGCTTGCACAGTCCTAACCATTTCTTGGGTCAACATTTCACTCAGTAACATTAGGCCGTTTTGATCTATTTCCTGTTTATTGTTGATGATCACATTATTTTTTATATGCATCTGCTTACATATGAGAGATCGCTCGTTTCTGTTTCTTCTTTGCTTGTGTTTTGATCTGGAGATACTTTACTCGTTTAGGCGATGCATAATAGCACCCCCTACCTTACAACAGTGATATTTGTCAATGTTGGTGAAAGAGTTAATTGTGTATTTGATTATGATCTAAATCTGCGTTCATTAAGATTGCATAATAATAGTTTGCCCTCATTAACCACATACAGTAAATATGTGACACTTGATTGCACATTAAATACTATAATCAACATAGTTCTTGGCTGGAGACTACAGTAACAAAGTCTCACTAATGAGCTTCACTGCCATGCATGTGAAGAGCAAATACTCATGCATCAACAGACAAAAACAAAGCTAACATGCTGTCAAACAAAAACAATGGAGAGACAAACAAGCTGCCCAACTGTGTCTACATTCAAGGGCTGGGGCACGGATTAAAACTGTGAGATTAAATTAATGCAAACATTTGTAGCCCCAAAACCAGACAACAAAGAGATGCTCTGTTGAGAACCTGCTGTATGCCTATGCTGTAATCATAATCATTTTTAGATTCTCAGAGAATTGAATGAGCCAATTAAAAGTGAGATATCTGCATTTATGTGGATATGTTTCCACTCCAGGCATACATCAGCAACAGGGTTCACCGGAGCAAAACATTAGCTGAGTAGGTTGAATCCAACCTGCTGCAGGGCAGAGGACGAGAGACCACATCTTTAATGGAATCTCACTCTGTCTCCCCCTCTTTTTCTCACACATGCACATGCATACGCACAGAGAGATAGAGAGAGAGAGAGAGTGCGGTCAATCAACCTGTCCGGTGCACAGATGTCTTTCATGGATAATCCAAGGAGGTTGACTCATGTCACTGATGCTGAATGGGATGTCAGTCAAGGAACTGAGACTCAGCGATAGCCTGTTATCTGCCTTTTACTACAAAAACCATAGACTACATTGACTGCATGTCTTTGTAATGGAAAGACACATGAAGGAAAGACACAGCAGGTTAGAGGTGGATGAACAATTACTGCTTCATATTTGTGACACTCAATTTTGCGGTTTATTAATTTGACCATGTGTTTACCCTGTGAAACCACGAAAAGATAGTGGTGTTTGCTGAACTTAGGGCTGAATATGAGCCATAGAGACAAGAGTATCATAGAGACAAACACCTAGTAACCACCCAGAACCACCTAGTAACCAGCCAAAGCACTGTAGTAACCGCCCAGAACCCCCCAGAAAAACAATAGCAACCACCAAGAACACCATAACAAGCACCCAAGAAACCCTAGCAACCGACCAGAACATTGCAAACACCTAGAACACCCTAGCTGCACTCTAGTAACCACCCAGAACACCTTAGCAACACCTTAGCAACCACAGAGGACACACTAGCTACAATCTAGCAACCACTCAGAACACCCTAACAACCACCCAGGAAACCCTAACCAACCAGAACATTGCAAACACCTAGAACACCCTAGCTGCACTCTAGTAACCACCCAGAACACCTTAGCAACACCTTAGCAACCACCGAGGACACACTAGCTACAATCTAGCAACCACTCAGAACACCCTAACAACCACCCAGGAAACCCTAGCAACCAACCAGAACATTGCAAACACCCAGAACACCCTAGCTGCACTCTAGTAACCACCCAGAACACCTTAGCAACACCTTAGCAACCACAGAGGACACACTAGCTACAATCTAGCAACCACTCAGAACACCCTAACAACCACCCAGGAAACCCTAGCCAACCAGAACATTGCAATCACCCAGAACACCTTAGCAACCACTGAAAAACTTTTATTTTAGATGTGATTAATCGATTTGACAGCCCTAGTGCAGATCTAGTTAAATTCCGTGATTATTAGTTGCATGATTAGTGCAGTATTAGTTACTGGTTTCAACATATTTATTTGCTTCATTTATTTCTTTGATCATTTGACAGCATAATGACCTCAGTCAACATATTCCATCAAAGCAGCTTGTCAGTACCCTGTTGACATGGTTTCTACTCAACCCCCATTGTTTTTGGGAAATGTAATTTTCGATAGAATAAAGGGTGTCCTAAAAATGAACCCTAATCCCCAAACTAAAAAGGCACCCAAATGGTCAGCCACCAGGGCTCGCCTGAGCGCTCTGATCTGTTAGATTAAGACATGCGGCGCAGATCCAGTGAGCCTTGACCACATGGTGACAAAGAGATGTCCCTGCACTGCGGTGACAGGCTCCTGCTCTGGGGAACATGTGTTTGCGTAGGAGTCTCTGTGTGTAGCGTTTGTATCAGAATCAACTCTTTTTTCCCCTAAGGCAATGCACACATGGAACATTTAGCCTGGAACGAATGATTCATATGTAGTTATTAATATTGTAATGAAATCATCTCCTGTGAGGAGGAATGGATATATATATATATATATATATATATATATATATATATATATATATATATATATATATATATATCGATATATATATATATATATAGATATATATAGATACACACACACACACACACACACACACACACACACACACATGCACGCGTTTTTTCTAACTAATGTTAAAATAAAACCATCACAATAAAAAAGTATCACGAAGATTTATTTAAAATATTTTTGAAATAATACAATTAAAAATGTAATAAAATTGACATTTCCAACTCAAAGTAATCTTGAAATATTCAACTGTATGTGTCTTGCTTTAATATACTCTATAGTGTTCATCTATGTGTGTGTATTTATACACCGCTGTAAAGTGAGTAAGAACATGTACAGTACGTTACTTTTAGCACACACTCTTGCAAGGTCATGGCTCCTTTAGGGAGAGACTTAATGAATGTGCCATTCTTGTGTCAGCATTCAGAAGGGACTGATTGCTGCACATGCATCCAGTGACACTATCTTCAAGCCTGCAATTTATCAGTGGATAGAAAGAACATATAAAATACACACTTTATAACCTTTTCTGAATGCTGTCAGAAAGCACTACGGCATCACCATAGCAACCTCGTCTGTAATAGAGTGCTGACAGTCAGAGAGAGAAGAAATCGGAAATGTGAAGGGCTCTCCGAACAGATTATGATTTCACAAGGCATGCTAGCTCACTTGCGAACAGCACAACACATCAGCGATGACCTTGCCGTCCCCAAGGTTGGCAAGAGTGCGTAGGTTTACACAATGACTCAGTAACACCTTCTGTCCGCAGGGACCACTCACACTTTTAATTACACACTGAAGATTTGCTTCATGGCTTTGCATCATGGAATTTTAAACAAGGAACTTTGTGAATACTAATATATATGGTACAAAAACATTAATTGAACACTTGGGAGTGGGCAGTAATTGGTTCTGGAAGATTGTGCATTTGAACATATGGCTTTAACAATTTTTCCTATGATGAAAACCTTTTCCTATGATGAAATTATGGTAAGGATTTCCTGAGTAAGACAGACTTCTAGGATACGGTAAATCAATAATCTGTCATAATATTTAGCAATAATAATAATAATAATAATAATAATTTGCAAAAAGTATATTCTCTCTCTCTCTCTCTCTCTCTCTCTCTCTCTCTCTCTCTCTCTCTCGATCTATGTATATATATATATATATATATATATGTGTGTGTGTGTGTGTGTGTGTGTGTGTGTGTGTGTGTGTGTGTGATTCATTTCACTATATATCACTTTGTATGTAAAATATAACATTATTAAATATAATATCATTTTATTATTATCAGTCAGTGAACTGTATGAAGAAATTAGCTTTGTCACATCAGGGGTATCACATAGGTTTAATTTACATTAAACTTCAAATCCATATGGTGCCTATGTAAGCTACTATTTGGGGATTATATCAAATTGCCTTCCTCTGTTGGATAAACGAACAGAGCTTCAGCAGCTCGAATGCATGAAGGCAGTCTACCCAGCATTCTTCTATTCTAGTCTAATCTGAGATAACTGTAAAATGACAGAGGCATGCTGGGAGTTAGATTACCCTCTTAACCTTATCAGATTCTCAGCGTCTTTTGCTAAGGTAGTTCTGAAAGCCATTAGCCAAATTAAAAAAAAATCCCTTTTGTTTTGAATGCAAGCGCAGTGACACCTACAGATTTTCCTGGCTGATAGCAAACTCCATAAAAAGAGGTAAATTCCGGTATGGAAAGAATGTAAAAGGATCCTCTAAACTATTGTGTTTTCTACGTGAAGTTCCTAAACGTAATATCGGGAGGAGTGAACCCATCTAATCTTTCAATTAACTGCTGGAGCATATATGCAGCCGCTCACCTTACTCCGGCATCAGCTGTATCTGCATCCCTCTATTGCCCCAACTCCACCAATATAATTTAGGCATTTTGCTACCATACTCATCTTCCAAGCATTAGTAGTCCCACTGGGGGGTATATCTAAACTGGAGTTGAAGCTGCTTGCTTGAGCCCCTCCACTGTGGACAGCAAGCCAAACATATTAAACCATAACAGTTTAAAGATTACATGGGCAAACAAACTTGTGAAACCACTGCAAAAGAAATCATATTTTACCTGAGTTATGAATCTGAATTTGCAGTTTGTATTGAATGTGCAGTGAAAAGACAGTGTACCTAACGTCTTTCTATTGAATTGTAGAACTAGGGTGACCAGATTTCTCATAGTAGAAATGACGGTCAGGCACCCTCAGTGGTTTATTGCTGCAGAGTAAGTACAGAGACTTGCTACTGCCAATACAAACAGCATGTTAGTATATATGTGAGTAGAAAACACACTGCTTCAGCACAAATAGCATATATAAAATTACCCGTAGCAGATCTATACAAGTGGAGCTGGGGAAGGTGAGGGGTTTAAGAGGTACTCTGAAGTGCACTGCAAACTGCAACAGCAAACACTGACCCATACTATTTAATGCTGAGCAGCAAGCTCACTGGCTGCAGATACAACAGGAACCAATCAGCTAACGCAGTGTAGTTAATGTAATTAATAATAATAATAATTTGTTACATTTATATAGCGCTTTTCTAAGCACTCAAAGCGCTTTACATATAGAAGGGGGAATTTCTTCAGCCACCACCAATGTGCAGCATCCAGCTGGAAGATGTGACGCCATATTGCACCAGAACGCCATGATGAGTGATGAAGCCAATTATATATATATATATACATATGTGGATGATTAGGAGGCCATGATGGACAGAGGTGTTAGGACACTCACAGACCACAGGGTGATTGCCCCCTGCTGGCCTAACTAACACCTCTACCAGCAGCAACCTTGTTTTCCCAGTTGGTCTCCCATCCAAGTACTGAACAGGCTCAGCCCTGCTTAGCTTCAGTGGGAAACCATTCTTAGGCTACTGGGTAATTTGGCTGCTGGATAATTGTCAGCAGGTTGCGTTAAGGACCCATCAGTCTGCGCCCTCTAGAGATTCATGACAATACTTGTATGTATGTATGCATTTAAAAAAAAAAGAAGTTTAATTTACATTAATGGCACAGAGAAAAACAGGTTTATAAGGCTGCTGTCAGTGTAAAGACCCCGATATACTTTAAGCTAAATCGAAGAGCAAACTGATGTGATGTTATTTAGAAGAAAATCTGGTCAAAGCGAACTTCGTTTGGAGTTCATTTTGAGAGTTCGAAACCGCTTGCTAAAGCTAACTTTGCGGAAAAGTTCACTACGGCTGGAAAAACACCTTCATACTACCATTGGTCTGTGGGATTACTAGGTGGGTGTGTGCTGAGGCTCTGCCTTTTTTCTGACAGTGACTTCCTTTTTAGGAATTAAAAATGTTGGCTATGTTCGCGTCCCACTTGATTTCCTCTGTGCCAGTTAGCCAAATCCCGCTTTCACTAACTGCAAGATAATCGATAGGGAATTGTGATTGGGTAATTTTGTTCTCCAAAATATACTATGATGTTATTGTCAATTTTTGATGAGGCAATTCTTGACAGAAGACTATTCACTCTATGATCAGTCAGCGATAAAGACATTTTAAGACATTAACATTTTTTTTTCATAATAATTCAGGATGCTTACTGAAACGATCAAATGGCTCTTATGAGCTGGTTCTTTTTAATGAATCAAAAACATACGTCACTGTCGGTATAGCCTGATACAAGTAAATGTGTTCGACTTTACCCGGCGTTATACAATCCGATCGGTGTATGATAACAAAGAGTGTTTTGAAAGCATACAGAGTCATCGGCTCTCTAGTCGCTCTCGTGGTACTTTGATGTCATACACCAATCGGTTTGCGCAGCACCGCTTCAAGTCGAACACACCTAATGACTCTTATGAACCGGTTCTTTTTAGTGAATCAAAACGTACATTTGCCATTGTAGTCTCATTCCTGAACAAATGACTCATATGAACCGGTTCTTTTTAGTGAATCAAAACATACAGCAGCCAGTGTAGTCTAATTCCTAAACAAATGAATCAATTGAACTGGTTCTCTTAATTAATCGTATAAAAAGAGTTATTGGTGTTAATCAGTCTGAAAAATCCTTGACCAAACTGATCCGAACTGATCACTAAACTGCAAATTATCATTATTTTCAGTGATGTCCTTATCGAAATGAAGTAGGTTTTGATTGTCCATATGTTGTTACAGATACACTTTTTTTTGTTTTTGTTTTTTGTGCACTTTATAAGACATTCAACAGCATTACTGCAGACTCTTCATTACTGGAGATTGTTTGATGAATCTGAACTCAGCATTAAAACTAACCACCAACTGGTGTTGATGACAGTTCTATGGGTCTGACTTTTTTCTGCATTGCCTATAGCACAAGATTGAAGTAGATCTCTAAAAAGGCCACTCTTTGAACAATTACAACAATTTACTGCTGCTATAAGGCTATAAGTCAGGCACTGTTCACCTAGGGTCGGCATATGATGACAGCTCTGACTTCATAATGGAGATTAACAGAGACTCTGCCCCTGAATTGAGCACTATAAAGTACTGTGAATTTTGTGGTTAACCAAGAAAACTATACCAGCTGGGGACTCAGAGTGACTGGCTGGCCAGTCGATGTTCTTGCAATCGATCATGAGAGAACATTAATATAAACACACAGCCGCCAGGGACGGAAGCCAGGGGGGAAAGTTTTCTGTCCTTTACTCCTTTCATTTCAAGCTGCTTTCATTTCCTGTCTGGGAGAACAGTGCTGAGTTTCTTTTCAGCAAGCTCAGCTGAAATCTATAATATTTTATCAGTATGAATGAGTTTAGGCAATTAGTGTGTAGGAAAACCTCTTTCATAAAGCATAGTGGTGGTTATCTGTTAAATGACTTTCCATATACGATTATACGGTATGGTTAATATAAATGGGGGCGGTTCATGAGTGCTGACATCACCACTAAACATGGACGATGGAACACAGACCGCTGGCATATGAAGAGGTTTATGGAGTGAATAAATATGGTATGGGCCCTGTTTTATTTGCAGACAATCAATCACAGTGAACTAAGAAGCAGGCCTTCCTTATTCCCCTGAAACTCTACATGGAGCATCACAAGGGTTTACAAGATATATATGCACATGGTTTTATTTACACAGATGTGAGGTTCTACATAGGATTTAAGGTTCACACATCAAAAAAGGCACTTAAAGGGCTTTGAAAGTCTCAAAAAACAATGACACCATGAAGACAACGCTTGCTTATTGGTCTGCAGGCGTAAGGAACTAAAATATAAAACAGGCATTTTCTTCTTATTGTGTATATGGTAAAGAGAAATCATCATAAAGATTAAACTATGGATTAAAAGGCACAAAAGTCATACCTTTCTGCATCCATATTTGCATAATATCCATAATAAATAATAGGTATACAAGATTGAACATGCTGACTATTCGAAATCATATACACAATAAAGCACAATAAAGGTTTCCAAATTATATAATTTTACAGAAGAAGCCATCAAGATGCAATTTATGACACACTTTTGGGGTCAGATTTACTAACAGTTTGTGCCAGCGCAAAACCTTTTTGGCATAAAACTGTCAGGATTTACTAAAGACATGAGGTGAAAAATTAAACTGACCTTACTGCATATGCATTTGTAGGAGTTTCCCTTTCAGACGCAAAATTTATATGAGGAGAGTATTTAAGTGAATCATGCAAGGTGATTTACTAAGTTTTGCACTCATCAATTTACTGTGTTTGCGTTATTATTTACCGCCCAAAAAAAACATATCCTAAACCATTACACACCTAATTTGTGCTGCTCTTGGTAGATTATTGGTCATTATGGTCATTATGGAAATGATACGTCTGCGTCTGTGATTTTTAATTTGCACATCGTCAGTAGATCACGTGCAGAACTTTCCACTCCCATCTGCGCTTTTTGGAATTGTGCTCACGCTTATTTGCCCTGTTTTGTAAATCCGGCCCTTAGTGTGTAATCTGAGTATGCAAACTGGGACTAGTCTCTTTGCATATCTACATCCTGTAGACCGACTGAAGCAATCCTCAACTTTCCCTCTTGCTGTTTTTGTATAGAGACTACATTGCAGTTAATGATGAATTATATGGGATCCAGCATAGGCCCAAAACACATTCTCAGACAATCTTACTCAGACTTACTCAAACAGCGAGTCTCGTTCCCCTAAAAGGCAAAAAGCCTCTTATAAAAAGAGCTGACAAGATGTTGATAAGAGTGTTTCTAAAAAGGAACAGCCACCCTATGGTTTATTCAAGACAGCGTCATCATTGAACCATCCAGTGCAATTAACATCCATGTGTGAATGACCTCAAATTAGAGCAAATAGGCTACGCGACACACAATGGGTTTAGTGTCAGTGCTTATTTAGTGGTGAGGATTTGTATTTTCTGTACAATTGTTTTCATAGTACTTTTTATTCACCCAAACATAAAGTTAGACATGTGATTCATTAACTGCACAGATGTTTACCCAAAGATTTGCCAAGATCTGTTTTGTTTACCAGACAAAAACGCAATGGACCTTTTTGTCTCTGTCCCATTCAAACCCCCCATTTGCATCACCCTGAAATATCAACAGGTTTTATTTCCAATGTTAACAATGCTTTAAAATTCTCAGACAGGCTTGAAAAAGCACTCAGAGTGGGGTCTGTGTCTATCAATCAATTTTAGATGCATGCAATACACAAAACCTTAGAGGAAATAATGTTTAGCAGTAGCATTTTTACTAGTTTCTTTACAAAATCACTTTGTGGAAGAGTAAGTGCAATTGGTAAATTTTGAAATAAACCAAGTAAATCCCAATGCCAACCTACTCCGGAATCAAGTACAGACTGAATTCATCCTCCACTTGAACAGTCATTGGCGTAATTAGATCTAATAGTGGCCATCTGGTTGTCATCCCTTCAAATAGGCGAGACCCACTGGTTAGAAGTCAAGTGATTGACATGCACATTGAATTTGCCTCTCTTTCATGCTGACAATAGCTTGTAGCCACACACAATATCTCATTTGTCCAAAGTTCAACGCCAGCCGCATTTCCAGCCAATGTCTTGTTTGCGAGTGAAAGAGGGGCGCAACCTCTTGCTGTTTCACTTTTCTTTTGCAGAGTCACCAGGGTCTGGAGTGACAAAGTAGATGTCATTTCTGTCAAACACGTCCACTGTGCGTTCACAAACGTATTGTGGCTTTGACAGTGGGAAGCAAGAGCTAAAAAAACTAAGATCGATTTGGGGAATAGATGAAAGATTCTTAGGCCACAGGGGGTACATTTTGACTATTAAAAAAAAAGCCTTAAAATGTTTAGCAAGGCTGAAAGAGAGAGCAAACAAGCTTGTTTTTCGTATAATAGCCTAAAATATATGAGACATTCAAATCGGCACATGCCCAGTACCCTCAAATCGACTTCCAGTATGAATAAATAATAATTCTTCAGTTCGAATCCCAGACCGCCAGCCCATTTATAATTTCACCCCATCTCCACTCATCGTGCGAAGAGGAAAGCTGCTTGTTTTGACAGATTGGGATGCTTTGATGCATACTTCACTTGTGGTGGATTTTGCAGCTGCAATGCATGTTAAAGTAAACAGTCGGGCTGATAGGATCTTCATAGATGCATTTGCAGCCATGGTCTCTCGAGCAGCTGGAAAGTATAAGGGCAGAGAGGAATGTAATAGCATGACTTTTGCTGCTGTTCCACTTTGTGTGGTAAAATATAGACAGCTGGAGAGATAGAAAATAACAGTGTGGAGGAACAGTATTGGCAAATGAAAATCGTAATGAGAACCATAGTATTCATCACAACGCTGTGTCATGACCATTACAAAGACGGTTTATGGAAGTAATTTAGCCGTTTTCCTACAACAAAACATGTCTTGAAGTCTGACTGTTCTGTTATGTCCTCTATTTTGTTAAAATGTATTCTTCTCACAGGAAAGGAAATTCACAAATACAATCTTTTTAGTCTAAATTGTGCTCTCAGAAAAAAATTGGATTTGAGTAAATCAAGAATCTTGCTAATTGTTGACCCCAAAATTACTTTCACCATTTCATTCTTCACTGTTTCTTTAGAGCTTCTACATTTTAAAGAAAAAAGTCACTGTTTGGATTTAATAGACAAATGCTTAACAGTCATTGACTGGATCATTATTGCAGTGATTGTTACGTTTCTAACATGTTATATGTTTGGCAGCAGCTCTTCTAACCCACATTGATGGAGTGTGAAGCTTTTCATTTCTTAAACAACCACGGAAGACATCACATTGATTTTTGGTCAAGATCTTGTACGGATGATGCAAGAGTCAAGCACTCTGTAAAGTCTCCTCCAGCACATCCCAAAGACTTTCAATGAATTTAAGGTCTGGACTCAGAGGTGAAAATTATTCTTCATTCTTTTACAATTTGAGCCTGATGAATCTTGACATTGTGATCCTGGAATATGGCCATGATGTGTGTTCCTACATGGTTGTTTAAGAAATGAAAAGCTACACAATCCATCAATTATGGTTTGAAGAACAGTTGCCAAACATGTTACATGCCAGAAACATAATAATCCTTGCAATAATGCTCCAGTCATAGGATCTTAAGCATTTATAAATCCAAACAGCGACCGGGCAGTGTACGATTTCAGTATATGATCTCAAACATTTCTCATCCAATTCTCCACATTGCTATCCACATTGATTTTGTTGATCTTTACAATTACAACAGCTCAACAACTGTGTCATGTGTGTCTATTTTTATTTCTCCAGCGTAATTCTAAGAAAAACAGCTAAGATAAAGTTGTTAGAGTCCAATTTTTTCTTCTGTCTGGTTTCCCTCCATGATGTCAGGTTTGATATTATCAAATTGCCGTCTGAACACAGAGGCTATGGTCTGGGGAGAATGTATGACCGGTATCGTTTTCCCATTGTGCTCGGCGTAGACATTGGGACATACAGAGGAATGAAAATAGAGTGAACGGTGGTCTAGAGGGTCCGTGGGTTCCAGCTCATTATAGCAGTCCTGCACCTCTCTGGTTCTGTATGACTTCAAGGTTAACAAGCTGTCTGGAGCCGTTCTGTCTGCTTTCCACCGTTACATGAAGCTTTCTTCAAAGCAGCTCTCTGTGAGATAGAAACTCGATAAGAGTTTCAGGTAAATTACCAAAAGCAGCCCTTCAAGAGAAATAGACTCAAAACAATGTGTGTGGACCCTTCACAGAAATATGATTAACCCAAAAGTGTTTGATATTGCAAAGTGTGAGATGTTTTAGTAAACACTCATGCAGTTACTAGTTACTCAGCATTTTCACTGGCCACAATTTTGACATCGATACCATGGGCAAAACAGCCACATATATATATTTTTTATATTATCTCATATTTTGGCAGCATTTTATATTAGGCTGCTGTCACTTTAAGACCTGACGCACGGATCCATTACACTGTTACTCATGCGTTTTGTTTCTCTAAACTCTGTTTACGTTCACTTAAAACATAACTGAATGTGTTGACTGTTATTTTGTGTGTATTTGACTGTTTAAGCACAATAAGCAGCGAAAAATAACTAAATTTAGTAATGAGATATTGCTTTATGTGCATGCACCATGGGTGGGAGCACAAAATCTGTTGGAATGAGTAAAACTATGCGCAATACACACACACACACACACACACACACACACACACACACACACACACACACACACACACACACACACACACACACACACACACACACTTTCTTTAACTGAACAAAGAAAAAAAGATGTATATGCATTTGGCAGCTTTTTGTCTCTTTTGAACCCCAAGAACATTTGCTAAATAAGATATTAATGAGGATTGAAGGAAGTTTAATATCTCTGTCCAATCCACTTCTTGTTGTGACAGATGGCACAGTTGTCATGACGATGGAACAACAGAAAGAAACCGATGCTCAAATTTTGTGCCAGAGAAGCTGATGTGATATTTCAGTTATGTTTGACTCAAGGTTTGTGGTTTGCTTGATCAAAGTCAGACGGTTGTTTTATGTGAAAGGAATGGAGGAATTTGGTTCTTATGTAACTGTCACAACAAAAAGAGAAAGTGAGATGGAAGAAAAGAGAAAGAGGCCCTCAGGACTTGAAAATGTTGTAGGACAATTGGAGAGGTGAGGCAACATTGATAGGGGCATTACAAATGGCTGAAGAACAGATGCACGAAGCTGTCAACACATTCATCTCTGATTAATATCTCTGCCAAAACAAGAACAAGTGCTCCTGACCACCAAACAGTTCAAAGCACTCATTTATTATATGCTTTGTTTTAAATAATTCTAAATCTTGATCAAATCATATTTAATATCTATCCAGGATTTTGCATTCAAGCCTGTTACCACACACGCGAAACATATAAAATAAAATAAAAAAATAATAGGTGCAACATTTATTTACTATTCATTTATAAAATTGTACTTTATTTTATTTGCTCAAAGTTCAATCTCCCTTAAAATAAAATAAAATGAAATAAAATATAAATATAAATAATATAAATAAGTAAAATAAAAAAGTAAATTAGAAATAATTAAATAAGTAAAATAAAATAATTTAAATTCTGACAATATTTATTTTCAATAAAATAGATGAAAGACATAAAAGATGTCACAAAATGGATCAAAATGTCAAGACTATATCTCCTCTGACCTGAATACACGTGATGAAAGCATTTGAGAGTATGCCCGCACATGAACTTTATGATAGCAATCAGATGTGGACTAAGATACATCCCCGTGCAATAAGGGACGTGAAATAAAAAAGAACAGGAATGTGTGTGGAAAGATCCCTTTAAAAGCCTGGTGCCGTGACCACCAAAATCCATGAGCCGCACGGATATCACCAGATCCTAGTGACCTTGCTCATGTTTAATCTAGCTTCCCAATGTGAGCGAAACTTTTTAAGTGATAAAATAATAAAATAGAGGCTGTGCCTGTCTGGGTCAAGTTGTGGGATAACCAGACCTGATTCTGTGTGACCTGATATCAAGACCCTTATCAGAGCTCTGCATCATGAGAGAGCTCAACCCTGTTATCATTGGCCTCTTCCTGCAGTTTGTTTGTGATTTCAAACAGAGCCTAAGACAACAGAGAGGGGCAAGATGAAACAAGGAATCTCCTAGAGATAAAAATCAACTGCAGGCAGTCCGATGTCCTCCAGGGGTCAGGGCCAAAGTTCAAAACCTTATGTGTATGTAAGGATTGAGGAAAGAGGATTCACTGGAAAGCACCCGTCAAGCAATAGCTGTCCAAACACAGCCCTGACGTCTATAGGCTAAAACAAGGCAAAATTTGGGCTGTCAGTGAAAATTTAATAGACGTCTAACCATAGCCCAAGAATAGACTAGTCATCTCTAGAACATGAACATGTCAAAGAAATGAAACCAAAAACCTTGTAATCACTACATGATGGAATATCATGCATCTCGCAAGTTATTTTGGCAAAGAAGACATGTAACCAAATTCAAGGTCATTTTGGCTAGAAGTAGGTTACATAGCCAGACTACAGTATATCGGGTTTACCTAGATGGTGAAATGACAGCTATTGGGTCATTCCCTGTCAAATCAACCAAATTTCAGGAACTTCGACAGCTAAAAAAATTTTTCTGTACAAAGACAAACATAAATAGTGATGAAAGCCAAAATATTCAATGTTACAGATGTATATTTACTAATCCCCTATTTCGTAGATTGTTTTTGCCTGAGATTTTGAGCTAATTTACAAGCGTGTAAAAATGATTTTTTAGAAAGATGGCAGTAAAATCTGCTTACTTTAGCAATCTCTGTGCATTATATGCCAACGGTGACAGAAAAAAAGCATCTTTTGTGTTTTTTCCCCTCAAGTTTGCATGCCTGCAACTGAAGGAGCATTAAATATATCTTAATATCCTTTTAGATTCTGATTCTTAACAAACTTTCCATTTGCTATCGTCATTTTAAGGCCCTCAATGGTTTAATTTGAGCCGGGACCTCTGGTTGAGTTGACACGGAATGACCCTATTGCTTGCTGGGCATTGATCAAATATTCAATGGATCCAGAAACAAAAAAAATACATTAAAATGACTAAGGATTAATCTGAACAAATATCTCCAACATCCCTCAAATTGAAAAATTTCAAGAAAGGACAATTTTGTTTGTTGTTTATTTATTGAAGTTTTATTTTTTATTTAGATGAACAATTTTCAGTTTTCATCAAAAGAAAATAATTTTATTTATTTAAAAAATATTATTTATTATTAAAATAAAGTATAACTTTTTTAAATTAAAAACATAAATTAAAAATAAAATATATAGTTAAAAAAAATAATAAACAAATTAGCATTACAATTGTATTTTCTCCAAAATCCTTCAAGCGGAAATAAAAAATACTATTTTAAAGATAAACAAAATACATAAATAAAAATAATTAATTTCTAAAATCATGTTTAATGATTTACCTCTGTCATGAAATGTCTCATATCATGAAATGTTCACTGACCTTTGACCATTCTTTCAGCATTGAGGACAGCGCCACAGCTTTACACAAAGACATGAGTTGTATTGAATATAAATCAATCATTCATATTGTCCTTCAACGTAAGGATCAAAGGTCACGTGTCTGGTCTCTGGTGGTTTAAATACTCAAGCATTTATTGCACCCTGGTTTATGGCGAGATGAGCCGGCCGACCAGAATGCTGAGCTAGTAGTAGAGATTGTTATGCTAGTGCAACCTGAGATTACACACACAGATCCTCACGTGGGAAAGGTCAGTGCGCTGAGTGTGTGTGAGAGACTGTGAGAGAGTGTAGTGTCTTAGCTATTCCACCTTGAAATATGGTCTCTTCCCCCACTTCGACAGTCATTTGTCACCCTGGCACGCTGTCCCGATGTCCTCTTCATATTTATGTGCTGGCCGGCAGCCACTGTCCGACTGCAAGTATGAACATATGACCCTCTGCACACATACCTCCTGCTTCCCTTCAGCCCCTTGGCTCACCATCACATCATTAGTTAGTAGTGCTGGCTAAGACAAGCATCCATCACTAATACTATTGCTAATATATGAGATTAAGGAGGAAACGAACAAACCCTTAAAACTAAATCGTGCAGCACAAATTACACAAAAACATTATAACTCTGAAAGATGTGCTGTTATTTTTTTGAGCAAGAAGATTTATGATTGTGGACATCAAAACGGTAGCAAAAATTCCCAAGACTTGCAATGAAGGAGGAACCTGAACCGAGACAACTCTTTATATTTGTTCAGGCACAATCTGAAAGATATTTATCACACCAAATAGGTAACTTTTAACGATCAACGATTAATAAACACTTATTTCTGTGCGGTTCCTTGCACAATACAATGGTATGACCGCAAAATGCTTTTACCACAGTGCATGATTTATAAACTAATACATTTTGATGTTTGCATCATATGACCAGCTCTATATGTAAGTCTTTTCTCATAGCCTATAGCAAACTTGCTCAGTAGCTCACCTTTAACAGCAATACAATTGCGATGTTGAATGCTCAGGTGGCAGTCCTGTGAAACACGAGTCACAGTAAAAGAGCTTAAAATGATTCAGAGAAGCAAGCAAAAATAGCATGGTTGCTTCAGAAAATGCATTTTTTACCACGTTTGCTTTTCTTAAAGTCCCCATGAAATCTAAATGGAAGTTTTTTGGCTTTTAGTATGTTAGTCTTACTGTTATCTGTAAGTTAGTGTGCTCCAAAACAAGGACAAAATTTGCATTTGGAAGATATTCAAAACTCATTTTCGCCAATATGGATCAGTGATTTTAATGACATCACACTGCACTTCAGCTTCTCATCAGATTTTCTGTCCAATCAAATGCTCTCTAGAATCAGAAGCACCCCGCCCCCTACACTATAAATAGACGCTGAAGCTGCGGCTGAAATCGGTCACTTGTTCACACTATTAGTATTTTTATATGGAAAATGGCACATATAGGGAATAGGGAACGAGTCAGACAGTGTAAATATGCTTTCCATTCTGGCAAATGAAGTCTAGTTTCACGTTAGTGTCACGTGAACAGCCGCAGTGCACGCGTCGTCTGCTCCGGTCCAGAGACATGATAGCACAGAGCGGATCATATGAGTCTGTGCAGACCACAAAACATATCGGACCCATTTGAATTCTGCACAGAATGCTATATTTTAAAGCTATATTAGGAGAAGAAGAAACAGTTAGAGTTTAGGAGGAAACTCCGGCTTTACTGAGCTCAACGGCTCTGGCTCATTTCGGAAGGGTGCGTCCTCCGGAGGTCGCATTCGAAGGCTGCATGCGTCAAAAGGTCTCATTTCAAAAAAGTAAGTAGGACACTCCAAATGCGACCTTCGAATGTGCATGATGTGTATCCTTCGCTGCTGCAGATAACCCACAATTATTTGCGTCGCCGTTAACAACCATCATATTTTAGTGCTTTTTAAACGTTTAGTACAGTACATTGCTGTCAAGGTAAGAAACAATTCATAGTCATTTTCAAATTTAACCATCGGTGTGCCTTTGGCCCTTAAAAGTTTAAAATATGTTTCAATGCACATGGACATTCTTTTTAGAACATAAATAAGTTATCTGGGCTGTAACACCTCCTTTTAAAAGCAGGTTAACTATGGCTCATAGAAACACTGATGTAGTGGACAAATACAAATGGTTCACATGTATCATTAAGTATATCAAAAGCAGTGGAATGAGTATAATTCATCATCAGACAATGTGCATTAGAACAACAGCTGCTCCATGAAACCCCTCATAATCAAGCTCAAAGATCTTTTTGTGTACTTATATATGGTTTATGTTTCTAGCCAGAGCTTTTGACAGATATACTGGTATGGCAATAATGAAAGGAGCTTTCTTTTAAGCAGATTCAATCAATAAATTGATATGTTCCAGAAAACATCATTGTTTACAGCTGTTTGGAGAACAGCTATAAAATTGAGTAAATGAAAAAGGCTTTGGCTTGATTTATGAACCCTGAGGAGCTTATAAAATATATTCGGATCTGTCGGCCTTTACAGTAATTCCAGTTAAGATACATGAGCAAGGACACATGTCAAGCTGTTGTTTCTCTGGAGCAGATGTCCTTCAGCACTGATCACACAATCACTGCTAAGATAACCTAAATGCACTAAATAAGCCTATATGGATATTTTGCACTTGAGAAAAAAAAAGATTTTATGATTGACTAGGCCTATTAGTTTCTTTAATTGATACAGCCAGTGCAAAACAGAATTGCCAATACAAAACCTACTTTTGTAATCTAAAGCTCTTTGAAATGATTCGAGAAGTGAAGAGGAAACAGACAGACAAAGACAGATTGTAAAGAGAGCATGTTTAGATTGCAGTTCTTATCAGGTCGTCATAAAAACTTTGCTTAGGATTCAGAGCTATGAGAAGGAGTCAGACCTGCCTCAGATGATGGCAATGCATACTTGGGTGAGACTCATCTGCTCTCAGCACGTGAACAGACCAGAATGTGACATGTGGCTTATGAAAAAGGATATCAAGAAAAAGTCAAAGTAAATACATTTTCACCTGCTGGATGCAGGATAGCTGCCCGGTTAAGGCACTTAAAGGTTTAGGGGTTAGTTCACCGGAAAATGAAAATTAGCCCATGATTTACTCACCCTCAAGTCATCCTAGGTGTATATGACATTCTAAAGGGGTGCTTTTGTGTCAGAAAAATATCCATATTTAAAACTTTATAGACTAAAATAACTAACTTTCGGCATAAAGCCGTACGCAATTCAACTTACGGCAAAAGACTAACCCCTGATGCAATGTATAGAAAAGTTTTGACGCCTCTCACAGATAGGGCTGGGCAACAAACTCAAGACCCTCTTCTCTTATATTGAAATCCTCTGCTTTTTCTCTTTAAAAATTAAAATTTTAGACTTCCGCTTTCGCCAATACGCATGCATCAAGGGTTCAAGGGTTCAAGGGTTAAGGGTTACTCTTTTCACCGTTTTTAGAAATAGGGCTTATTCAACTTCTTTCCTACATTTAGATGGATAAATGCATTTTTGTCTCAGTGCATAAATTGTTTTAGTTTGGCAGGGTCGCCGCTAGCTTAGCTTAGCATAATGAATGGAATCCTATGTTTCCAGCTAGCATGTCCCAAGTAAAAGTGATCCAAAAAACCCCCCACCTAATTATTTCTTGTGGCCTGCGTATTCACAACAAGTACAAATAGCGACGCAGATTAAGACTAGGCGTTTTCCTAGGCAGATATTAACTTATTAAATTATGGGGGCGCCCAGGCGAAGCACTGACATTTGGGTGCAGAGATATCACGCAACACATGAAATCGGGTCCCCTTACAGTGAAGGCGCCATTTTGTGTCAGCCTCCGTAGCTTCTCTGTGTGCTCCAAAAGGGAGGGGTGAGCAGTGGGCAGATGCATTTTTATTTTTTTAAGAACTGTTCACTAAGGTTATTTGGGAAACCAAAAATTGTTCTTCAAAAACACCCTTTTTTAACCTTTATTTTTAGGATGGTAGGGTTGTTCCTGTGTGGAAACACTTAAAATATGAGTGCGCTTGTATTGTGATTTTAGAAACGTTAAACATTTAAGTTATTGTGATTTGCAGCATTAATGGGAGGGCCTAGCAGGATGTAAAATAAAAACAGCTAAAGTGAAATTCGAAACTAATAACACAAAACATTAAATAATCTAATGTATTAAATGCATTGCTAATACGTACTGATGTTTGTGCAGTTGTTTCCCTCCAAAACTGTCACAACTCCTATAGAGAAAGTATATAGTATATATATATATATTGTCAAGTCAAACTGGCAAAGATATAAATTAATTACAAAAAGGATACAAATGATAAATAAATAACAAAGAAAATACATAAATAAATAAATAAAAATAAACTGGAAAATAACTATAGTAATCTCAGCCAATCGGATCGAGGGGCGGAAAAAGAGGAAACGGAAAAAAATAGATATCCAGTGTTGTAATGAGACGCGGCGGGAGAGCTCTGCCAAAACTCCCGAGCTGGACGCGAGAAAAAGTGCACAGACTTTAAACATCATCAGATCCCGGAGTGGAAGCCGGTGAGCACTTTATTGATTCACTTTGCGTCTGTAAATGATGCAAAATGATGCTGGTTTAGCGGCAGATGGTGTTTTAGTTGATGACGCAGCAAACTTGTCTGGGCTCGGCGCGGAGAGTTTGTGACCTAATTTAGCTGTTCAATACATTAATGTTTAAAAGCTAAATACAGTTTTATGTTGTGAAGTTTAATGGTATTGTGTTACTATTGTGCTGATTTGTATATATGTTTGTATTTTGGCTTAATCACGGGAGAATGTGATGTAAATTATTTCTTCAGTCCATACGTGATGGAACAATTTGCTAAAATAACAAATAGTGTGAGAAATATCATTTCACATGCACATTGTGATTGTAAGTGATTTAAGTTAATTTTCTGGAATTTACAATGTACTAATTAAGTTTATTAAGCTGGTTAATAATATAATTTGAGCGTGCTTTGTTAAAAAATACACAAACTCAATAATGAAACAGGTTTAATAAGCTTTATTTTCAATTCATTTACATTTTCTGTATTTTTTGTCTCTGTCAAAGGTTTTTCACCTTTCTTCTGTTTTAATAAAGAAGAGTGGAATCCAGTTGGCCTCCGTTGATGATGTCGTTCTCCCTTTCAAGCGGGGAAATTGTGCACACACAAAAGAAGCTTGACAGTGAAAAACCGGGAAACTAGAAGCAGCTGGAAACCTGTGGAACTTAAAGAGACAAGAAAGGATAATAAATTATTTTCCCAACATTAACAAAAATTAAAATGGCAGAGCAAGCGACCGGGAAATCACTCGACCAGCTGAAAGCTGAAAGGACAGTGGAGAAAAGAGCATTCACACGACTAATCAACACCATAACCAGAGCTTATCAAGAGATGACAGAAGAGGGTCTTCAGGACAGTTTAAATAAACTCACAAAGCAAGCAGAAAAAGTCATGGAAGCAAATGATGATCTTGAAGAGGGCATCATTGCAGAATTAGAGGCGGAGCTGGACACGGACAAGTCACCTGTGTTAACAGAACAGCAGAAAGCCGACCATGATAAAACAGCTAGCGAATGTGAGTTAAAACTGAAAGAAGTTAAATGTCTTCTCCAAGAAACTCTCTGGGCCAAGTTTGGAGATATTGAACTGCCCATAGCATTGCAGGTTGCTGAAGCTGAAAGTGAACGTGTCGCAGCAGTAGTTCCAGATGGCAATCAAGAAGCATACGACTTCATGCTCAGTCACCTTCAAAATTTGGTAAAGACCAAAGACCTGCACAGCCGGTGGCAGCTGTGCATTCCCCAAGGTGATCAAAATAACTTCCGCCAGGGCCTGAGAAGTCTCGAGCTCAATGTTACCAGATTAGTTTCGAGAAAAGCTGATTTCATTCGTGCGAGACGAGAGGAGGAGGCAGAGAAGTTAACACCGTCACCAGCGATCTCTAGCTACCCTGTGGCAACGATTAAGTTAAAGCCCACATCCCTCCCAAAGTTCAATGGTAACAAACGTGACTTTCACAGGTGGAAAAGGGACTGGGAAGCGCTTCAGAAGCGGGCGAACCTACCGGTTCCAAGGAGGTCAAAAGATCCAGGTTCTTGACAGTCTCGAAGAGATTGTAAGAGATCTTCGCCTCACCACTTATAATACAGCAGATGACATTTTCCGTGTCTTGGAAAACCGCTACGGAAACGTGACCGCTATTGCTATTGAAATAGTGGAGGACTTGCAAAAGCTCCCTGCTATCAGAAGTCACCAGCCACGGAAAATAGTTGAATTAATACAAACAGTAGAAAAGGCACTTGGAGATTTATGTGACCTTGGAAACACTGGCGCTATCAAGAATCCTTTAGTAACAAAGTCAATTGAAGGAAAGCTACCTGAGTCTCTCAAGAAGGAATGGCTTATTCACATTTCTGACCAACAGAGCTCTGTTACACCAGAAAATCGGTTTGATAATCTGTTAGCATTCCTCAAAAAGCAAGAGAGCATTTATGAGCAGCTCGAACAGCTAAGGGATGAGGAACCAAGCAGAAGGGAGTCAAGAATTGAGCCAAGATGGGCAAGAACAAAGTCCACAAAATCAAGCAAAGACCAATCAGGGTGTGTAGTCTGTGATGACATTAAACACAAAAGGAAGCTCTACTTCTGCAAACAGTTCCGTTCACTAAAGCTAACGGACAAGAAGGCTGCAGTAAGAAAACTGGGAGCTTGTAAAAGGTGTCTTGAAGTCCACGAGGACCATTCATTCTGCAAACCCAACTTTCTCTGCAAAATCCAAGCCTGCAAAGAAGAGAACATTCCTGAGCATCACTATTATTTATGCCCAAATGCTGAAAGGAAAGAGAGCAGTGCTATACAGAAAAAGAGCAAGCTTCATCCTGAAGGAGGAAGAGGCCAGAGGGATTACACAAAAGATCAAGAAGACTTCCTCTGTAAACTCCCACCAGACTTAGCACAGCAATGCCGAAGTGTGTTCTCAAACACAGCATCAAGGGCATTTAATGTGATAAAAGAACACCCAAGTTTGCTAGCAGAAGGTGGGTTGCTGGAACTGCCAGTAATCATGATGCTTCTCAATGTGACCGCTAATGCCGGACAGAAAATTGGGACACTAATTGACTTGGCATCAGACACTAATTACATAACACACAGTGCTGCAAATCGTCTGAACCTGAGAGGTGAGAGAATCACTCTTGTCATCCATGGAGTCGGAGGGATGAAAGTTCGTGTAAGAACCAAGCGTTATCTGCTTAAAATCAGAGTAAAAACTCTCCAGGGCACTCTCAGGTCACATCAGTTGGCTTGCTATGGATTAGAAAGCATTGCAGAGATTCAAAAACAGTGTCACCTGAGCGATTGCAAAATTTCTTTCCTGATGTTCCCTTAACTGAACTGGCAAGGCCTAAAGTAGTTGAACTGCTTATAAGCCACCGAGAAGGTCAGTTAGCCCGCAGAGGGTCAGAGTGGTTGGAGACCTTGTTCTATGGGATGGACCACTGGGAAAGACGGTTGGAGGAACTCATCCTGAGCTTTTCGAGGTGGCTGTATCGGCTCACAAGTCCAAAACGCATTTTCGCAAGGTCGATGAGAATGGCTGCTGTAAAGTATGAGGAAGTAATAGAGTACTGTCCACCAAACAAGCCATTAGCCAAATTTCATGAATCAAGCACATCATCCAGCACCGAGACTTTCTGGAGTGGTGGAAGTGGGATTCCATCGCAGCATGTGAGCCTAAATGTGGTGGGTGCGCTGTGGAAATTGCCAACCAGGTGGGAAGGAAATGACTCTTGCTGAGGAGAGGGAACTCGAAATAGTAAGAGAAGGCCTCACTTACGTTATGAAGGATAACCACAGCAAGGAGCCACATTGGCATGCCAAGTATCCTTGGTTGGAAGATCCAGCTTCCTTACCAAACAACAGGAAGGCAGTTGAGGCTACTTTCTTGAGGATGGAGAAACAGCTAGCTAAAGAACCTGAATGGAAGGCTGCTTATAGCGCTCAAGTGCAGGATATGCTTGACAGAGGGGCTGCAGTAAAGTTATCTAAAGACACAATCACAAACTGGACTGGCCCTGTGTGGTATGTAAGCCATCTTATTGCTCCTAACCCTCACTCCGTCACAACACCAGTGAGGCTTGTTTGGAACAGCAGTCAAAGGTTCAAAGGTGTTAGCATGAACGATTTGTTAGTGAAAGGACCAGACTTTCTTAACCAGATACGTGCTGTCCTGCTGAGGTTCAGGAGTGGAGTGCATGCGGCATTAGGAGACATCAGGAAAATGTACAATTCCGTTTGGTTGGAAGACCGTGAAATGAATCTACACAGATTCCTTTGGAGAAACTCTGAGGACGAGGAGCTGGAGGAATACGCGGTCACACGAGTCAACATTGGAGACAAGCCAGCAGGGTGCATCGCGCAGCTGGCAATGCGTGAAACTGCTAATTTACCACCCTTTACTCACCTCGAGGAAGAGCGCAGAGTGCTCCATCAAGACAGCTATGTTGGCGACATTCTCCCACAATGACTTTAACCAGCTGAAGTCCGTCGTAGCAAATGTGGAGCTGATCTTAAAGGCAGGAGGATTTCTTTTAAAACCATGGGTCTTTTCAGATCAAAGTGGAAGGGGTGAGTCAGAAGATGAGCCCTCTGGAACCAAAGAAAAGATCATGGTTCTACCAAACCAAATGCATGATGATGAAAACAAAGCACTTGGCCTGGGCTATGATGTGGAAGATGACAAGCTCCGTGTGATGACATCAATTAATTTCTCAAAGAGAAAAAAGAAAATGCGTCTTGGTCAGAATCTTTTGCAAGAGCAAGTCAGAACCCAAACACCAAACCCACTGACACGGAGGAGCTGTTGAGTCAGATATCAGGTGTGTATGATCCAGTAGGCCTAGTGACTCCTGCCAAGCAGAAGGGGGCAATTTTGGTCCATGAGCTTTCCAAGAAGCAAAAGATGGAAGGGTTCCAGTCAGTGAAAGTTGGGACGCCGCCCTCTCAGATGGTCTTAGGGAAGATGCGGTCAAGCTCTTTGAGGAGTATGTCCAGCTTGGCCAGATTAAGTTCACTAGAGCTTTGACTCCCCCAAATTCCAGTGATAAACCCTTGGCGATAACCTTTTCAGATGGAAGTGAAAATGCTTATGGTGCGGTAATGTACCTCAGATGGAATTCTGATCAGGGCTCAATCATCAAGCTTGTGGAGTCCAAAGCAAAACTGACTCCGTTAGATCACAAAGGAGACGCTGTCAAAGCAGAGATGTGTGGAGCAGTGTTTGCTTCACGGCTGCGAAAGTACTTTGAGCAGCATAGCCGAAGTTGGAAAGTGGTATCACTTGGTTGATAGCCAAACTGTCCTTGGTGCTATACAGCGAGAGCTATGGCTATAAAACATTCTTCGCTAACAGAATTGGAGAAATCCAAGAAATTACGAAGGCGCAAGAATGGTGGTGGATACCAGGTCCTCAGAACATTGCAGATGTGATCACAAGGGGGGCTAATCCCCAAAGTCTTGATGAAAATTCAGAGTGGCAAAATGGGCCAAAGTTCCTTAGCTTACCAGTAGATGAATGGCCAATCAAGTCAGCGAAGGATATAGCAGCTACTGCCCGAGAAAGCATCAGTAAGCTTCAAAAGAAGGCATTTGCAGCTGCACTGACAAGGTCTAAATTCAAACAACTGAGACCAGCTGAATTGTCAAGGCAAAATGAGGATCTCATCCAAGTCCAAACAGAACCCAGGAGACCACCTGCAGGATCGGCTGTCCAAAACGTATTCATTATGAAGCAGTTCAGTGATCTATCCAGACTAGTTAACACAGTAGCGTGGGTTTGGAGGGCAGTGAAAAAGTTCCTTGGCAGGAATCGAACTCTAAATAACCCAAAGTGGGAGGCGGTCTCTTCAACAGGAACCATCTCCGTGAGAGAAAGACAAGATGCCCTGAGAGACATTTTTCTTGCTGCAAGAAGGTATAACCTTCCCGAACACCACCAGGGACAGGTTGGTTGTGTACGAGGATCCAGATTCTGGGCTATTGGTTTGTGGTGGAAGAGTGCAGGTCTTTAAGGAAGATCAAGTTAGCGTCCCGATCCTTCCCTACGATGCATGGGTGTCCACATTGCTAGCCCGAGAATCTCACAGAGAAAGCCATGGAGGTTTGGCGAAACTTTACTTAGGATGAGGAGGAAGGCTTGGGTCATCAGGGGTAGAAGAATAGCCCAAAAGGTTGTCGACAGCTGCGTTCAATGCCGGAGGACCAAAGCAAAGAAGTGTCAACAAGTTATGGGTGATTTGCCACCAGAGAGATCTCAGCCTGCTGCACCTTTCAAGTTTACAACAGTAGATCTCTTTGGGCCCTACCTTGTGAAAGATGATGTTAAGAAGAGAGCTTCCATGAAGGTCTGGGGTGTTGTCTTTTGCTGTATGTCAAGCAGAGCAATCCACGCAGAATTGGCAAACACCCAATCAACTGAAAGTTTCTTAATGGCCTTCCAAAGATTTGCTGCAATGAGGGGCTTTCCTGAAAAGATCTATTCAGATCCTGGCACCAATTTCATCGGTGCAAGACCGGTTCTACAGGAGCTTTACAAGTTTCTGGAGGGCATCGACAAGTCTGCTCTAGAAGAAACAGCCGCACGAAATGGAACGGAATGGATGTGGAAAATTCATCCAGCCGATTCTCCACACAGGAATGGAGCTGCGGAAGCTGCAGTGCGCATTCTAAAAAGGGCACTCCAAAACTGTGGAGTCGAGTCTGGTCTCACTTACAGTGAATTCCAAACAGTACTTCAAATGGCAGCCAATCTTGCGAACGAGCGGCCTATCGATGCCAGAGCGCAAGCCCAGGAGGACTGTATCCAGTATGTAACTCCAAATGCACTACTGCTGGGGCGAGCATCCCAAAGCGGTGATGTCAAAACATTCGACTTTTCTAGTTACCCATTTAAACGCCTCCAAGCAATGCAGGTGATGGTGGATAAATTCTGGAGACACTGGAGCCAGCTTGCAGGTCCAAATTTATTCTTAAGGACCAAGTGGTATACCATCCATAGGAATGTTGCAATTGGAGACATTGTCTGGATAGCGGATCAAAATGCACTGAGAGGGCAATTTAAACTTGGCAGAGTAATCAGTGTCAATCAGGACAACAAGGGTGTTGTAAGAGACGTTAATGTTCGAACCTTCCCAAGTTACCCAGTTCCTATTACAAAGCCCTCAAAAGCAACAACTAAGAACCACCCAGTGTCAAAGGATCGCAAAGAGAAGATCCCAAGTACTGTTCTTCACAGAGATGTGAGACGACTGGTGGTCCTTCTACCAATTGAAGAGCAAGTGAGCAAGTAGTTTAGTGAAACATTCTAACTTGTATGTAATTAGAAGCGTCAAGCAGTTTGCCTTCTAAGCATTGCGATTTCCTCGTGTATCCAAGGAAAATCGAGTGGGAGGTGTCAAGTCAAACTGGCAAAGATATAAATTAATTACAAAAAGGATACAAATGATAAATAAATAACAAAGAAAATACATAAATAAATAAATAAATAAAAATAAACTGGAAAATAACTATAGTAATCTCAGCCAATCGGATCGAGGCGGAAAAAGAGGAAACGGAAAAAATAGATATCCAGTGTTGTAATGAGACGCGGGGGAGCTCTGCCAAAACTCCCGAGCTGGACGCGAAAAAGTGCACAGACTTTAAACATCATCAGATCCCGGAGTGGAAGCCGGTGAGCACTTTATTGATTCACTTTGCGTCTGTAAATGATGCAAAATGATGCTGGTTTAGCGGCAGATGGTGTTTTAGTTGATGACGCAGCAAACTTGTCTGGGCTCGGAGAGTTTGTGACCTAATTTAGCTGTTCAATACATTAATGTTTAAAAGCTAAATACAGTTTTATGTTGTGAAGTTTAATGGTATTGTGTTACTATTGTGCTGATTTGTATATATGTTTGTATTTTGGCTTAATCACGGGAGAATGTGATGTAAATTATTTCTTCAGTCCATACGTGATGGAACAATTTGCTAAAATAACAAATAGTGTGAGAAATATCATTTCACATGCACATTGTGATTGTAAGTGATTTAAGTTAATTTTCTGGAATTTACAATGTACTAATTAAGTTTATTAAGCTGGTTAATAATATAATTTGAGCGTGCTTTGTTAAAAAATACACAAACTCAATAATGAAACAGGTTTAATAAGCTTTATTTTCAATTCATTTACATTTTCTGTATTTTTTGTCTCTGTCAAAGGTTTTTCACCTTTCTTCTGTTTTAATAAAAGAAGAGTGGAATCCAGTTGGCCTCCGTTGATGATGTCGTTCTCCCTTTCAAGCGGGGAAATTGTGCACACACAAAAGAAGCTTGACATATATATATATAAAAACCTTATAGGGGAAAACACATAAACTAATCATCCATTACAACAATATCCAAAGAAAATATGTATCGTGCAACAGTTGGATTTGGCGATGGAAAATTATTGTTTCTTTTATATGGAATATAACAAATGATAGAGAGTCAATCCATGAATTGGGGAAATTAACTAATATTGCATTGTTGATGAGCACTTTACTGAATCATAGTAATATATACTGTACGTATTTTAAAATCTAATAGTGAAGCAACTTATTGGGAAGTTATTGGGAACCTATATAATTAAAAAAAGCTAAGCAATGATAAAACCCTCAGTTTCCAGTAACATCATCTGTTCTGATGTTTTAATTCCAATGCTCACCGACGCGACCTGACTTACAGCTTAATGTTTCTTCCTCTTTCCTGTTCAGTTTTAGCACCCCATTCGTCCAGCACTGAGGCGGAGGTGTTTACTGTCTGCTCCAGGTGCTGTTACGAGGGCCAGGCCGGGCCAGGCCCGGGGAGAGCGAGGGGCCACCCTGGATAGCATAAACAAACAGACCCCAGAGAGCCTGCTGTTTTGATAATGTCCATGATTAGCTCAGGTGCTGGGTTATGACCCTGCCAGACCCACAGGCCTGGTGGTGGCTGCATGTGTTTTCCTTCTTCTCCGACAAGGAAAAGATGCAGCTGCTTTTACTAGGCCACAATTTAAACCAGAACCCCTTGACAGGACAGACTGAAGTGAAAGGAAAACGGTAATTTTGTGGCTTTTAGTCCATGTTTATATATATATATATATATATATATATATATATATATATATATATATATATATATATATATATATATATATATATATATATATATATATATAAACTTTATATATGTAATATATGTATATAAACTATATATAAACTTTATATATGTAATATACACTATGCAACTTTTGGTCCAATATATTGCTATATCCTTAATAAATACCACATACTGATCAAATGGAACAACCTAACCCTAACCCTAGCCTACAGTACTATTCATATATATCAACACTATCGATAAATCCTAACTTAGTATAATGTGACTTCATTGGTTTTATACATAGCTGTCAAGTGTGTGAAAACATTTAAAGGCATATGGTTATTACAAAAATGTAATATTCTTCCCAAAATTATTTTTTTATTAATATATAATTAAGTATAAAATATATAATCACAATCATAATCAAAATCACAATCATAATCAAAATCACAACCAGGATGGCCGAGTGGTTAAGGCGTTGGACCTAAGATCTAATGGACTTATGTCCTCAACATGTGTGTGATCGGCTACAATGATCATCACTGCAAACTTTCATGCCACGATCTTAATATAATGCTATAATCCACACTTTTCATGATTAGTTAATCTTGAGAGCTGTAATAGTAAAAACGTGCTAAAAGTTTCCGAGAGAGTTCCACATGTAATACTTAGCTATTTCATATACAAAGATGTCAGCAAATCCCAGCAGTGGACTCACAGTAGACACACCCCTTCAAACAGAGCGTTCAGAGCAGAGGGCTAAAATCAGGATAGGAAAAATGCCAATCTATGACCATTTTTGATGTACAAAAAAAAATACATACTAACATTATAAGTCCACCACAGGAAACATAAAACAATAAAACAATGCAGTTCATGACTCCTTTAAGAAAAATGCGCGTTTACTTCTAATATGTAACATATTTAGTTATAAGTTTAGTGTATGCAGGAAGATAATGCATCAGCCAAAGTGTTTGTCAGGGCTGTGCGAAGGTAGGAAGACGATGAAAGAAGAATGAATTTCAAAGGGGCAGGAACAGGAACAGGTAGGTTCACATAACAGAGATCGGACAAGGTCTGAGAGAAAGGGGAGAACTAAATAGCAAATGGAAATGAGATAATGAACAAGACACAGCTGAACAGGACTAGACTTACGATGGTAACCATGGGAACTAATGAGTGGCAAAAAGAATCATGTGAAAAATGAAAACACATTGAAAGTCCATGAACAAAACAGAACGTGGCTGTGACATTACACCCCCTCCAACAAGGTGCGACCCCGCACCGTAACTTGATAAAGATGGCTGTTGAAGGGGGACCTGAGGAGGCTTTGGATGAGGATGATGTGCAGGTGAGATGCTAGCAGAAGACACAGGAGGAACCAAGGAGGAGGCAGGAGGAACCAGGGCGAAGCTGATGGAGGGAGGGACCATGGAAGAGAAAGAACCGATGGTTTCAGGGGCTCGATTGACGAAGGGGGAGCAAGTGTCAGTGAACCAGGGTGTCGCCGTAGAGCAGTGCTGGTGACTTCACTAGACTCTGGACGAGTGACAAAGTCCTCTCTGGATGAAGGATGAAGGAAGGAGTCCTCTCTGGACTCTGGACGAAGGATAAAGGATGAAGTCCTCTCTGGACTCTGGACTCTGGATGAAGTCCTCTCTGGACTCTGGACTCTGGATGAAGGATGAAGTCCTCTCTGGACTCTGGACGAAGGATGAAGTCCTCTCTAGACTCTGTACGAAGGAAGGAGTCCTCTCTGGATACACATCGCAGGCTAGAGCCCTCACTGGACACTCCTCGCGGGCTGGAGGCCTCACTGGACACTCGTCATGGGCTGGAGGCCTCACTGGACACTCGTCATGGGCTGGGGCCTTCTCTGGACTTTCGTCGCGGGTGATGAATAGTAGCCCCGATCCTGAACAGAGTTTTCAGTGTCTCGTCCTCGAGCGAACTGGTAATGTCAACGGAAACAAAACGGGGAATAAAATAAAAAATTTATCTCCTGAGCCAGGACGATAATTCTGGCCCTATCGTCCATTTTGGGCGGTCTGATCTTCTGTCAGGGCTGTTTGCAGGTAGGACTCCAAGCGTGTTACCCCAAGGGTCTAATTTTAATCTTTTTTCTTCTAAATAAAAACTATGACTTTTACTCCACAATCCAAAAACATTGAGTTTTACCCTAAATCTTACCCTGACTTAGCCTACCTTTTATGGGGAGTATTATAACTTATTATAACTAAATAGGCATATGCAGTCACTCTTTTTACCCCATCTAACAATAAGTCCTATGGAGACCAGAACAGGAAAAAGGTGGAGAGTCTCTCAGATCGCTTTCTCCTCACATAATAAAATTATTCAAAAACTCAAATCAATATTTGATGTTCATAAATGTATTTTCATGTAAAGTACATTCAGCTAACAAAATAAACACAGACGCAAAGTTTAGAGAGTTTACACAATCCTTTACATGTTCTATACACATTCAATATATATATATTTTTTTTTACATCAAAAATACAGTTTTAGGTATTTGTAAAAAGAAATAAACATCTTGTGAGAGAGGAAAAAAATTCAACTGGTACATAAATAACTCTTGACATTTGATGAAAGAATGAATCAATATACACACAAACCACCCAGATCGCAGGAATCAGATGAGGGGCGAGTTCAGCTGGAGGGAATGTAATATGTACCCAACACCCTCTCTCACTGAAAAGAGAAAGAAAGAAAGAATGGATGGCGAGCTTGGAGTTTGTGTTGTACTCATGGACCAGCTGTGTAAATCTCTCACTGTCCTCCTCAGGGGGAGTGCGGACTCATTTTTAGAAACACTGGTATTCCAGTAACTTAAGAGCACTCTTCAGGCATGTAGAGAGATCATGAAACAAAGACTGCTGTAGAGCTCCGTACAAATCCCAGTTCAACACAGATTGAAGCTCTCAGGTGGCCTGAAAAAGGTAAAGAGGTCGTTAAGGAAACGAGGAGGCTGCATGCGCATATAAATAGCTTGAGTTATTGAGTCTCCAATAAACCAGTTCACTTCGGTCTGTCTAACTCATCTTCCTCCATCCCTGTGTCATTTATCGGAAAAGAACCAGTGTGTTATATTGATTTGCAGCACCCTGCGGTAAGCGAACCCTTCCCCCGTGACCTGTCAGGTATGGCAGACAAAAGAAAAGAAAAAAATAACAGATAGAAATTAAGCACATGCTGGGAATCACTCGTCTACAATATCAAGAAATCATTCGCACCAAAAAGCCACCACAATTACCCAAAGAGAGCCCTCAGAAAAGATAATGACTATGTGTTCTTCAAAGGCAACTATCTGGCCCCCCTTTTGCTGAGATCCAGCAGGGTTTTTGGGAGACGGGAAGGGTGAAGCCCCCAGCCAAGATTGCTGCCCCTGCTGATGGAGAAGCCATGGAAAAGCAGGAACAATTGAACGCTCATTAGCATGGCAAAGGTCTGCTCATTACAAGGGATCATTAGAGCTGCTCTCAGATGAAAGGGCCGCTCGGACTCCACATAAGGAGGTGTGCACTATTTTTAAAAAGAGTGCTAAAAAAAATGAAACAGAGGATAAATCCCCTCACCCTTGATCCAAATTGACATGTCTGGTCTTCAACCCACCATCAATAAACCTATATATAATTAACCTATATATTCAGTTGCATATATACAGTATATATATATAAATATATATATATGATAACCCCATATATTTCCCTGCTGTTGACATGTTGCCATAAAAGTCAACATGTGTTCAATCAACTATATATTTTTCCTGGGCAATAAAAGCAGGAATGTTCAGAAGCTTTTTTGTGGCCATTACTTTTGAAAATAGGCCGACCATGATAAATATTCATAGGCATTAAAACGTGAGAACTAGCTCCAATCTGTCCTATTTGCCAGTCCATCAGTCCCATCCAACAATGTCAAAAAAAAAAACAGAAAGACTTATTGTGATTTTGTTTCTCATTTTTTAACACCAGGAATAAGTTGCCACGTGGAATTACACACAGCTAAATTTATGGTTAGTAAATTAATTACTTTAATTTGGTAAAGCGATTGTATACATTTTTTCATTTGAGCAAGTCAAAAAGGATCAGTCTATTGCAGTTTTAAACAATGTGTTGTTGCATCCCTTAAAAAAATAAGTGGAAAATGCCCTTTGTATTTGCCAAAAGCCAATTTTTACTCTCATCTTGTGCTTGCAGAGTGTTGATTTTGGACCCTACATGTGCACACAGACCACCACAGCCATAACCACTAAATCACAGTGGTGAGCTCCTTCCCCCAGAGCTGCAAAGTCATTATCAGCTGTCCAGGTCTTACTTATGAGCTCCAAGCTCCCAGGAGACAGTGGGATAAGTGTGCTGGTCAGTGGGGGAGGTGAGGGCTGGTGGGGTCCTGCTCCTAAACGAGGGCCTGAGGAGGAACAGAGGGATTCGGAATGATGAAGGAGTCTTTGAAGAGCTGGAGATGGAGGGATGATGGCTCTTTGAGGTCTGCTTGAGCACTGAAGGGCTTTTGTGAAGAAACCTCCTGCAAGAACAGTTCACGTTACTGCAGGACAATGGCTGGTTAAACTGCGCACAGAAAGAGGTTAATCCACAAAGAATAGGCCGGTGGCCGGTAAAGCTAGTGACACAGGGCCTGGAGAAAAGCATTAGTCAATAAAGCACTAATTAAAGCATTTGCTTGGTGAGCCGTGCAGAAGGCGATCAAAGCAGAACGCGGTTGTGTCACAAATGGGGAAGATGCTTAAAGGGACAATTTCACTCAGCAGTAAAAACGGATAAGAACACACACTGAGCAGCTGCACAATCTGTTTAGAAACGTAGATCCAGTTTTAACTTCTGCATTAATTTAGCAAAAATACATTATTCACATATAGTGACAAGGATCATTAGAAAAAATGAGAATATAGTGAATCTAGTGAATATAGTGATGTGGCTTTATTTGGGGTGTGGTGTGACCAGGATGGCCGAGTAAGGTGTTGGACTTAGATCCTCGTGGGTTCAAACCCCACTCCTGGTAGATCATTGTAATTTTTAAATGAAATATAGTTATGCGACTCTATGTGGTTGTGTTACCAACAAGCTAGTTTCTCAAAGAAGTTCTGAAGTACCTGTAAGAAGAACAAAGGTTTGTAAGCATCACAAAAATACCAGTATTGCCAAGTGATGAAGGCTTTGGATTTAAAGGGTCAGTTCACCCAAAAATGAAAATTAGCCCATGATTTACTCACCCTCAAGATGTCCTAGGTGTGTACGACTTTCTTCTTTCAGACAAAAACAATCAGAGTTATGTTCAAAAATATCCTGGCTCTTCCAAGCATTATAATGGCAGCCCAAAGCCTTTCTTCGTAAATTGAAGTTGGAAGCGGTAGGCGGCCCGCAAAAAGCTAGATAATTTACTTTATAAAGTTTTAAATATGGATATTTTTCTTAGTCAACCCCATCGATTCACTTCAGAGGGTCTTTATTAAGGCCCCGAAGCCGTGTGGAGTACGTTTATTATGGCTGGATGCACTTTTTTGGGGCTTCAAATTTTGGGCTACCATTCACTGCCATTATAATGTTTGGAAGAGCCAGGACATTTTTTAATATAACTCTTGATTGTATTCGTCTGAAATAAGAATGTCATATACACCTATGATGGCTTGAGGGTAAATGATGGGATCATTTTTGGGTGAACTATTCCTTAAACACAACAAAGTGACCAGGATGGCAGAGTGGTCTAGGCATCGGACTTAAGCTCCAATTGACAAATTCGCTTGTGGGTTCAAACTCCACTCCTTTTATAGTAATGCAAAATCTTTAGATAAAAGCGTCTGCTAAACAAGGAAATAGAAATGGAAACATAAAAGCAACAACAACAAAAAACTGGACTTATGAGACTCAGTATTCTCCATGAAGAAGACAAAATATTGGGGAAATATTCATTTCAAGATCAAATGTGCATGTGCAAGGTCATTTTAATAACCAGATGTTTATTTTTTTCCTCAGAAACCTCTTTCCCTGCTCTCCCATGTGTACAATGGCTGTGTGCTTCTGTCAAAACAGGTCTTGTCTCACATGAGCACTTCACTATATGAGTGCTAATAAGAAACATGTCAGGAGGGATGCCTGCTGTTTCAGAAAGCGAGAGGAACTGAGCCCATCGACTGACAGGTTGTATATAGATGCTATCCACACCTTCTACAGAGTCAGTGTTGATCTCTCCGTCGCTATGGCACCCCTGCAATATTAAGCCACCAGAAACCATGGTTACTGATTTATGTGTGCGGTCTCAAGACTGGGGCTGATTTAATGAATGCACTCATTTTGTTGCTTTATAATGCATTCAAAAGCAATTTCATGTGATTTGCAAACAATACATTACACCACATGGACATTTCTCTAATAAGGGCTAGTATGAGGCATTCGATTAAAGGTTCAGTTTGTTTTTTTTCTTTGTTTTTTTTCAAATTCAATCTCTAGGAATCTAGCAATATCCAGCATTATGGTTACAATAATAATGTCATCAAATAATGACATAAAGCATCAAGCTTAAGAAACTCCCCAGATGATGAAATTCTTGGATATTTTGGCATATCATTGCATTTTACAAATTCATGCACATGCTGTGTTATTCATTAATTTACAATTTACTGTGCATGTAATAGAGTCCATGTGCAAAGACTGAGCAAAACTGGGTACATTTAGATCAAGGATTTCTATAATACCTGAAGAAATCTCAATGTGATTCTGCGATAAAGAGCAAAAGCAGTCAATGGAGAAAGATCTTTTATAGATCCATAAAGTAATGCCTCTCTGCTGGTTACTGAAAGGATTCCTGAAGTGCCCTGTTCAATGAACAAAGGGGGTTTCTGACTTCATATAGTGACCACTTAAGATCCAAAAATCCAATGGACAAATGTCATGGGTTCAAACCCCACTCCTGGTAGATCGATGTGTATTTTAAATGGAATATAGTAATGCAACTCTGTGGTTGTGTTACCAATATGCTAGTTTCTCGAAGTGGTCCTGAAGTACCTGTACGAAGAATAAAGGTGCTTTTAGCACTAAAAAGTGACCAAGATGGCCGAGTGGTTAAGTCCTCGTAGCTTCAAACCCCACTCCTGGTAGAGCCGATTAACCTTAAAGTAGAATAACATAAAGTTGCTCTGCAGATAGCTTCCTCAACATGTTTCTGAAGTGCCCTATTAAAAAAAAATAAGGGAATTTTAGCATTGCACAGGCTTGTAGGTCCAGATGGTGTAGTTAATGTATTGACTGACTGGGCTATGTTAACTAGCCAGACCTTGACATTTCCATACATTGTGTGATATAGGTTACATCAAATATTGACATAAAGCATCTGCTTGAGAGACTTTTCCTAGAAGATGAGAATCTTGTATATTTTAGCATATCATTGCATTTTACAAATTCATGCACATGCTGTGTTGTTCATTCTTTTACAATTTACTGTGCATGTAATAGAGTACATGTGCAAAATTGGGTATATTTAGATCAAGGAGGTCTATAATACGTGAAGAAAGCTCTATATATGCGATTCCGCAATAAAGAGCAGCTTTTGAATGGCTGTCCATGGAGAAAGATGGGCTCCTTAAGTGTCCTGTTTAAAGAACAAAGGGGTTTTGCTCATCATGTAGTGACCAGGATGGCCGAGTGGTTAAGGCGTTGGACTTAAGATCCAATGGACAAATGTCCTCGTGGGTTCGAACCCCACTCCTGGTAGAGCAGTTTAATCTTTAAGTAGAATAAAATGAGGTTGCTCTGCATTATAGATTCCTCAACATGTTTCTGAAGTGCCCACTTAAAAAAAAAACCTGAGCCCGTATTTATAAAGAATCTAAACGCAAATAGTAGCTCCTAGTGACTAAATTCTAAGAAAATTATTTGAAATGTGAGCGTTTACACTTAAAATTAACTAAAAAATCCTAGTACAGAAAAAAGTAATTCAGAAAGCATCTTAACCCTTAAAAGAGGTCTTAAGGTCAAATTTGTTGGGAGAACAGACGAGGACTTTTAAGAGTCTTAAGAGTTTGTTAAGCAGCGGAGAAAATGGCAGAAAGACGAAGAGGGAGATGAAATGTGTTGCAGACAATGGATGACAGTGACTTAATAATACGCTATAGATTAGATCGTGCAGGGATCATGTTTGTCATATTAAACCCAACTCTCAAACCACCAATTAAATAGACATGCCAGCAATCAGAGTAATTGGAAAGAGTGGAATGATGTTTATAATTCTAAGCCAATCAAATACCTTATAGGAAATTAACAGCATGGAAAATAATAAAAGGATTTATATACACACACACACATATATATATATATATATATATATATATATATATATATATATATATATATATATATATATATATATATATATATATATATATATATATATATATATATATATATATATATATATATATATATATATATATATATATATATATATATATAATGTGTGTGTGTGTGAGTGAGTGAGTGAGAGAGAACGGTAAAATAGGACAGTTTGCGCTTGTAATTTCAAAGTGAAGGCTTAGAATAGACCCTATACTTAAAAGCGCTCCTTTTTTCCCCTTTTTGGACAACAAACCAATCACAGTCTTCAAAAGACTGTGTCATACGTAGCAACGGGGTCAGCCTTGCCTCTTCATAAAGATAAAAGTTTTTGTATTTTCCTTGCTCAGAGGTGCTCTCAGATCGGTCCCGAATCTCCAAGACTCCTGCGTAAAAGTTTTTAGATAAATTAGGAGTTTTCTGAGAGGACTCTTAGAATCTTAATGAATACGGCCCTGGAGTTTTGGCATTGCTCAGGCTTGTAGGTCCAGATGGTGTAGTTACAGTGTCTACCAGTAGGGACTAACTGTGCTACGCTAACTAGTCAGACCATAAACCATTGACATTTCCATACATTGTGTATGTATGATGATACATGGTTACATCACAAATGATGGAAAAGCTACTTGCAGTACTATCTGATCTTACAGACTGAAATAATTTTAATCCTATTTCAAACAACAGATTTCATATGTTTTTGCTACAAAAGTACTAAACGGATTTTAATCAGATATACTTTTTTTAAAAACAGTCACTCCATTCAGATGCCAAATTATTGCCCATGTTTCCCTGTCTAACAAGCATATTGATAAATTACAATGGTTTGTTGCCAGGCAATAGCTTTGAGTGGCATGTCATTACAGCTCGAATAGATGGTTTTAGCAGTGTCCAGATAATAATCCACATTTATTTTCCTTAAAAGAATGTATGTTTATTCACTGTGCACCCATCCTAAAAGATCGGCAATGGAAATGCATGAACAAAGGTATATGTAGATTCATATTTGCCTACCTTTGATCTAGTGAGAGTATGCATTATAATTCTCTTTAATTCTCTTCTTGCTTGGAATGAGAAATGATCCAGACATATGCAAGCTTATTTATTAAGTGTCATCATGGGTTCGAACATCACTCCTGGTAGAGCAGTTCAATCTTTAAGTTGAATAAGAGGATGTTGCTCTGCATGTATTTCTCAAAGAGTTTCTCAAGTAGTTTTTTGGCATTGCATTAACTGGGTTTTTTTCCCACCAGCTTCTATCATCACTTGTCCTTGTGTTATATTCTTCAAGCACATTTGCCTCATTGCTGAGCCCCAAATACAAACCGTCGTTTTGACTGAACTGTGTAGTATTCATAAACTGGGGAAACCTGAGTGTGTCCTGGTTGGGGGTCACCAATAAAGGCCCACTTCCCTTTGGTTGTGTGCTGCTGAACAGCAGGACAGGCCTAGTTTTTCTCACCCTGCCTTCCCATCTGACAACAAATAAACAGCCAGAGGTCTTTAATGTGCCATACAGATGACACCTTCGATCTCTTTCTTCACAAAGAGTTCAGGAAGCTTTGGGTGTCAAGACAAATATTATGGCAGTGGAGCTTCATTTGGCGTGTGTCTGAGGCTTGAGTCTTTCCTTCTAACCTGAGCGTGAGCTGAAGGAAGAGTGTGGAAATGAAACCATCTGTCTGGTGGACAGCTCTACATTTGGTCAAACAATGGCCTGCATCTATCTATCTATCTATCTATCTATCTATCTATCTATCTATCTATCTATCTATCTATCTATCTATCTATCTATCTATCTATCTATCTATCTATCTATCTATCTATCTATCTATCTATCTATCTATCTATCTATCTATCTATCTATCTATCTATCTATCTATCTATCTATCTATCTATCTGTCTGTCTGTCTGTCTGTCTGTCTGTCTGTCTGTCTGTCTATCTATCTATCTATCTATCCGTCTGTCTGTCTGTCTGTCTGTCTATCTCTGTCCGTCTGTCTGTCTGTCTGTCTGTCTGTCTGTCTTTCTATCTCTGTTCGTCCGTCCGTCCGTCCATCATCCATCCATCTATCCATCCGTCCATCATCCATCAATCCATCCATCCATCCATCCATCCATCCATCCATCCATCCATCCATCCATCCATCCATCCATCCATCCATCCATCCATCCATCCATCCATCCATCCATCTATATGTCTGTCTGTCTGTCTGTCTGTCTGTCTATCTATCTATCTCTCTGTCTTTATGTCCGTCCGTCCGTCCATCCATCCATCCATCGATCCATCCATCCATCTAAGCCACACAGTGATCTTGCTATGAGTAAGGTGGTTTTGCGTACACCACTTGCCGATGTGGGACAATTACCTGAGGGAAAATAACTCTACAGCCTAATCTCACATGCAGTATTGTTTTATTTTATGACAACTTTAAATGTGGCTTATCCAAATAGATTTTTACAACTATCCATTCCCTAATGAATAATGTTTTATAATCTAAAGAATGTTGATCGTGTTACCCACGATCCTCAGTGATGTTATGTAGAAAAGGTCTATTCATTGCTTTATCTAGCCAGCAGGTATCTTCAAACCTGATTAACACCTTGACCAATTATGCAGATAAATTTGCGAAAACATTTGCCTCCCCACGAGGTGCTGTGAAATGAGATTATACCCGAACTAATTATAAACAAGTCCCCCAAGTCCCCTAATCAGATATCAGATCTGCGGCACACTTAATCTTCACAGGACATGGAATTCATCTAGAAGGATCTGAATGACTCAGGCACCATTTCGCGTGCCACTCTTTTCCACAGTCTCTCATCACAGTATGTGAAATTAGACCTGTCATTTAAACCAAAGGCTCCATTTATTAGGAGCCAGCCTGTCTCATCAGCGCAATTGAAAAAACATGGCCAGAGCACTCTAATGCTGGCACTGAGAGAGCACCAGATCCGTTCCCATTCGCCTGTGAGACAGACACGGAGACAGGAACCGGTGCAGCCAGACTGCGAGCCGGGAAAGAGAGGATTAGCATGTGGCGTGGTCTCTGACCACCTCATTTCCTTCCCTGGAGCAATCTCCGTCTTCATCTCTCGCCTGCAGCTACGCATGCTATCGCTTGCCATCTTTATTTGAGTGTCAAAGCTTTCTGTTTTCCACACCCCTTCTCCCTTCCTAATGTACCACTGACATCTGAACAGACCAATCTCTCGTCCTGGCTAACGGCCATTGCTGTTTTAGGATGATTTAGAAGACTTCACTTCTTGTCGCTCCCTGAGTATTTTAAGACACCAAGCGAACTTGATAATACCATTAATCATCAAGGGTTGTGTAAGGCATTGGTTTTGGAACCCAGTTCTCAAGTCAGGGCCAAATAGAGACATGCTTATGAGCTCTTAAGATCAGAATAGCATACTACCTATACTATTTCTGCAGTATTCAGCATGTATATTTTGCAGGGCATGCAAAAGTATGGACTATACTATACTATACTAAACTATACTAAATTGGATCTGTTAGCATTTCCTATTAATCTCAAAGAATGACCTGCTACATTAGCCAAAATGTGCAAGAACACAACAGAGTACACATTCCCTACAATGCAACGCACTCAACTTTTATTTTAAACTAGAAGTAATATAATCTGCAGTTCTTCTTGACCTATTATTACCAAATACCAAAATTGTATTCGAATGAGCCCATTCTTTTTAGAATCAAACATGTCATGTGATAGATCATGTGAAATCAATGTACTGTTTGAAAAGTTGGCTGAATTTATAGCAGACTTGCATACTAGTTTATTTAATGTATACTAGTTTCCATGACCCTGTTCAACACCTGGTATTAAGATGCGTTTTGTTTGATCGGATCATTATGGATCATCACATTTTAATCTGTCTCTTATGTCCACTTTCAACCACTTCTGTCCTGATTTCTTCAAGGGGAGGGTAAATGTATGTGCTTTTTCAGGTCTTTCTATCTAATGGACAAAATAAGATCACGCAATTTACATATTAATGCGCATATGAATAAAACATACAGAGAGCAGCAGCTTTTGTTTCGGCTTTGAAAGCTGCAAGACCATCTATCTTGGTCTTGCAGATTTACGTTCTGTTTGGTACATTTTTTGTCTTTAAAACAAACTTGAGTCTTCAACTTCAAACTGAAGTTTAAATCCCACCTGGTTAGCGCACTTCCCATAATGTTTATGCTCTGGCTCAGTAGGCGGAGAGCAGGTGGAGAGCAGGCAGCGAGCAGGCGGTCTTTTGTGGCTGTTTGAACGCATTCGACACGAGCGTTTACACTACGAAAGCAATCCGGTCAAATAAGTTTTCGACGACCTCAGGGAGAGGTTGAAAGTGTTTAAGCTCAAAATTAATTAGACGGCCTGTTTGCACCTGTATTTAGCATTGTCCACTTGTGACCAAAAATCTTAATACCAGGTGTAAACTGGGCCAAAGTTAAATCATTCTCATATGCTGATTTGGTGGTCAAGAAGCATTTCTTATTAGTTATGAAATGCAATCACGCTGCCTAATGTTTTTGTAGAAATGTGATACATTTCTTTTTCCAGATTACTATGAAGAACAGAAAGTTCAAAAGTTTTGTTCAAACTTTGGTAGTGTAAACTGTCCCATTGATTTGAATGCAACAGTTTGCAATCACGGTTTTACGAATGACTCTCTCAGCTCGTGTTTCATGAATAAGACCCATAGCCAGTGTGATTTATTTTCGGGAGGGCTCTGGAAATGCATATCCCTGTTCAATCTCTGAACCCTGTGGCCTGAGAAGAAGGGGAACTCACAAAATATGAATTAGATTGATGGATTTAAAATTACAGGGATTAGGTGCAAATAAGAAACCTCTCTCGGTCTGCTTTAGCTTCTTCCAGTCTGTTAAATCACTTGAATTAGTCTAATGGTCTTTATTGACGTCTGTTTAGCCTGTTTCATGCAGTGGAAAAAGCATGCTTGACTTGCAGCGTGCCATGCAGTAGTGGGTACTACAAATTAAGAACGGCTTCCTCTCCCAGTCAGCCCACTTTTCCTAACATGAGGCTTTTCCATGCTGGAAAATTGCTCTGTCAGCTCTAAAGTTGCAAAAATATCAGCTCAGTTTGTGTTGACCTATGGCTCTGATCAGTCTCCTGAACCGTTACATTCTCAATGGGCTTAATCTCCATTTTTGGAGAGGGGTGTAAACCAGTCCCCCTCGGTAACCCCTTGCTCATACTTACTTCCAACATTCCAGCTGAGCAGCTGGTTTCCAAGGCAACCACAGTAAGCATGGATGACTGCAACCATGCAGTCGTCTTTTGTCCTTTTGGTTGATGAGATAATAACAAGGCCGGTCACCTTGCTTCTGAAACACACTGGGAGTTGCTCTGATTGGCGACAGCTTGTGCATGCTTAAACACAGCTGGCAGAAGACATCGCTCACTGTCACAGACATGGCAAAATCAGCCAGATGAAATACGGCCTATATACTCAGTCTTATTCACTCTTCCTTTGGAAGGAGATAACCTTGAGCCTTAAAGGGATAGTTCACCCAAAAATGTAAATTCTGTCATCATTAATTCACTCTCATGTTGTTCCAAGCCCATAAGACTACGAAACACAAATGAAGATATTTTTAATGAAACCTGAGAAGTTTCTGTCCCTCATTTGAAAGGGACAGAAACAAAATGTCCCCACAAAGATGGCAATATCCAAAATCCTTGTCCTTGTGGGGACATTTTTTGGTCCCCATGAGGAAAACATCTTATAAATCACAATAAGTGATGTTTTTTGAAAATGTAAAAATGCAGAATGTTTCCTGTGATGGGTTGGTTTAGGGGCAGGGGCAGTGTAGGGGGATAGAATATATAGTTTATACGGTATAAAAACCATTACGCCTATGGAATAAAACATGGAAACACAACATGTGTGTGTGTGTTTTTGTGTTTGTGTGTTTGTGTGTGTGTGTGATGCATGAAAACCACTGAGGTTTGTTTTAGCGTGTGTCCAATTCATGCGAGCTTCTGTATTTATCATATCACCTTGGTATTTTAAGGTTCTATCTGACATTTTTGTCAAAATTTATTTATTCACATGATCTTATTCTATGACAACTTATGTGATGTTTTTTTTTTAAGTTTTGAGATGCACTCTATGTATGTGTGTTTATATTTGAAAACAAGCCAAAATTAAATCTGTTCATAATATAAAACTCACCTGCATATAACTTTCTAGTAATAGTCTTCTTAGCCTTGTTCGGGAAGCAGACACACTCTGACAGTTTAAACCTACAAAAACTCATCTCTTTAATCTGGCATACCAACGCTATCTCACGACCAATTTGTACAAATTTTACGAGGTGGCTAATTCGTACGAATTTGTACGACATCACTCGTACAAATTTGTACGTTTTGCCTAAACCCCAGTGACGGGTAGGTTTGGGGGCGGGGTTGAGGTAGGTAATTCCTACGAATTCATACGAATTTGCCAACTCGTCAAATATGTACGATTTAGCAAAAATCTAACAAATTCGTACGAGTGAGGTCGTACAAATCTGTACAAATTAGCCACCTCGTAAAATATGTACGAATTGCCTTGAGACCGGTTGGGTATACACATAAAACATTAACAATTTCTATTATTCAAATCAGTTAAATGATTGTTAGGTTGCATAAACGGAACACTTCTTATAACACCTGATGTACTTGTTACATCATAATGCTAAAATTAGTCTGTCTTTCTCTTCTGTTGTGGCTGTTTGAACGCATTCGACCACATCAGCATTTACACTACGAAATCAATCCGCTCTAATGAGTTTTCTACTACCTCAAATGAATAAGCTCAAAATGAATTAGACGGCCCGTTTACATGTATTTAGCATTGTTCACTTGTGATCCTGAGGTTACTGTAGTCATACGGATCCGGATATCCAGATCAGATGGTAGACCTGCACCAAAACACAGCCCTGAATGTCAGCAGAGACCGTGTCTACCAGACAATCCCCTATGAAGACCTCGTCGACATGACAGCCATCAGCACAGATCCTCAACAGAGACCACAAGATCCAGAAAGGTCCTCTGCACAGACCCTATGGGCAGCTTCGGCCCCATACCCGCATGATGAATTGATCTTCAAGCAAAAGGAAACTGCATGAATATCTGAATGCTACAGATCCTGATCTGAACTCTGACTTGTGATGCTCCATGAATCATAATCACACCACGTTCGTTTGTTGGCAGAGGAGAACTGGAATATTATTGATCTGACTATACTGGCGCTGTTGTATGAGATCTGAACTGAGCTGGATAATAACATCACTGTTTCCTGCAGTACTGCTTAATAGATTAAATGAACTAATTTAATAATTGATTATCTTTACAATAGAGTTGAATCAATACTGAACTGACTTCAGCTGAACAACAGCCATAATGCATCATTTTCCTGTTATCACTGAAAAGCTGCTTTAAAATAATCTGTATTGTATGAAGTGCTATAAAAAAGGTGACTTGACTTGACTAGTAATCATCCTGAAGACCTTGATTAGCTTGTTCAGGAGTGTTTGATTAGGGTTGGAGCAAAACTCTACAGGAAAGTTGACATTGAGAGCCAGAGTTTCGGTTCCCTGGACTTTAGGATTGGAAGAAACCTCTTAGATTTCATTAAAACATATCTTTGTGTTTCGAAGAGAAACCAAAGTCTTTTGGGTTTGGAAGGACACAGTGGTGAATAAATGATGACAGAATTAGATTTTTTTTGGTGAACTATCCCTTTAAAAATGAATATTTGGTCATCATTTACCGCATGTCATTCCAAACCTTTATGACATTATCTGTAGAACTCAAAGAAAGACGTGTTAGACTTCACTGAATTTCATTGTATGGACAAAAACACTGAGACATTTTTCAGAATGATTGTTGGTGTTGCACAAAGCTAATATCAACTATTTTTTAAAACTGATATTTAATTCACAATAGGTATAGAATGGCAAACTTGAATGCTCATATTCCCCTGTCAATCTCATACATATACCTGCATGCTCTCCCATGTCTTGGTTCCATCTACTGCCACTGAGGCGGCAGACCATCACATCATTGATTGATTATTTGTGATCTTGAGTGATGATTCATTCCGATCACTCATCAGCTCTCGGCACGCTATAAACCACCAAAGAGACAATGTCAGTGAGTCATATTCCAATCTTTTTTATTCTGTTCCAAATGCAACTGATAGCCCTATCGTGCGTGGGTGACATGTCACGGCTTGCCCCAGCTGCCACATACAGACGTTTCTAATTAACTTCCAGGCGAGGGAACATGAAAGTTTCAGGGTGCATTTCACCAACAGCACATGTAACCCAACGAGGGGTGGATCAATTGGCTGTGGGCCGCTCTAAACCCCATGCTCCTCTCAGGAGGCCTGTGGAGACAGGTAAACCTGTATTACCATCTGGGCTCTCACAGTGAGAACGAGCCTCCATTCTTATTTAGAGGCTCCTTCTAATTGGGCAGCTTCCTTTCAGGGTGGTCAGGAGGGAATTAGATTCACTGCATGGAAAAATCAGTTGCAGCCAAGATTATGTTTGCTACAAGCCAAAGATATTGGGATATTACACATAAATGATGTCAGGTAGTGATTTGCATTTCAAAGATTGAAATATGATATATGAGATATATTAAAAAAATGAATTGGATGTCAATCAAGTGTTGAAATATGTTCTAATTCAAACATTTAAGTACAGTATTATAATAATAATACTATTTTTCATTTGATATAATAATACCACCATTCAAAAGTTTAGGGTCAGTAATATTTTTTATCAGTAAGAATTAACATTTGTTACTTTTATTAATTCACTTTTTAATTACTTATTTAACAAGGCTGTACTGAATTGCTTTTTTTTAAAGACAGTAATGACATTTATTTTTCAAAGAATCCCGAAAATGTATTATATATATAAATAAAAAAATATATATAAGCAAAATATAAACAGCACAATTGCTTTCAACATTGATGAGCAGCAAATCAGCATATTAGAATAATTTCTGAAGGATCATGAGACACTGAAGACTTTTAAAAATTCAGCTTTGCCCATTTGGTATTTTTTTTTATAGCATTGCTGTTTTTAATGTATTTTTGATCAAATAACTGTAAACTTGGAGAATTTAAAATATAATGCACTAAAAAAACCACTGTGCATAACAACAGCTTGACAACCAAATATAAACAACCAAGTTTTGAGTGTTGAATAAGCAAACACCATTAACATTTTCAGCACAATATAAAATACTATAATTAGTTAATACTATTTGTCACGACTTTGATTACAATAGCAGCAAATAAAAGTCAAGAACAAAACTTTTTATTTATGCACAAAAAAGATTGGGGAAATGAAACAATAAATAGAGCTCATTTAAATATGTTGTCTTTAAATGAGGTCAGCTACAGATGGCCTTTCTGTGACCTCTGAATCAACCCTGGGAAATCACCGGGCAAGGGGGAGGGAGTGTGTGTGTGCTCTCTTTGTGTGACATGCCACTTTGAAAACCTTACACTAAATTTCTTCCATAAATAATTACCACGGATCTAACGGCCAATTAAACTGAGGGTTGAAAACAAATTTGCTGCATCATTTTAACCAAATAAATCTGGCTAAGCAGTTAGCTAGAGCCCTGTCCTTGGGATGGCGAGTGAGTGAGTCTCAGATGGTTTGATTGGAAACCAGGTGAACTGATAACCTCAGGGATTCGCACTCAAAGCCCATGGTGTGTCCTCTGGGCGGCACAGACACACATCTTGACCGCTGATGAACTCACTGATGAGCCAGCGGGGATCCGTTTTATACACATCAGGTTGCCTGTAACTTTTCCGTCTTGGTTTTGTTAGCATGTAGCCATCCGTGTCGCTCCAGCCTTTGTGTTTGTTGCTCAGGGTCAGCTGTCATCCAACCCTGGGGAGAAGTGAGAGAGTCAAAAACAACATCCACAACATGATGCCCAGGAACACTAATGATTCCATGTTTATCTATGACTAGAAGATGCAAAAAAAGTGTTATTTTGACATGAGCCTAGTATTATCTTCGGAAATAAGTCTTGAAATGTTGTGCAAAACAGGACCCAATTTAAATCTAACCAAATAATTACTTGAAATAGATTTCCTTTTAATTTAGATAAGCAATTATGCAAAAGTTAAACTTGCCTGACCATGCAAAATGGATGGACTTTAGCGTGAGAGTGGACTCTAGAGCAAAGTTTCCCATTGGACCTATTTAGGAGGGACGCCCAAGGAAAAGCTGGAGTGAAATGAAACAGGCGTTTATATACTTTTAACAATGCAATTGTCTGGATTATAGGACATGCTCCTCCTTAAATCTTAACATGTAGTGTGAAACACGCAACAATAGACTGATCAAAAAATTAAAAAAAAGCTTTCCGTGACTGTGGAGAAGAAAGGACTTGGAACGGGGCTTAAAAGATTATTCCAGATCTTCGTTTCTCCAGATTTCCTGGAGGTTGCCAATTGTAGTAAAAACTATAACGTGTGGGGTGCCAGGATTTGAGAAGCGGCTTCTCTTAAGACTGGCCAAAATCTTTACAGGCCACTTCAAAGCTGCTTCATATCTGCTTTCTAACTCTGTATTCATTTTCACTTCAGCCCACAACGTTGCCTTTTCATTAGAGTTAAACCCCACAGAAACCACTGTAGCAAAAGAGGACTCCATTTAACTGCAACCATTGAGCCTCTAATGCTAATAGACAAATAACAAAGTACCGCATGAGTTGAAAGCAGAGGCACATGCATCTGGTTAGGACTGAATGGAGTGTAAGTCCTTCTCCCAGACCTCCTCTGATTCCCGTGAAGAGCAACTTGTTGGTATTTCCCTGAATCAGACTCTTTCTTCCCTGTTTCCCCCCTCGGCCTGTCACCCATTTCAAAGACGGGTCCAGCTGGGACGTCCCACCCTCTCTACCTCATTCACAGCAGTGTCTTCCTGTCATCCCCCACTTTCTCACCTCATCCTCTCTCCTGTTAGTCACATAAGCCCATCAAAGCAAAGACCACCACTTTTCTGACTGTACTTGAAAGCGGCCAAAACCAAAACACCAATCAAAGCAAGCACATATAGGATGTGCGTGTGAAAGTTAGGACTGCCAAAGTAAACACGTTAACTTATGAGGTTAATTAAATATGTTTAACTGTGTTAGGTTTAACACAGTTGATGCATTTAGCTAATTTGACTGCATCGGCTGGGCTCTTGTTTATCAGTAAATGACCTTCTTGAGAGCTAATTTAATAGGGTAGCCTTCCTACTCTTTGGTAGACAATAAACCTATTTCAAAGAGGCTATATTTTGCTTGGAAAGTATGAAACAAACAAATGACAACTTTAGGATGAAGTATCTGTTCGATGAAACAAATCCATATTTGTTGCAGTTGTCGCAAAGTTTTGGGCTTGATTATTAAACTTTTAGACTAAAATGCTAGAATGATTGAAATATCTATAAAGTTTTGTTTTTAAGCTGTCACATGGTATCTCACAGGAGTGTATCATCTCGTCATACCTGTAAAGATATATTGATGATTTATACGCAAAAAAATCTGGGTAAAAACCCAGGGTTAAAACAACCCAATCGCTGGGTTAAAACAACCCAATTGGGTTAGTCCATATTTGACCCAACATTGGGTTAAAACAACCCAGCATTTTTAAGAGTGGATAGTTCCAACACTGAATCCTGAATTAATTTATAAATCAAATCCAGATGAGACATTTACAGAACTTATTTGCATGTCTTCATATGACAGAATTGAATTAGCATTACGTTTAATTAAGTCGATGGCACCATGAATAACTTATAACTTCAAGGATTCACATATGAAATAAATGATTCACATGCTACAGTTTCAAAGTTCATTTAAAACTGATATTTAGGAGGCAATTTTAGCTAACCTGAAATGTGAGAGTAGGTAGATTATACAGGAAACATTATTTGAATCTCTTCGATATACAGAAGAAGGACGAGTTTTGTTCATTCTGTTGCACTTTGTCACTCTTTGAAACAAGTGACCTATAAACACAGACAGACACATAAGCTCCTTTTTACAAATAAACTGGTTTTGTTTTGTGGTTTTCTTGTCCAGACATGAAAGTCAGACAGAAACCAGTCCAACTGTAAATTGAGTCTCATTGATTTTACAAGGAAAACCTTGAGCTCTCGCCCAGGTGAAGAGAAAACAACAACTCTGCCTCATTTCAGCTGAATGGTAGTAAGCCGCTCGATTGATTCCTTTAAGAACCGTGTGAACACAGTGTGAATGGCTTGGTGGAGATGTATTCACAACCTCTATTCAGTTGAAACATTCTTAACTTTACACATCTTTACTGAGAATGACAGAGTTACTTCTTTTAAAGCTGGAGGCAGTTGTAAACATCTCAATATGGCAACAGGGCACTGGCATTCACCTTTGTTGTTGGACTAGTATCAGTTTCTCCAGGCCAAAACTGAACAGTGTGATGAGTTAGAAAGTCATATGAGTAGCTAACATTTAACAGCTCTCACTTTAGCTGCTAATTAGACCCTTTCAGCACTGACGATCTGACAGACTAAGTATTTCTGTGGTGGACAGACTGGAATGGAGACATCTCTCCTATACAGCAGCCTGGGTGTTTGCATAAGCAACATGTTGACACGCCATCCACAACACTGCAACCTTTTTTCATTTGCGACGCAAATTCATAATCCAAAAAGCTGATTTGTTTGGCATCACTGTAGTAGAATGATGTTCATATTGCATGTCATGTCAACTGTTTAGCAGCTGTTCAAACCCTTCATAAACTCCAAAGCCTCTTATGTTTATTTACTCTAGGGATGATGGTAAATGCTGTTCATTTTTTATTGTAATATGTATACTAATCATAAATAATATATAGTAAATATATATATAAAGTGTTGGGTAAGTTCATCTAAAAAGTCATTAATTACTATTTACTAATGATCAACAATGTAAATATATTACTGTAATAATTATTCTCTCTAAAAAGTATCACTATATTACTTTCTAAACCCCATATGAACATGGAACAGTTGAACAATATAAGGATAGACATGAAAACAGTTATTTTAATTCTTTCAAATAAATAATATAAAATGACATTTGATACATTTAAATAATTTAAATTATTCTTGAGCTTGGAAGGTTACATTAAAAAATACATTGTTCATGTTCAAATGACAATTACATTTTGATGTTAAATCCACTATTGTTTTATATAGAATTGTTCAATAGTCTATTTAATGCAATTACATCAGAAATAACTTTTTTTAAAAGGTGTAATTAATTACTTAGTAATGCTAATGCATTACACCCAACACTATATATACATACACCAACATACACATTTTGTCCTCAAGGTTGATGTATTAGAAGCAGCTCAGCTCAATTGAGGCTGTTAGAAAAAGCGCAGAATTATAATTATTAATCAGCAGTTTAGTAAATAACCCCCAGTGTTTATCTTCACCAGCATGGAGTGTGTGTCATTTACACAGCAGTGGTCTTAGAAGGGCCTCTGCAATTTTCCCACATTAATGCAGATGGCACAGCTAATGACTTCTTCCATCAGGCCTCTTTGAAACATGCACAGAGCGTTTTATTCCAAGCACTGCAAATAATTCTGACAAATGGAATGTTCCATATGCGGCTGCGTTCTGTTCTGGTGCCAGAGCTGGAGTGCCAATTCACGGGAGGGTCCCAATCAATGGCATCTCATGCCGTGCCACACTACACACAGCTGTTCACTGTAACACATTTAAATACCACCCTGCGTCAATAAGGACGGTTTTAAATTTGACATGCAATGCTAAAATATGTTTTATTACTGAGCTGCTTAAGGGAGGGAGAGACAACAAGAATATTTGTCTCTTCCTTTCCAAAGCCAAAAATTCGAAACCTATGTGTATTTTTGACAGCAAATATGTCTACATTTGTGTAAAACTTTTGTTTTTAGATATGGCCTTGAGGTCTATCTTCGGCATCAATCTCAGATGGACAAATGGTGAGACGTCTATCCCGCCCACAGCTCCACTGCTGAAGCACTAAATTTACAGGAGTGTGGCAGTTTCCACATCTGTCCTCATATATTTCTGAATATTCTTGATGTCTCTAATGAGATGCATTCTTACTCTGCAGTGCATTTAATAGAAACCAGCCGAGGATGATGATGGAGTCAAAATCTTAATGAGCTGTAAGGCACATCAGAGACTATTAACATTTGAATTATAACAGACTCATGAATTACTGCTCAAACAGACTCACAAGAAAAAAAATTCAACTGTCTCTTACTGAGTGTAGAATTGTATTGTTCAAAGGTTGCTCTTTTAGAACTCAGAAGTGCCAACGTGATCTCAAATGTTTTTCGTAAAATTCTTTAGAAAAATATGAAATCAAATGAAAATTCTGATTTTCAGTAAGAGCATAAGACATTGAATTCAATGCGAGCAGCATATATCACATTCTGAAACCATTGGGGCATTTTTTTACATAAATAATTATATTATTAAACTCTAAATGAAACACAATACAGAAAACTATGGTACCTTTTTATTGGGAAGGAAGATACATTTGCTCTTTATATCATAGCGGTTCAGCAGAAACAACTGATACATTAAACACACCTCCTTCGTGATTGTGCAAGCATTATGTGTAAAACGTTTATTTGTGATTATTTTCCAAAAGTTAAATTACATGCCAAACCACAGTCTGATATGGAAGAAATAACGACCGTTAGCTCGGCTTGGCTAACTTAGTCATTATAGCTCGGCTTGAAGAGAGGACAGAAGAGAAGAGATAAGCTTCAGCTGGCCCAAGTTCATGTGTTTATGTAGAGACAGACAGACAGAGAAACAGTGTAGCAACTTTTACTAGAATCTAAGGAGCAATCAATGATGCAACTCACCATCACAAGCCTCCTATATATGCTGTTGTTATTGCAAGAGCGAGAGAGAGAAAGAGAGAAAGAGAGAGAGAGAGAGAGAGAGAGAGAGAGAGAGAGAGAGAGAGAGAGAGAGAGAGAGAGAGAGAGAGAGAGAGAGAGAGAGAGGGTATAAAACACTCAGTGGTTCCCACTCCCAGACTCTATCAGGCAGGTTTATGGCTGTTGGACGTCCCCATCCCCTCTGTTGACCCATTATGGCAGACGTCAGTGCCTGTATTTAAGGTAATTTACAGTGGTAAAAACAAGATTGAATGACGGAGTACAAATGTTTTCCTCCAGCTGTTCGTTTTTCTAGCAGGCTTACAGGAGTACAGGAAATCTGAGGTTGGTCAGATCAGATCAGTCAAAGCACATGTGAACATTTACATTAACATATTTATCCACTACAAATTGTGTCTTTTGGAGACAAAAGATTTGAACTGATCAGAATGAAGATTTGGAAGTCAACAGGCTGTATAGTGGCAGATTGAACTGTATTGTCGATTTATATACTCCACACTTTCTATGTTTCAACTGTAACTTGTTTCGGCACGCTGTCAGTTCAATCTGTTCCTGACTGAGCCCGTCTATACGCACAGGTGACACAAGCCCATCAGACGATCTTCTCTGTTTGTTTATCCCTGTTTGACCGTCCAGACAACACAGACACATTTCATGCTCCACAAACTACATCAATGCTTACAGCATGACTAAAATTAGCACAATAAACAAATATGCGGCGAGCTACTTTGCATGAAGACACAGCAAACTGCTGCACAACTTTTGTTAAAAGAGTGATTCTGGGCAACCATTAAGACTGGACAAGACTGGACCCCCAAACCCCCTCCACCCGTAAGTTACTACTTCAAACCACGACTAACAACTTTGTAGCTTTCCAGGCAAAGTCACGCTAAATTGCCTGAGTGCAAGGAATTGTGGTAGCTAGATGTAAACAAAGCATGGGGCTTATGCTCATTTACAATCATATCTATCGCAAAATGTGCTTACTCCTTGCTTATTTGAGGGAAACAGAGAAGAAAAATGGCGCATAAGGCAAGAGAAGCTGATATACCTTTTATTTTATGTTATATATTGTCGTAAAGTCTATTTTTCACTGTGTATGACTTTCATAAACGCTGCATCCGGAGGGGCTGCCATTGTTGTTTCGCGGGCTATGTGACATCAGAGCTCGTAACTGGGAGTACATCGATCTAGTACGAGTTCACGGGTGTGAAGTCACAGGTTTGACTGCCGTTCCAGTGCTCTTTCACGGGTAGAAAGTTGGAAAAACATGGGTTATGGGTTGCCTGGAACGTGGCATTAGTAACTAAGGAGATTGGAACTAAACTGAAAGGAAACACAGGAATATGAACCAAGCCTGTGCGGTCCAATAAAACAGATGAGCTAATGTAGCTCAGTTGGTTTAAGAAGCTAATGCTGGTTCTGACAGAAAGGTGTCAGAATACACAGTTTGTTGCGTATGGGGCTGCATAGCCGTAGACCAGTCAGCGTGGCCATGCTGACTCCTCTCCACTGCCGAAAGCGGCAATAGTGGGCACGTGAGCATCAGAACTGGACCATGGAGCAATGGAAGAAGGTGGCCTGGTCTGATGAATCATGTTTTCTCTTACATCATGTGGATGGCCGGGTGCATGTGTGTTGCTAATCTGGGGAAAACATGGCACCAAGATGCACTATGGGAAAAAGGCAAGCCGGTGGAGGCAGTGTGATGCTTTGGGCAATGTTCTGCTGGGAAACCTTGGGTCCTGCCATCCATGTGGATGTTACTATGACAAGCACACCAGCCACCTAAGCATTGTTGCAGACCATGTACATCCTTTCATGGAAACGGTATTCCCTGGTGGCTGTGGCTCTTTCAGCAGGATAATACGCTCCGCCACAAAGCAAAAATGGTTCAGGAATGGTTTGAGGAGCACAACAATGAGTTTGAGGTGTTGACTTGGCCTCCAAATTCCCCAGATCTCAATCCAATCGAGCATCTGCTGCATGTGCTGAACAAACAAGTCCGATCCAGACTTAAAGGATCTGCTGCTAACAACTATTTTTTAAGTAAGTCTGCTAAATTACTAAATATGAATAATTAATTGTTTAATTATAAAAAAACTTAAAATATATAAAAATACAAATGTATAAACATTTTAAATACACAGTCTGCAAAGTGATGTAAGTATATACACACACACACACCCACGTGCATACATACAAACAAACAAACACACACATATTTAATTTTATATCATTAACAAAATCATTGTGAATTTATTGTGAATATTCGATGTAACATAGCCCTAGCAACCATAATACAAAAGGTTACTATGCTCATGGGGTCATAATTACCTTTTCATTAAGCTTGGCAAAGGGCTTTTATTTGAGCACTGAGTGCGAGTCATGGATCAGTCTGACAACCTAATGACTCTCTCTGGGCTTATCAACAAAGTCATCAATGCTTTTAAAAAGTGCTGGGCTGCTTGTACCATAAATGTCATTCTTCAGGGCAAGTCAAACCAGGTACCCTCAGACAATTATGCAACTTAGAGAAGAGAAAGAGAGGGGAAGGATTATGCAACCTGTTTTTGAATCACTGCGGTTTTGCTCCTGAATTTCATTCCATACGAATGTATTTGCCTCACACTGATTTTTGACATAATGAGCGGCAGCTCCAGTGTTTGCACTCGCCTCTTAGCAACAACCTCATTCTGCAACTTTTATTATGCAAAAACCTAATTAAGTGTGTTTGAAAAGCAAAGCCCCCTGCTTCTTTAAAGCCAACATCAAATATGGCTGTGGTCAAAAGTGTCCCTTGATTCCCTCAAGCCTGTTTTCACCATCTCTGATTACATGCAAATGAACTGTAGGGTCCTGTAGAGACCACCAACCCCTCTCCCCTCCCCTCCCCACAGGCTCCGGTGACCTCCACAAGCCCCACTCTCTCCCCTCGAGGTATAGACGACCCCTCCCTCAACGGCTGGCCGCAGCAGGGCCAGAGCTCTGATGACACACCGGGGAGAAACTAAGAGGGGGAAAAAGGTCTATTAAGGAGACAATGTGTTTCACAATAATCACCTGCCTGGCTCTCTCACCCCCACGTCCATTACACACGGATCTCTCCACTGAAACCCTGCAGCGCTTTCTTAGAGGTCAGCCAAGGAACTCATTTAAATAGAGATGCGTTTATCTGTTTGCGAGTGACTTATGGCCTGTCGGATTGGGGCGCTGCTGGTAAACACTGATTCCTACTGGTTCCCAAGATTGCAGATAGCTGGGGATCGTGGGGTATTTATTGATCTCTGAGGAACGCGTGGCGTCGGATGCAGAATAATAATAATGTCACTGCTTTCTGTCAGAGGCCCAGTTACCTGCATTAACATCAGTTTTGAATGATTCGATCATTAAAACCATATTCTGAGGTAGTCATAAACACATTTGACCACATTTGCCGTGTGAATGCTAAAACAAACAATTAATACTCGCTTAATTTTGGTGGCTATACGTACAGCTAATGTGATTTATTATCCATTCAAGATGCCGTAGACTGAGAATTTGTTGTTGACATTGGCATAAAAAAATTATAGCCTATATCATATAGACACAGAAATAGACATTATACATAAACAGACAGGTAGAAAAAATAAGTAGACAAAATAAACAATGCAAAAATATATATTTTTTAAATGACATCAAGATGACAAAAGCAAAATAAATAACTTAAAGTCCTGTTTTAAAAATATGTAAGATAATATAATAATGTATGCTATTTATTATCTTACATATTGACTCATATATTTAAGATAATAAATAAAATATTATCTAAATAGATGATATAATATACATGTACATACATATACAATAAATAGACAAGACATAAATATGTAAACAAATAAAGCACACATAAAAATAACTTTAAATGTCAAAATGACATCAAGATGACAAGAGTAAAAAGATTTTTAGAACTTAAAAAATAACTAAAAATATTCTATATTTCATTTAAAAAATGATTAACAAAATTAAATTATAATAAATAATAACATTAAAATACTATTGGAATATTAATAAAATATTTTATTCATTGTATTGCATATATTGTATGATATATAATATAATATATAATTAATATAATATAATGCAATATAATATATAATTAATACAATAAAATATACTGTAATATAATATAATACAATGCAATATAACATAATATATAATTAATACAATAAAATATACTGTAATATAATATAATACAATGCAATATAACATAATATATAATTAATACAATAATATACAATACAATATACTGTAATATAATATAATATAATATCTGTACAGTATGCCTGATAGTTAATGTGAGCTCAACAACCCAAGGTCAACAAATACAACAATGAACACCATTCTAAAAAGCACATTTTTTGCAATGAGAATTATTTTTATTGAAAACTTTTGGTGAATTACCAATATGCAGTAGTCTGAGACTCTCCCCTGGACAAAATGACATCACAAGTGGTCACTGGAGACACATTTGAGATGCACGTTTCTAGCAGGTGTAAACAGGGCCATAGTTACACACCTCGGGTCATCAGATACCCGCTCTGAACATGTTCGCTTTTAGGCGGTGAAGACTGAAAAACTGTTTGCCTTTAAAGCTTTTGTGCATCGTCCAGATCTCCTTTTAACAACCCAGATGGGACATGTTGCATCACCCTAAATTCTTTTATCCACGTCCAGATCTGATTCTACAAAGAGCGGAGGGGTTAGGACACAGGCGGAGATGTTGTGGTCTGTCTGGGTCTGGTCTCTTTTGATTTACACATCCAATATCTCCATATCTGTCATCCATTTCCTCCCATTTAACTTTATGACTCTTGGTGACTGTTTGAAGATCAATGGAGGAGGACAGACTGCTGCGGGGAAAGGGAAGTCAGAAGTCTCACAAACAAAGTGTCTTTCTGTCTCTCTCACATACACACCATCTCTTGTTCTTCTCAAAGCCAGTGTCACTCTTCAGAGCCGGGTCGTTGAGCGTGCTGAACACACCACTTAAGCCATGCTGAGCAAACAGAGAGCCGTAATTACAGAGAAAGAAACGAGGAGAGAACCATCGGTAGAAATCAAGAAGTTCAAGGAGCAGACAAGCCTTGAGATGCTTATATGGGGTCTCTTTGAGCTAATGTGAACGCTGACTGAGTGCAGTTGAAATGGTTGATCTATAGGCCTATAGAAACTCTGACGGGGCCTCGGATCTCAGTGTTTCCTTGAGAAGGGGCAAGGGAAAGGGCAGTGGGTGGGGAGGGAGGATGCGGCATTGTTGCTAATGCATTATTCAGCTTAATGTGACAGTGTTTGGGTATTAGTGCCTGTTGAACAGCCATCATGATGAAAACTAGAAAGTGCCTATTTGTTTTATCTTCATTAACTCCAGAGTCAGAAGTTCAGATGAGGCCAAACGTTCAGAAGAGAAAGAAAAACGACGCCTTTCATGTGCCGCAGGAAATCTGAAACTGAGGACAACCAACTGTCTGTCATTTTATTGGCAGGGCTTAAAGCCATTTTAAGTGTGGATATACGATAACATGTTTTAGTTTATCCTAATCAGGATTTGACCCCGAATGTCTTCATTTGTATGTGATTATGTAGTTAACAGAGAATTAAGGTAAAACTGACACACTGAAAAAGCTCAGATTATGATAATTCGTTAACTGACCCTTTGCTAAACCCGTCTTAACATGTTACTGAACTTAGCAACTGTTGTCCTCCATTATTTTCTGAAGCTTTTACCCTGTGTTAATACGAGGAACCACAAATATCTTTGTTTGAAAAGTTTTAAACACAATTTTATTAAATTAACCAAAAGTTATGGTAAAGCATTTTTATCAAGATATCTAAAGATAATAAAAGCATTTTTTCCATTTCTAAATATTCAAATAAATATGGACATTAAATTAGATTTATATACTTATATTCAGTTTCAGACATTCCAAGTTCATGTAATAATTATTCAATTAAACTCTTACCACTTTATAAGGACATTTTACTCAAAATTACACAATTTCTCTGCATACATATTTTATATATATTTAAAAATAGGGAGTTCAAACATAATGAATGACCAACTGAATAGCTTATAGCATCACCATAAAGTCAGGTAAAAGATATCAAAATATTCTCAGCTCCTCCAGTTGTTTATCTCTGGTTTTGCTAACCTGGTGATGCTGGTGTAAACCTTTAAAGCTCTTTCCAATAAATACCAAACAACCAATAAATCTATAAAGCCAGGGGTTTAAGAGAGGTAAAGATCTATTTACTGGTTGCATGAAGCAGTCAGCCTGCAGCGCATATGACGTACCACAATGCTAAAAGCCCCTCGGCTATATGATCACCTTCACTTGCTGAAATCAAGATACTTCTGAGAAATTCTCTCCTGACAATGAGTACGAGAAGAGAGCGTCCTGGTTTCTGGTGGGGAGATTGTTTCGCGTGGGTATTCCACCAGTTGTCCATGTATTAAGTTTACCAACTTGGCCTCTCGCTGACCTGGCTTGGATGAGCTGGTTTCAAAAGAAGATTGATCTGTGCCTGATCTCTGACAGGCCTGAGAGAGTTATTGGACCCTGGAGAGTAACTCAGAAGCAAGGCTAAATCAACACTGAATGCATGCTTCTCATAGCCCACGGTCTCAGGCCCCAACCTGCCTGCTCCACAGGGCCCGACTGACCTTGGGCAACAAGCTATGACGTTAGTATGGACAAAAGGACAGGGTGACCTCTAAATTTAAACTTCTTTTGGCTTTCTTTGTAATGTTACATTCAAGAAACTCAAGAAACATTCAAGCTTCACAGAAAAATACTGCGGTGATAACATGGTACAGTGTCAGATGACAATGCCATGGTATTCATATAGAATGGTATTCATGTCTTGCTCTTTGTACTTTCACATAAACAATGCAAAAATGAGATCTGTTCTCAGACATTTTTGCTGATGTCTAAACTCACTGTGAACTTCTTAGAAATAACTACTTACACATTCTGCCAAGTACACTATAATTTCTTGATTTTTGTTTGCGCTAATTATCCAGTTTCATTAAAACCATTAACAATAAGTCAACATATATTTGCATATGGATGTTAGAGAAATCTGACACCATCTAACGGATTTCTTATACTTCTAAATCCTTTTGTCCAAGAGCTGTGGTTATTATGCACACTAAATAAACTATCATCTAACTGACTCTGAATATCTTGTAACCAGGCAGGAAAAGCCATGTGTTCTTAAATGCCAGAAAGAGGAGAACACAGTCTGGTTTTCACACAGCTGCGGTAATATAAACAGATGCACTGTGCTTTAAAAAGCTAGACCTATTCCAGGAGGCTATCTCTGCTAGGTTCTGGAAACAGAAGGGGAAATCTCTTCATCGTGACCATGAGGGACATGATCCAAATATGAAAGGTCAGAGTATCTTGAGTGAACAGGTTTAGTTTCTCTTTTACTATGTGTTTGTCTTTTTTTAATCTGTCCTTTTCTCTCCAGACGATATAAGCAACAAATTATTTAAAAAATTTACATGAAAAAAGTTGAGATAACTCAAATAAATAAGTTGAGAAAACTCAAAACTGTTCTGCAGCTGGTTGCCTTAAACTTTTATTAGTTTTCTCAACTTTCTTTTTTTTAGTGTACTATCGGCTCTAGCAGGCGGTTTAGGGTGGTTTAACAAGGCTTTGACATTGGAAAATCCAAATTTCAGACCATAAAAATAAACGGGTGACATTTTAGGATTGCTCAGTACATGTGCTTTGACATGGTTTCTTGGACTCAAAAGTACACTGAAATACAGCCATTACTATCAAATAAACAAAGACACCACTGAATGATTTTAACAATGGGATTTAATAAAGAATAAAGACACAAGAAATAAACATACATTAACATTTATTTTACAAAAGGGTAATTTACAGCTAATAAGGTAAATGGTAAAGCTGTTGCTCATGCATATTTAATGTGCATTTAACAAAAGCCCTTAACGATCAGCAGGTGAACTAGGCTTGGTGAACCTTTTATACAGACTGTCTGTAATACACTGCTTCAGTTCAGTCATACTTCCTGTTCTATTTCCATGTATGGCTAAACAAATATATTAAGTTATAAATATCTTTAGAAAAGTAAACCATGTATGAACAGTACATTTACACAGTACTTGCTATGTAGATGCATCACAGCAAAAGCTCAATTTATAATAAATACAAAACAAAAAGGCTACAGACAATGACATCAAAGGGGTGAAAAGTGCAGGGGAAGGCGTTGTGCTGGACAGAAGTTGAGTTCCCAGCTGACAGACAGGCAGTTTTAGGCCATGCAGCTGATTTCTGTCTAGGCACTTGATTGTTTGATAATGGAGAGAAGCCAATTTGATTGGCTGCATCCTAACTGATCCCTATGTCCCTCTAGACTCTCACACTGTGGTCATGAGTTTTAATGAGCCTGATCGGAAACGTAAGATCTTCTTCTTCAAATTGTGGGAAGCCTTGATTTTGACAAATGCCTTTGCCTGTGCTGACGTCATTCCGTGGGATCCTGCACCCGCCTGGTTGAACTGGGGCCAATTGACCCCTGCACTGCCCTCAGAGTCACTGCTAGTGCTGCTCTCAGCTACATAGTCTGCCTCGCTAGCGCTTGACTCACTGTCCCCAAAACAATTGGTGGTATAGTTACTGCGCTCATCCTCGCTTGTGTCCAGAATGGTGGAATGGAAGAGAGAGGCGCACTCTGCTGAATATTCAGAGTCGCTGCCCACGTAGGCGTAGGGGCTGGTGTAGTGTGCGTTAGATGGCATGTGCATGGCTGACATGTGGCCCAGCATTTCTCGTTTCTGCCTGCAGTGAGCCCTCCTGTAGGCCTCCTCATATGGAATCTCATGGAGACCCCTCGGTCGCCGGTGGTATTCGCTGCGCTTGTACTTGGGTTTGGCCAACACTGCCTCATGATGTCGGTGATGTCCGTGGTGTCTCTGGGCAGAAGATCGACCCCCTGTGGAACTGGTGTGCTTTTCCAGGATTCGTTCTTCAGGGATTGGGGCAGGGATTCTCTTGGCTTTTGAGGAGGCCTTCTTGTAGGATTTGTGCAAGTGGTGGACGTCGTCCACTTGTCGAGACCTCCTGGATCCTGTCCGATGCTTGTCGCGAACAATCTCGGAAACGTGCTTGGACACATGAGGTCTACTTTTTGCACTGGTGGAATTTTTCACTTTAACAATCTTGGTGCCACCCTTGCGGAGATTTACATTCTGTTTCTGAGCAGGAATGTACTGAGCACTGACTAAGTGACCTCCCTCGTCTTGGCTTTGCGAGGAAGAACCGAGACTGAGTAACTCTGAAGCCAGCTGCTCTGCATCTTCGCCACAACTGGCTGGAGCCTGAGCTTTAGGAGTCCTCTTAAGAGGACTTGCTTTCATTGCTTGTCCTGATTTATTGTCCTCCACAGTGTAATAAGAATGCTTGTTGAGTTTGGGAGAGGAAACTGCATTTGGGCTGCCTAAATCCTGGCAGTCCTTCGATGCAACACTTAACGGCTGGCCTTTACTGGCTCCAAAAACTTTCTTCTTCAAGAGGCAACTAGTGTTATTATCATTGGTGATTGAGTAGCCATTCTGTGGCTGACTTGGAGACTCAGCAGACCACTGTCTTTGGGGCGAAGCTGTGTTTGGCTCAGTGCTAGTTGCTGATGCATCTTGTAAACATGTCTGCCAGTTAGGTTTGAGGTCAGAGGTCCTATGCTGGGCTTGGACAGCAGCAGGGACTCGTGAGCAAAGACTAGCCTGCCTTAAAATGCTCTTGGAGGGGTCAGTGTTGATGCTTGTTCTGGGTTTGCAGGTCCTCAATGGTTGTGCCCTCCTCTGAAGTAGCCCAAAGATATAACTATCCAGTTTTTTGTTTGGGAGAGTCTGAGACGAATGCCAAGATGAATTCTGGGTGCCCATGACCTGCTCAGGTTTCTGTTCATCACTTGATGCTTCACCATGCTTGGGGAAGCTACAATCATCCTTTAAGTGACCAGTCATGGATTGGAAAAAGATGGGACTCTGGACAGCCACCGCATGGAGAGGGCTGGGGTACCGGTAAACATCATTACCATTTTTGGCAATGAGATCACAGTGGAATTTGGAATTGCCATCGCAGGAGCCATCCGGGGAAGGGGAGTAAGATGCAGAAAGAGATCTGCGGACTGTTCCAGAACTTGAGTCTTCGCATTGGCAATCACACTCTGCACAAATGCCCAGCTCATCTGCAAATCCCAGAGGACACAACAGTTAATACTACAAGAAAAGGCAAAGTCAGATGACTAAAACCGCTAATTTCATTATGCTATGGAATGTAAGAGGAGAGAATTTCTGATTCATAGAGTTCTAGTGCTTAGCTGGTGGGTGGTTGATTAGTTTAGTGCTAATGAGCCTTTTGTTGCTAGCTTATAGGTGTGGCTGGGAGAGCCATCAGCAGGGCTGTGAAACTGTTTCTATCCGTGTCTTGGACCAAACTTCTCCTGTTTCACCTCTATTTGCACAGTCCAGCTTAAGTGATTACAGAATGCTTTCTGCTAATGGTAATGCAACACAAAAACAGATGTCATTTGAAGAAACTAGAAACATACTAACAAAGCGGCCCTTCTTTGTGATACCAGCTTCTAAGCCTGGAGGAAGAAATCGCCATTAAGTAAATAGTTCTGCATAACAAAGCTAGAGAAGGGAACAGTGTTTCAAGACTGCATGGACAGTGCTGATGGGTAAGACCAGTCTGAATGACCCAGAAACCTCAAACCATCACAAGGAGACACTCACCTGCAGGCTTAAGCCTTCCCTCAGAGGCACAGAGCGAGGTGTCGAGGGGGGTGCACAGGCAGGTGGTGGAACGACAACTGGACAAACACTCGCTGAAGACAGAGTTGGAGGAATTAGAGAGGGATCCAGAAGCACCGTCGCTAAGGTCGTAAAAGCCTGAGAGAGAGAGGGCGAGACATTAACACATTAATTTTACATCTTAAAGAATGAGGTGATGATCCAAAGACTGTGCTCTTTCACTCTTAACTGAGCTCTCTTCTGTAACCAACTTCCAAGTACGATTTGAATAACATAGCTTTCAGGAAGGTATCTATTTGCCAGAGGAACTAGAGCTAGGAACCAGATCTCCATACATCACAATTGATATTAGCATTAAAATGGTGAAGAATAAAACCATTACAACTACTACAAACAGCGCCCTAAATAGAGGTTTGCAGCTGTGATGAAAATAAAACCAACCTAAAGGTTGAAGAACTCTATATTCACGGTAAAAGCTGAATTTTAACAATCAAGACTTTTAGAGAGGAGCGTACACACATGTAATCAATCTCCACTTTATATAACCTTCCTCCAACAAAAGTGCAGTCAGTTCCAGCACTAAAATGACCTCTCGTTTTTGGAATGTAAACTAATGTGGCTGTAGCAGGCCTCTAGTACAGGGTGCAGATTGTTCACATTACCAAATTAGTGCTTAAGAAAAACAGCTAAACAGTTTCCAAAAGACATTAGGGCTCACAGGTACACATGCTACTACAGGCCCAAAGCATAAGTAGTCTCATGCAAAGTGATATAATTCGAACAGGACGTCTGATTACCACCCTCGGGTGATTGTAGAAGATTAACAATCATTAGAAATGCTTTTCTGTGCTTGTGAATGAGTTTTATTGGAAATACTTTCAGCCTACTCCATTTGCCTAGATTGTTTTTATGCAGGCAATCAATTTTTCCAACCCTTAATGATAATTCGATAAAACACAGTGCACAGAATTCAAGCCCCTCTCAAAGTGTTATGGCTCTACAAAATATACTAACCTGAGCTTGGCCGGCTGTCCGTTTCCACGTGTTCATGCGAAGTCTCGGTGTCCAACCGCAGGTCACTGATCTGTCTGTCTAATTCCTGGAGCTGGTTGATCAAACCTGCATCTCGTCTCCTAAGGCAGTTCTATAAAGAGATTTGATGTAAACAAAAGATTTCATGAATGTTTTGTAGTTTAGCAGCTTCATAGATGGTAAAATTGTTTGGTATTTCATTTAGAAGAATTTTTGCCCTGCAGCTCTAACAAGAATCTGCGAACAAATGCATTTCACAATGTATGTCTCAGTGCTGGTGGCCTCACGGCACCGATCAGACAGATGTAATGAGCTAAATTAGAGTCACACCTCGCATGGGAATAAGCATTCAACTTCCACACACCGCTTGAGAGCAATTGGATGCATCTGACAACACCCGTATCATGTGCTGCATTCCAAATTAAGCGTGGTGAAACGGCAGACCGAAGAAAATGTGGCCCCTTCAAAGCAGACGGACATTACTTCAAATGACCTATAATCAGAGGCATGTTATCTGCTGCAAATTTTAACTGCTGTTTGCTGACAGGGGAGGTAATGCAGTGCAGATTCCAGGCTATATGGAGCAGTGGAATGGCGTTTCCTCCGCTGCAGACCGAGGCTGTAAAAAAGCCTGGTCCTGACAGGCGGGCTGCAAGTGATTTATGGGCCCTGAGCTCTCAGCATGCTGGGCTGTGCAGACCATTTTTACACAAAGTGCCATTTGCAGAGCACACCGACGGTTATTTTGAAACGGCATCAAATTAACCCCAGACCACTGTTGATAGCTTGGGAGGATGGTGTCTACATTTCGAGTTAATACTCAATTCATTGTACAAGCTCAGCTCAGTCAAAGACCACAGAGGATTGGTTGTTTGTTTTTGGGAAATCATAAGGACATTAAGCATTATATGATCCACACATGACCATTAACTTTAATGTAGCTCTGGGTGTGAGGCCTGCAAACAAACTGACCTCAAGATAAACAAGTGTAATTATGCCAAACTACAGCGGGGAAGACTCAAGCCACTTGTGTACATGTCTGAGGCTTCAGCAAAGCCAGGAAATAAATCCAAACCTTGTAATTCTTTTCAGTATACAATACATTAAACCACAATGCATGAACCCCATAGGGTTACAATAATGGAAATGTTTGCAAATACCTCAAGTGGAACCAGGTGTCTTTGGCCCAACTGTTAAATTTAATCTTGGTCATCCTCTAAAGACAGCAGGGGGCTTGAGCTGGGCTTGTAAAAAGTTCATTTCCATTGAAGCCCATCAACTAATCTCATTCAGGCCTGTCAGACCCCCTCCTAGACATGTATTAGAAACCCAGGGATGTTCTACTACCTCTAGGAAGTTTGATTTAAATGGTTCTCTTTTTGTTTTAATGTCATTCTAATGAATATAGCGCTAGAGTTTCTGGTGTCACATGACTGTAAAGGCAAAAAAGAAAAAAAAAAGAGAGAGACAGACAGAGAGAGATTTGTTTTTAAATGTAAAATGTTATAGACAAAATCCATTTAATATATTTTTTATTATTTGAATTGATCTCAATCCAACTAAATGTTCAATTATAGCAACAACAACAAAAAAAACCTAAAGTCTTTTTAATTGCAATTTTAAAATATAAAAATGCTCAATGCATTAATCATGTACCCCTTCTTGGAAGTACCCTGGAATACCATGCAAATACATTGGCACATTAAATTCTGTACCATGGTACAAAGAAAAGTACTTAGTAGCCTATTATCATCACCGTATATGTTCCCTTGTTAGTGATATTCTTTTAAAATAAAGGTCAAATGAAAAATGTCAATAACAAAAAAACAAAACCCAATAAAACTGTCTATTACTCACCAATTGTTTTCTGAGTAATAAAATATTCTCCTCCAGAAGTTTTTCTTCAGTGTTCAGATAGCTGTCCTCCACTGTAAGGCAGGGCTTGTCCTTTCCTGCAGCCTCCTGACAGTTCAACACACTCCTGACCAGCAGCTCCTGTCTCTGCCTCAGATACTCCAGCTCGGTCAGACCCGCTACGGTCGCGTCCAGACGCTCTCGGGTTCGAACCCGCTCCACTTCAGAGCGCGCGTCGCATTCCTTCCGATCCCGCACCATGAGCGCGCAATAATCCCTGGATACCAGCATCTCTGACAGCTCATTCATTTATATATCCACCGATAATAATGTTATAGAGATATGGAAGTGCATCTGAGAAACACTTATGACATGGTCAGATAACCTCAGTGTATTAAAAGTGATCATCAAAACCAAAAAAGAATCCAAAAAATCAGAGAGAAAAAGAAATGAAAAGGACTGTTTGTCCTATAGATTTTTTTAATTTAAAAAGTTTGTTGTCCCTGCTGAAGCTCAGTATAAAAGTCCAAATCCACAGACACAGAGAGAGATAGAGAGGGCGTTGATGTGTCCCGTCCGGGTGATACTGGGATCTGAATGTGTCCTACAGGGAAGAGCTCAATCACACTCGCGCACACGGAGGAAACCTTGCTGCTGAGGAGGCGGCGGGGTCCCAGCGCCCGCCTGGTTCACTCCCTCCTCCTCTGACTTATGGAAGTGTTACTTCATGCATGATCTAGAAGCAGCATTAAGCTTGGCATTAGATGGTTTTCAGAATTGCATGAAACATCATAAAAAGTGTTAATTACCCCATCACTTCATTATCATATTCAACAATAAACAGGGCCACATTTTGTAGCACTGGCAGGTATACAAGAAATAAATGCATGTAAAAAAATAAGAGCCTACAGCACAAGATATGACAAGATTTTTAAGTAAGCATTTTGATTTTGTCTGAAAATCTATTTCATAGCCTACATATTTCATAGCATATATCAAAAAGTACTATGGTGGAACAATGGTGATATCATGAGATTAGGTGCTGTATGACCTAATCATGATCTACACATCATGATATTTACATGAATGAACACGGATACCATGGCAGTGTGCCAGGTGTCGAATAAATATGATATTACTTTGGTATCATGTCTAAAAGAAGATGAAAATACCAGTGGCCATACAAAGACACAAAGACACATTGCATGAGGCAGATATAATGACTTAAATCATGTTTAATAACTTGCATTACAGGTAATGACATGCATTTCAGATAATGTTTTTTTTTTATGAGGATGCATCTGATTTAAAGGCACTCAGGTGGAGTGACTGCCCTCTACTGTTGTTAAAACAAAAACCTTGTGTACTTTAAAATGCAATTTCTTGCAAGAATTGTTTTTTTTACAAATGCATTCATTTGACCCTATAAGATGCATGTATTCTAATAGGAAAGTAAAAGACTGACATTTCACCAAGATGTGGGACAATATACATTGCCTCGAACAAAGAATGATCTGCAGGTTTTGTAAAACACGGATCTGTAAAACATGTGTTTAAACATTATTTCTGGTAATTTACTCCACAGCTGCTTGTATAAGAGGCTGAAGTCACATTTCTCAACTAGCTCATTAGTCAGACGCGTGGAGAACTCAAAACAGACATCCGATTTGTTTGAAAATGCATCTGTGAAATGGATCAAGAATTTACATATCAGGGAATGTGATTGTTCTGGCAGATTTTGAGCCAATTCATATTTTGGATCCAAAGACGTGTCTAGTTTTTAGACAGGGCTTGCTTTAAACCATAGGCTATTACCAATTAAAAAAACAATTTCCATTCCTGGAAAAGATGGAGACTCGTTTCTAAATTCTAATTAAAAAAGGAACAGACACTGTTTATATTCATCGGAATAAATGAGTTGCGCTTACAGCTCTTTCCACGAAAGGGGGTTTGTTGTTGCGTGTCTAATGAAAAACACTGCACCTCTCAAACCCCTGTCCATCAACGTCAGCCAATGGCTCAGACAGTTTCGTTTGATTTGCAGCTAAGCAGGCGGTGAAGATGAGTCAAAGAGAGGAGGAGACCCTCAGTAGACGGCACAAAGCTTAATCTCTCTTTCTAAACATGACAAGGATCGAGGAAATGGGATCCATGGCTGCTTCTATGAGGAACAGATGTTTGAAACACAGCTGGTGACCCTTCTCAAACCACTCTGAAACATTAGCCCTGGCCGAACGGTTACACAAGCACACAGATATATACACACACGGCCATGCGTGCGGGGAAAAAGAATGGCTTTAGGGCACAAACTCAATATTTCGACAGAGTCCTGATTGCGGCCCCACTCCTTAGGCTACGACTGTGGGACAGGAAGTGACCCGGGATATACATACATTGTAATTGGATCAAAGGCTGCATCTTTGTACCGCCAGAATCAAATCTCTCAGACAAACAGGATAAATCCTTCCTTTCACTGCCAGGTTTTCCTGAAAAAGCTCACTTATTCAAATATAACACAAAACTGATGAACTGAGAAGCGTCCAATCGCCTTTATTAAAATAAATTGAACTGTTTTAACAGTTGACGTTTGATTATTTTATGTAAATCATTCCCCATAAATCTGACCCAAAAAAAGCCAGACACTTTCCCCTTAGACTAGCTTTTGCTAGTACAAAGTCACATTTGTGCTTTAACCTAATCCAATCACTCACAGTAATTACCTTATGAATTTTGTAAGGCCCATTAAACGAGAACAGGACCCCATTATGTAGGACTGGCAGGAACATGGGGAATAAATTAATACATCTAAATACATCAAAGCCTACAGATGCCGAGCAGTGGGGACAAATTGAGCAAATGCGGCGTGAGGGTTTATGAGCATGATACCAATCGTCACCCCTCACCTATATCTTATGTCATGCTGGACACAGAGCGCTTTTATACAACACATCAGTCACATCGCCAATGTTATTACTTTGAATGCACACCCAAAGACTGCGGCAATGAGCCAAAAATAACTAGTTGTAGGTGTTTGTTTTAGTATTCCTGGAGTGGTGGAAACAAAAGACTTGGAAAATGTTCCATCAAGAGACCTGCCTCTATACCTGGAGTTAAACTGGAGTCCGTCTAAGCTTCGTGAATGTATTTTGAAAGGCAGAGCTTGTCTATTCACCACACACTGTGAGAAAGCACATGCACTGAAACTCCACATGCACTCATCAATACTGCCGAGGGATGCTGGATAAAACTCAAGGCCAGATCTTTGTTCACAAAATCCATGAGCTTTCCTGATGCTGCAAGGATAAAAAAGACAGTTTAAGCATTTGAGGGCAAGAAAAAATTATATTGGCTTAAATTAATTCCATATCTCTTTGTCAAGAAATACTAAACTTAAAAGAATATTCTGGGTTCATTTTTTGTTTCTACATACTGAGGGAAAAAGTCTAAATTATTGTCTGCGGTTATCGGCAGCATGCCATTTTTTTTTTACTATGCTTTTTTCACTCTAGTTTCATGTAAACATTTGCCTCATACTTCAATTGATTTAACCCTACACTCTAAATAATGCTGGGTTGTTTTGAAGCTATATGGTTGGTTTAAAAATGTAAACCAACAGTTGTGTTTTCAATATTTGACCCGAACATGGGTTAATATAAATCTATAGGCTGCATATAAAGCCTATAGTGTATCATATCTGATTCGCAAATGTCTAAGGTCTCTATTATTATCATCAACACAATCCAATCATTGATGGAAAAACTGTTGTACACAATCTACTACACGCCTTCTGTCATCTGATTGATGGTTTATACTCAAATAAAAGGCCTTCATAAACTTCAAGTCATGATTTTTGTAACATAGAAGTACGAATATTTTTTATATTGTTACTAGTTTAAGATGAACACTTACTGGACTAAACCCTATGAGAAGAAACCTATACCAAAATGTATTTAAAATACAGTTCTTTCCAAGTAAGTCCTACAAAACCATTAACATATTTACTGACATATCGCTTGAGACTTTATTTGGAGTACTTCTTTATTGCACAATGCACATTTCCTAAGCCTAAAATGTGTTTTAATATCACTTTTAGTAAGGATAGTGATCTCAGTATAATATCAGTCTTTAAATGCAAGATATTGAAGTATACTTGAAATAGTTCCACTTTAGCACATTTAGTTGGACCTCAGCACTATTTCCAGATAAGTGCATTAAGTACAAAATGAGGTCTTCCAATGTAGCATATCATCAATTTAGTTTACTAAAAGTACAACTGCAGGGTATTAAGTACATAAATATGTAAAGTAGTAGTATAAAATATGTAGGATACTTAGCATAAAATAAATGTATTTCAAATACATTTTAGCATATTTATTTTTCAAGGGTTGCAACTAGGTTTACTTTATTATATATATATATATATATATATATATATATATATATATATATATATATATATATATATATATATGTATTACATTTGATGTTATATTTTAACATTATTATTCTATATATATATATATATATATATATATATATATATATATATATATATATATATATATTAGAATAATAATGTTAAAATATAAGCATCAAATGTAATACATCAGGCATTTGAGGAACATTTGTATACAGTATACCTCTCTCGATCATTTGATTATAGCTCTGATACGGAGCTTTAAGTATTTAAATATCATCTTACTAAAACATATTATTGGGAGATATAGTGTGAAAACTTAAATTTACATGCATTTAATGTAAGTAGTCTGATATAAAGATCTCATTTACATTACAAACTATCTGAATTTCATTTTAATTTCTGGCCATAAAATATCAGCAACTGCTCCAAATTGCATTTATTTTCTTAGTTGGTACCATCTTAAGTATAAGCTCACTAGAGTATGAGCCATAAAAGCCATTCAAATATGATACTCAATGAAAAACTTGTTTTTATATTTTGTCTGAAGGTTCAATGAACTGACTATTATTTCATTTATATGTCAGGCTTTACAGGGTTAATGTAAACGTAAATGTTTTTACAATGAAATACACTGTGTTGAAATGTTTTTGATTTGATTATAAGAGACTGAAATATAATTGAGCAATAATGCAAGCCATTACCAAATGAATCAAAAATGTACGGTAAAGGTATATCAGACAATGAGACAAAGACACCCACAGCTGAATATTAATGCTATTGACGGGCTCCCATGTGGCTCCTGTTGTAATTCAGACCAACATATAGTGCCTTCAGGCTATTATTAAGTTCAGCGTGGTTGTCAGGTTTGATATGTCCTACATACGCTCTTGTGATTGTACTGCTGTTCAGACAACATATGGAATAAGAGAAGCCTTCATGTCAACAACAGAAATCTTGTAACTCCAAGAGAGACCAGAAAAAGATTATTTGTCCCTTTTTTGAACTATGAACTATAAAAAGGAAAATATACAGCAACTAAAAATATGCAATATCCATTTAAAATAGAAACTCAAAAACTAAATCTCGAATGCCTCTTTGTCAAAGGTGTTGTTTGATGTCAATGTTACAAAGGTTTCAGCAATAACAACAGATTTGAAAAAGAAGCATTACCATTGGCACGTGTGGAGATGCTCTGGATGGTGATCTTGACCTTCAGCCCATTAAAGAGTGAAGATTAGATTAAAATAAAGGCTGTATGGGGCATCGATGTGTCACATGTCAAAAGTTTAATCAAATCACCAGTATCTCTGCAGTCTGTACAGAATGTCCCGGCAGAAACAACAAAGCTTAACCAGACATCTGAGCCGAGCTGCCTGAGGTCAGGACATTGTCCAAGAAGTTGTTTCTTCACAGACTTGCTTACTCATACAACTTCTTACCACACAATTTCTCACTTATGAAATCCCAGCTATGCCTTTGTACTTTAAAACTGCCTGTGATCCGGTCCAAAGGTCTTTAAAATCAAACAAAAGGAAACCAAGAATAGAACTATTTGCCTAAAGTAAGACATGGAGAAGGTGATACTTCAGCTAAAGAGAACGGCGTCAGCAAAAAGTGTTTCAGGGGCTCTTTTATTCTTTGGAGAATTCACACAATAGTGGTCGGACCAGGCGCTCTCCAGCATCTCCTTACTGTCAGCCTGCGGATCATTAAGAGTATTAATGGTGGGGTAATGTGGACCTGCACAATGCAAATGACCCCCTCTCCTCACACAGACCCCTCTCAAAAGCCTCTTCACACCCATTTACCCTGTGAACACGCTCACGATGGGGCAGTCTGAGTACAGACACTCACAAACACATTATACGCACATACGAGTACTTTTCCATCGCAGGTATACACTGATCTGTGATAGGAGTGCAGGCGAGTGATGAAATTTCACCATTTTAAGAAAGTTTAAAAAAATTAACATTTAATGGTAATGTATGTAGATGAATAGATGATTTTAACAAATATAAAAACCAAAATACATATAAAGCAGCCTCAAAAAGTATTAGGACACAGTCAGATTTAACAAAGCAAAAAAAAAAAAATTAAATGCGCTTTTTACAAATCCTGTTTCTGCATTCATATGTGGTTTGAAATCCTATTCAAATTGCATTTCTGGAAATAAGTTTTTGCGTGGTTTATATTTCTCATGCCACGTAAAAGTTGGCAGATGTTGTTATAGAAAACATGCTGAAAGTTCTAAATGTCGATAAAAAACGATGACAAAATGCCGTTTCCATTAACCAATTTTTATGCGACTAAAAAAATGTTTTCCTCTTGCGATAAGTCCAAAAAACTAGCCGACGGATGTTGGTAGGTTTACGTTTATATCGCAATCACCGCACTAGCCAAGCATTAATGGCAAGAAAAGCCCCTTTTACTTGGCAGAGTCATGTATGAGGTTTTTCTGGGAGGTTATAGTATATGATTTCACAGAAGAACTGTGGATTCGGAATTCCCAGATGAACAAATCAACCTTTTGTTGTGGAGTGCAATAGAGGGTATGCACGTGATGTCACCGTCGGCCGGAGTGACTGCGGTTATGCCCACTGAGTGGCAAAAAGACTGAGCGTCAGCATTGGTTTTCAGCAAAATACACAGAACACAGGATGGGAAAGAGCGTGAGATGGACTGTACAAATAGATTTGACAAGAAATCGGAGGTATTTTTTTATAAACTGCCGAAAGCTACAGAAACTTGGATTTGCAGTAATCATTTTGTGTCAATGTTGAACTTAGGGGTAAAATCATACCATATTGTATTGTTATAATATTCTACAACTCATCAAATAAATATTTAGCATCTTATATTCTGCATAAATTGGATGTTTTTAATATTTTATATAAAGTATTTATATAAAGCATTCACAGGCAAATTTGCTTTAGGTATTTCCTGGTGTCAAATATCAGATTCCAGTCAGATAAAAAATAATTGGATTTGGACAGACAGTGTGAACAGCCACAGTCACAATTAGGCCCTATCCCAAACAAGGCGCAATGTGACGGCAGTGTCGTCACAAGTGGGGTTTTTTTGTGCTAGTTTCAGCCCGATGCTGTTATCATTTTCATGTCCAGCGCCACGTTGTTTAAATAGCAGATGCACTCGCGCCCATCTGTTCGCCCATGGGCGTGCTGGTCTGAAAGCGAGGTGTTTTCAGGCACATTGTTGGGGCGTTGCTATTTTGAGGCAACTGAAAACGACTGCACCATTGATCAACAAAACCTGGTCTAAAGGGCACACATAAAGGGCGCGTTAGTAATATATGCCCATAGGCATGTGCACAACACGCGTACACTCTGCTTATTACACACACAGGGACGTGCAGCAGCACACAAACATGTTTAAATATTAAAAATAAAAGGATTCCTCTCTGGAGAAGCGTTCAGTCTTTCCACTCGCAAATTCCGCCATGTAAATAGCAAATCTGCCATAGTGCAAGCACAACTGGCTTTTAAAGGGAATGGGAGATGAGACTCTGATTGGTTTATTGACTGTTACGCCCAAAACACACCCATGACTCGTTAAGAGACTAACCCTTTTGGACCTCTGGCGTGTGGACTGTTTTTTTTTCCCGTTGCTAAACTAGCAAAAGTGGATTCGGACATGCCCTAAGTGCACCTGCGCCATACGCTTCAGACCATGTGCTAAAATAGGGCCCCTAATCTAGAAATGTCACTGTAATCTACATCAAGTGTCATTTATTTTGAAGAGATTGCAAAAACCCACTTTTCAAAGGGATAAAGGACAAGATTTTTTTCTGACTGTCATACATTAGCGGAAAGTGTTTATATAGTTGGTTAAAAGTAAATACAAAAATGTGAGTGGACTTGATTTTATATTCTTTTCTAAAGCAACAACATTCAGATTTAAGTGTGACTTAAATGTTCTAATATGTTTTGGGCCACTGCCACGCCATAACATCTTTCACCTCAGATCACATTAAATAACCTGGTGCACAAAATGTCACATTATAACATACTGATGGCAGAGCAATCAATTTCCACAACATAGAATACATAAATCATTATTATTGACCGATTTCAATAAGACTGATACTTCAAGTATACACTTACAAGCTTGCTGTAGTCGAGTGGAGGTTGAGTTCATTCCACGGATGTTCTGGATTTGTGGTTCTATGATGCCGTTGCTTTTTTGTTCTCTGTTCTGGTTCCATGTCTCAGACTCAAGATGTGACGCTTTGTGTGAAACATCTGAAAGAAACTCTTTATGAGATAAAAAACATTTCCACCAAAGCCAGAGAGCCATTTGAGTACAGACGACAACAGACTTGAAACGTCAAATATAAAACCAAATGTTGCAGTCTACACTTTATGGCCCACTTCATAAAGAAAAACTTAATAGCTCATATCCTGCATCTTCGGATGCATTTGCTGTCTTCCAAACGCCAAACAACCCACGTAATTGGCCAGGTTTCCATATGCTTCGTAAGTCTTTTATTTCTTATTGACAGATCAAAATCTTTATTTGCTTTACAGGTTTGTATTGCTTTCACAGATCCAATGTGATTAAAGTGAAGGAGCACAGATTTAATATTTCTTGTTTGAGAGCCAAAATTGAACTTTCAAAGGTCTTAAAATAAATGCATGTTTAGTATGCGAGACTGATCTACAATCTGAAGGAAATGAGTTTGTGTAATGCAGCGATCCGTTTCTAAACTGCGAAGATAATACCGATTGACTTTTTGCTTTGCTTTGCTAATCCCCGCAGCACTTGCTTTAACCGGGAGGTTACGCGGATACGGTTGTCATGGCAACATCTTATCAGCCACTGGTACTCCTGCATCCCTTCTCCGCCCCTCCATCACTCATCCCAGTGATCTGTGTGCAATTAAAACACACTCACGCTGCCGGAGACGCTTCACACACCCTCATTTTGTAAAGGTGCATTGTGGGTCTTTGAATTGGACGTGTCTTCAAATGAAAATAACTGCTGTAAAGGTCATAATCTGAAAAAAAAAGAAAAGACATTCAAATACTTTTCTCCCACATCTTCAATTTATTCTGGAAAAATGAAAGACAAACAACATAGTGTACATATGTTATGATAACAAATTGGTCAACTATTTTAGTATAAACACCATTCAACTCTATTAATATTACATTTAAATTCAAAATTAATTTAATTAAATTCTAATTTTTCATGTCCACCATACTAATTTATTTGGCGCACAGCCATATAATAGACAGGATAATGAATAACCAGCCACTCATTATTGCAAAATAAACCCCTTTGGGATAGTTCTCAAATGATAGTCTGGGTTTATTTTCTGTGATAATGATTGGCTGACTAATATATATATATATATATATATATATATATATATATATATATATATATATATATATATATATATATATATATATATATACAGTAAGTCAAATATTGTGTTGGTCCCCACTTGGTCCCCCAGCCCTGACCCGTTGAGGCATGGACTCCATTAGACCCCTGTAGGTGTGCTGTGGTGTCTGGCACCAACATGTTAGCAGCAGATCCTTTAAGTCCTGTGATGGGGCATCCATGGATCGGAGTTGTTTGTTCAGCACATTCACACACCCAGCCATCCATGTGATGTACAAGAAAATTAGATTCATTAGACCAGGCCATCTTCTTCCATTGCTCCGTGGTCCAGATCTGATACTCATGTGCCCACTGTTGGCGCTTTCGGTGGTGGACAGGGGTCAGCATTGGCACCCTGACTGGTCTGTGGCTATGCAGCCCCATACGCAACAAACTGTGATGCACTGTGTATTCTGACACCTTTCTATCAGAACCAGCATTAACTTCTTGAGCTTTTTGAGCTACAGTAGCTCGTCTGTTTGATCGGACCACGCGGGCCAGCCTTCATTCCCACGAGCATCAATGAACCTTGGCCACCCATGACCCTGTCGCCGGTTCATCACTGTTACTTCCTTGGAGCACTTTTGATAGATACTGACCACTTCAGACCGGGAACACCCCACAAGAGCTGCAGTTTTGGAGATGCTCTGAGAGTCGTCAAGCCATCACAATTTGGCCCTTGTCAAACTCACTCAAATCCTTACACTTGTCCATTTTTCCTGCTTCTAACACATCAACTTCTTCAAAATGTTCACTTGCTGTCTAATATATCCCACCCACTAACAGGCACCGTGATGAAGAGATTACATTATCAGTGTTAATTACTTAACCTGTCAGTGGTCATTATGTTATGTTACCTATATATATAATATAGTCTGACTACTTTTTAATTAATTTTGTCCTAACTTATCACATTGATTTGAATAGTATAATCTTGTACCATACAGATATAAAAATATAAAGAGATATAATGAGAAAATATTGTTATTAGCATGCATTAAATATTACAATACATCACATTTTCCAGACTGGGGTTCATGAAGGCACTGCAGGGGGTTTGTGAATTTAATGGAAAGCTATTAATTAAATCATTAAAAAAAACACAATTAAAATAAATTATTGGAATTCGATGATAAAATCTAAATGAAATGCTTAATAAAAAACATAAAAATATATTTTATTTGTTTAGCTGCATGTCATTTACCGATGGAATCACTGAACCGTGAACTTAATTTTATTATTATTGACAATTTTATTATCCACCTACAGCAACTTCTAAATTTAAGGTAAGAAGTTCAGCTGACAACAAGGTTGGGGAATCATTGCATTGTAAATATGAAATGACATGAATTTGTACATTTTGTTTGAAAGACAAAAGCCTTCCAAAGACAGTAATACATTATTAATTGACTCACTGAGTGAAAATTTTAATAATAATTAATGTGTTTGTTAGGAGCTGATTAGATATGAAATGTTGAGAGGATTTAAATAGAAATGATTTGTGTAAATCCAGAGATCAAATGCTGTGGGTCTCAGTTTTCAGACCCTGACTAGGGTCTGTGTGTGCAATTACACAAACCTGGAACACCTTCTGAACACATAAGCTCTTTTTTTTAGAAAGGAAAATTAAAAGGTGAAAAAAAGTAGTGAGGAGGATCAATGAATTATGAATAATTTACTGCAATTGAGAGTGACACAACATAAAAAATCAGTTACAGTGTTTTGGGAAAGTTACTTTTAAAAGTAACTAATAAAGTAAAAAAGTAACTATTTGTGTTAGTTACTTTTTATGTAAATTAATGCATTGTGTTACTTTTAGGTTTCGACTTTTTATGTAAATTAATGCATTGTGTTACTTTTAGGTTTCGACTTTTTATGTAAATTAATGCATTGTGTTACTTTTAGGTTTCGACTTTTTCTCATCTGGGCTGGGCTTGTTTGTTTATTTACAACAACAACAAAATAATATCTATTTTGGCAATTGTAAGGGCCCTTTCATACCAAGAGTGAAATATATATTCCTCAGGCTGAAGGAAATGCAAATTTGTCTGTACAGAGGGAACGGATGGTAAACAAACCTTTCAGCTGTGCTGCCATTCTGGATCACAGAAGAATAGGATATACGCAGGAGAAGAAAGTTAAACACTATCACATTAGCAGAAAAAAAAGAAGGGAAAAAAACACAAATGTGATTTTTAAAAAAAATCTAAAACCATTTTTGCTTATTACAAAGGTCATCAGCAAAGACATTAGTTAATAAAGTGAGATTAAATACATAAAGTATAATTGTATTATACCATGGTCTGAATACTCAATTCTGATTGGCTGGAAGGTGTGCAATAAAATGGTTTAATGCACAGGTGGTTCCAAGTCAGTTGACTTCGCAGAGGCAACCATCCCTCCACTTCGTTTAATGCACAGCTAGCCATGATTCCTTACTTATTCACCATATTTAATTATTGCAGGGTTGTGTAATATTCTGAGCTTACATTTCACAGTTTTTATTTATTTGGAGGAATACCGAATCTGTTTTGTGCAAGTGAGATGAGTAAATGCATGTTCACATTTAGTCTAGAACTACAATGACCATCATGTTCACACCGAGTGCACACAACGCCTCACCACTTATTATTTCTCTCAGCATGAGGACAGGAGAGCTGTCAGTCAATACAAAGGAAAACAAAGTAACATGCGTTACTTGTTTAAAAGTAACATATTTTGTTGTAAATTTAAAAATAGCACATTACTTTACTAGTTACTTGAAAAAAGGAACCTAATTACATTATTTGCCTTACTAACATACAGGTGCTGGTCATATAATGAGAATATCATCAAAAAGTTGATTTTTTTAAACTAATTCCATTCAAAAAGTGAAACTTGTATATTATATTCATTCATTACACACAGACTGATATATTTCAAATGTTTCTTTCTTTTATTTTGATGATTATAACTGACAACTAAGGGAAACTCCAAATTTTGTATCTCAGAAATTTGAATATTACTTAAGACCAATACAAAGAAAGGATTTTTAGAAATCTTGGCCAACTGAAAAGTATGAACATGAAAAGTATGAGCATGTACAGCACTCAATACTTAGTTGGGGCTCCATTTGCCTGAATTACTGCAGCAATGCGGCGTGGCATGGAATCGATCAGTCTGTGGCACTGCTCAGGTGTTATGAGAGCCCAGGTTGCTCTGATAGTGGCCTTCAGCTCTTCTGCATTGTTGGGTCTGGCATATCGCATCTTCCTCTTCACAATACCCCGAGGATTTTCTATGAGGTTAAGGTCAGGCGAGTTTGCTGGCCAAATAAGCACAGGGATACCATGGTCCTTAAGCTAGGTACTGGTAGCTTTGGCACTGTGTGTGCAGGTGCCAAGTCCTGTTGGAAAATGAAATCCGCATCTCCATAAAGTTTGTCAGCAGCAGGAAGCATGAAGTGCTCTAAAACCTCCTGGTATACGGCTGCATTGACCTTGGACCTCAGAAAACACAGTGGACAAACACCAGAAGATGACATGGCACCCCAAACCATCACTGACTGTGGAAAATTTACACTGGACCTCAAGCAACGTGGATTATGTGCCTCTCCTCTCTTCCTCTAGACTCTGGGACCCTGATTTCCAAAGGAAATGCAAAATTTACTTTCATCAGAGAACATCACTTTGCACCACTCAGCAGCAGTCCAGTCCTTTTTGTCTTTAGCCCAGGCGAGAAGCTTCTGACGCTGTCTGTTGTTCAAGAGTGGCTTGACACAGGGAATGCGACAGCTGAAACCCATGTCTTGCATACGTCTGTGCGCAGTGGTTCTTGAAGCACTGACTCCAGCTGCAGTCCACTCTTTGTGAATCTCCTCCACATTTTGGGGTTTTTGTTTCACAATCCACTCCAGGGTGTGGTTATCCATATTGCTTGTACACTTTTTTCTTTTTTTCTCTATTAATGTGCTTGGACACAGAGCTCTGTGAACAGCCAGCCTCTTTTGCAGTGACCTTTTGTGTCTTGCCCTCCTTGTGCAAGGTGTCAGTGGTCGTCTTTTGGACAACTGTCAAGTCAGCAGTCTTCCCCATGATTGTGTAGCCTAAAGAACTAGACTGAGAGACCATTTAAAGGCCTTTGCAGGTGTTTTGAGTTAATTAGCTGATTAGATTGTGGCACCAGGTATCTTCAATATTAAACCATTTCACAATATTCAAATTTTCTGAGATACTGAATTTGGGATTTTCCTTAGTTGTCAGTTATAATCATCAAAATTAAAAGAAATAAACATTTGAAATACATCAGTCTGTGTAATGAATGAATATGTACAAGTTTTGTGAAATTAATTAGTGAATTTGTGAAATAAATCAACTTTTTGATGATATTCTAATTATATGACCAGCACCTGTAGTCAAAGTAACTGAACAACATCTCACTTTTACAGTATAGATATATAAAAAACACAGCCTTTCTTTAGTTTAGCTAAATGGATTTAACACACTTACAGGCTTAAAAGTCAGGTTACACGGTGCATTCATTCAAGCTGTCACAGCTTATGTGGATTAATAAATCAACATTGCAGCTGTGGGCTTATCAACATCTCACATACTAATAACTCTGAAATATCATTCATATCACATGGCAGTTTTCCACCACAGGATAATCAGGATTAATACATTCATAGTTCTATGTAATTACTTTCTCCTGATTGATCAAAGTGTCCATCAAAACCTGGCAGTGAGACATTATACCACAAAATAAATATACCCATTTTTTCCAAGTACTGTATAAATCAAATAATACACAGAGCTGATTAAATCAAGCATGTGGGAGTTGACTGTATAATTATACTATGAAAGCATAACCTTCACTATTTTAAGGCTCCTCACTCTCTTCGTTTTGGTTACTTGAGAATAGCTGCTAATAAACAGAAAGCCGTCCACACTTTCATCACTCTCAATTACCCTGAGATGTGTTTACTCAGGACGACGTTTCTCTCTCACCATCACATCGCTCACACCATCAGAGGCGTAAATCACCCCCCTCACCATTTTCCTAGTGTTTGGCGGTATCCCTTAATCGCCTTAATTAAATGGCGACAGTGGCTCCAAAAATAACTTGGACTTTCCAGTGCTCTAAAGGCCAGATCAAACAAACATCTGCAGAGAGCCCATGAGGGTCTGCGGTGAGGGGCGGTGACCGGCGTCGGCCCTCAGAGACTGAAGCAGGCCTCTCACAAACGTCACCGAATAAAAGATGGACTCCATTAGGGCCTAACGGTTTAAGATCTGCTTCGTGTTAGGAAAACTGTGAGTCTTTCCTCCCTCCCATGTCCCCACATCAATACTGACTCTGGGTTTCTCTAAAGCTCCTGGATTAGTATCCGCTTTCCTCAGCACTGTTTGGCCACTCTTATGTCTTTCTGCTGTCTATCAGGTGAAAAATATAAACCAGATTGACCCTACTCGCCATTGCCATATGTGAATTATGGATACATGCATGCATTTCAAGTACATGTGGGACCTTGCAAGTCAAACTGGTTTGGTTGTGCTGACCATCTATTAAAGTATCTGATCCTCAAGAGTCAAATCAACTGTAAAATATACCGCAGTGTTATTGTAGCAACTTTAAATGTACCTTTTATTTTATATTTATGCATTTGGCAGATGCAACTTCCACTGAATTCAAGTATACTGGTTACTGGGTATTTAGTAACCAACTATTTCATGCATTCCCTGAGAAACGAACCCATGACCTTGATGTTGTTAGCGTCAAACTCCACTTTGATTTACAGGAAAGCTTTATATTAACCGGCATTAAATTCATGCGTTAACTACAGGCAAAACGGTGCAATAATTAAGCTTTCCCATTTTCAAAGAAGCTATCACCTAAAGACATTAATAATTATAATGTCCAAATAAACTGGGATGTACCAATGCCACTTTTTCCAGAACTAGTCTAGGCCAATACCGATACTTTCATTTATGTAACTCGCCGATACCAACACATTTAGTAATTTTTTTTAATATATTAGGAAGAGAAACCAAAAGAATATGAATCATATTCATTGGTTTAATTTGTTTAGCAAATATACATTTCCTTAAGTTATTTTCATGCTTAATCACTGTTCATCATTGTGTATTTTGATTAGTAGTAGAGCTGCTTCAGCAGAGCTCAAAATCAAAGATTATTTTCATTTGAATAAAGTAATCAAATGTAAGTGAACACTCAATAGTCTTCACTGTGTAAATTAAATAAAGATACATTTTTATTAAAGTTACAAGCGTCATTCAGTCAAGAGCAGTGAGTGATTTCTTTGTCCTTTGTATTTAATTAACATTAAAAACACAGCAGGTTTATTTGGCTGCGGTCCCTTTAAGACAGAACGCACAGATAAAATATACTGTTAGACATGCGTTTTATTTCTCAACTGTTAACGTTCATTTAAGACAACTTAACAACTTTGTTCACTAGGATACTCGATGGGAGTTTTTTACATAATTTTGTGTGAATGTCAGTTCAAGCGTAAGAATTTATGAAAATTAAATTCTGTATTTAAGCGCTGTAGACAAGGCTTTCTGGGCACACGCTTGGATGTTTGCACACTTTTTGTCCTGTAATAATGGAGGGAACCACTCGTTATACATAAATCACGTAACAGTTCAAGTTTTTACTTACACTTGCCGAGTGAGTGATCATTAATCAACAATCAGCAACAGAAGTGCACACACTCTCATTTTACTCGCAGTTAACGTTAGTAATATGTGCCTTGTTAAACTTTATAAAACTGTTTGTTCCAGTCCTTGATTCTGATTGGTCAATAGCTGTGTTTTAGTCACGATAAAACATGGCCATGACCGCTTCACTCAACAGTTCTGTGTATCACTACACAACACCCTTAGCAACCACTCTTAGCAACGTAAACATATTTTTCGTTCTCATTTGTATTGTTCATTGAAGCTGTAGAGGAGCTGTAGAGGAGTATCCTGCGAGAGAGATCGAGTGAGCGAGTGTACCTGCATTTAGATGTAGCATTTTCCTTCAGGTCAGTCCAATATGTTCGAAATAAAAAATCTGTTTGAATGTCCACTGCGACATCTTGTCCTTTTAACAGTTAGGGGGTTTTCTCGTGCCCTGACACTGACAGTGCTAGTCAAAGCATTTGTCAGTTGCGTCTTGTTCACAACAAGTTTCAGTTCTTTCAATATAAAATTATTCGCTACTGAGTGACTCACTCATAAAGACTGTCTTTGCCGCCATCTAATGGCCTAATAATATAACTTCTGTGGCTGTTCACGGTCAGGGACTATTTTTCTCCAGCGGAATGAAGGTTTTTAGTGACTTCATGAAAGTTGCATTGATACATATTTTTGGGCTTTAATATTTGTATTGTTCGGTAACCATTTTATAAAAGCAATAAGGTACTCAAGGCTAGAGCTGTATCGAGAATAAGTCAAGGCTGAAGGGGTCGGGCCAAACAACACAAAGCCTCTCACACCTTATTGCTTACTTATTTGCTATTGACATATCCGACCGACCGTACAAACTTTCTAGAGATGTCTGTGAAAAAGTGATGTGCGCTCGACAAGTTTGCACATCTGTGCTGATGCACGCACAATCAACTCCACGTTTCGTTTATCAGCTCGCAAACACCAGCTATTTAGGCATAAATATTTAATTTGTTCAACATTCTTTTAATTCGATACATTTACTTCATAGACATCTTTCTCTGATATATCCATTCAGCACTCTGTTTGCTCTGTGTTTCTTCATCACAAGCACTGTACTGTACACACTGAATGGTATCAGAGCATTTTAATGAGTACGAGTACACAAGCGCAGTATCGGCCCGATACAAAAACTGGTATTGGTGCATCCCTAAAATAAATAAATAATATGGTACCTTGTTTTCATGCATTCCCTGGGAATCAAATCCATGGCTTTAATATAGCTTCATGCAATACTGTTGATATACAGGAATGCATTTTGGGAGTGAGTTTTGTACAGGCAAGGGCTGCTCACATCACTTTCAAGTTTATAACACTTTGCTCATGACATTAGCTATAGCTATTTCACCAGTAGAAACATTGCTGGGAAAGTCTGGAGCCAAATGAGAAACAGATATGCCACCAAGACCATTCTACTAGCGCCAAATGATTTCAGATTTCATTCTACAGAAATCACTTCAACAAGGGCCGCATATTTTTTTTATGCTGTAAATATTTTACAGGGGTCTGGGGTGGGGTACCGCAATCTTCAAAACCCAGCCCTCCAACTCTCAAGATCTACATCAAAATCTGTGGTGGCTATTTTCATTGTTTAGAGAGCTTTCAATAATCAACCCATATCCCATGAAAGTTTTAAGACTCTCCCCTTCAGTCCTGTGTTTTAAACCATTAATCAAAGCACTGAAAATAGCGCATGGAGAGTGTATTGTTCCCGGAGAGAGGCAGGAAGGGAGAGATGGAAAATGAGAGAGAAACATTTCAAGTGTACCTAGAGACCGCAAAGCATTCGACATTAATTCTATTTTGGACACTCAGCCTAAGGAAGATGGAAAGGGGAAGGGAAAAGAGCAGTTTAATTGACAGTCAGTTTTCACAGTACCTCTATATCCAGGGCGAAACCTCCTCTGGAATATGTTTCATGGTGAGCATCTTTATTCCTCAACACACATATAATCAATATCCATCTCCAGCCTCTTTCCATCACAGTCTCCGTCTACATGTGTATATTTTGTCTGACGCATTTCACAAAGGTCACCTGGAACTAATACACCTTAAATCTGTGGAACCAAAACACAAATAACATGCAGGTTCCTCAGGACATGGCTTTCAGAAGCGGAAAATATCTGCAAGATTGGAAATAGAACAAACAATAACTGCGTTTCTTGGAAACTCATTCCAGTCCTCGAAACACAACATAGACAAATAAAACTAGCACAAATGTGAACAATTTGTTCTTCTTCAAGACAATTTGAGAAACCACTACATTTGCATTCATTGTGAATGCAAAAAAAACAAAAACAAAAACCCAATTCATGATAATTAGCATCCAGTTCGGACCCAGCGGGCGCATATACAGGGGATTTATTCTGTCTAGTTTTGGCACACTGCCCGAGGCGCAGCTCAAACACACTGTTATCCCACTGTAAGAAAGCAGCCGAAAACAGCAGGTATTCTGGGATGGCATTAGAAAGACACTGCCTTTGTTTTTCTGGCTCCACCTGTAAGAATCTTTAGCTGTCAGCAGTGCTGAATAATATATGCTCTCTCAGGCATATACACACTCCTGCACCAGCATCAATCTAGCAGTCTTAGACGCGGAGTAGTCATCCACAACGGCTCTCATTTTCATGCAAGTGACTCATCTGCTTTTCCGTCGAACAAAGACTTCACTGACTAAACACCATGTCAAGACTGTCATACTTCATGTTTTAAAGCAACTTTTAAAAGTGTGTCGGCAAGATATTGACAATAAAGATGTTCAGGGATGAAGATGCATTTGATTAAGTTCAAATAAAATAAATAAAATATTTAAAAGTGTGTCAGCAAGACATTGCCGATAAATATGTTAGGAAATAAAGATACATTTGATTCAGTTCAGTTTAAATAATAATAAAAAAAAATTAAAAAAATTAAAGGTGTGTCGGCAAGATGTTTTCAATCAAGATGTAAATAATGCTGATACTATTCAAATCAATTAATCACATCTAACAAGTGTGTGTGCGTGTATGTGTATATACATACATACAGACATTATATATAAATAAAATAATATACTGTATGTATACACATATATTATATAAACACAAACTTTTATGTTAAATGCGATGAATCGATTAGACAGAAATTATATATATATATATATATATATATATATATATATATATATATATATATATATATATATATTTACACATAGATACAGTATATACACATTATATTTACAAACTTTTATGTTAGATGCGATTAATAACAATTAATCACGATTAATCGATTTAACAAGAGTACAAATAAAATAAAATATCAAATAAAAAGATTAAAGGTGTGCCAGCAATATTTAGAAGTATTTAATTCAGTTTAGTTTAAAAACATTTTTTAAAATTAAATGCACTAAAAATGCTGGGTAAAAAACAACCCAAGTTGGGTTGAAAAGGACTAACCCAGCAATTGGGTTGTTTTAACCCAGCGATTGGGTGTTGTTTTTTTATCCAGCGTTTTTTAGAGTGTGGAATAAAATAAATTAAATTCAGTTCAATCAAGCGGTGTTTGGTAGGACAAATTATACAAGCAAATAAATTACATTGTGAGCTATAAATACTGATAGGGCTTGAAGCAGCATAGCAACAGACTAAAAACACACTGAGCACCTTAGCAACCACATACTCTATACTCTAGTCCCTCTGACATATAGAAGTGCATTGTGATGCCCACTTCTCTTTCTCTGTACAGCTGCTGAAACAGCTGTGTTTCTTTGGTAAGGCGGTGGAGGATAAAAGCTGTTCTACTTCCTGTCCTCTCAGCACGCCTGCCATCTCTGGCTCTGAGGATATTGCTGAGGGTCAGCGGCTGCGCTCAAAGCAAATATGAGACATCTGCTTCCCTCAGCCTTTACCTCACACAAAATAAAATGACATCGGTGCCTTTGATCGAACACTTGCCTGATGATTTTATGCTATAGCGTACAAATGACTAGCGAACACTTTACATGTACGCCTTTGCACATCTTACAAAGCACTTCAGCAGCAATACAAGGATTAAAAATCAATCCTGTTTGCAAATCAGCTGAGTCAAACTCCCAGAAGGCATTGGTTTACATGTCCAAACCACTCATGACTGCATAATTGATAATGGAGCATCATCACCACGAGGTCATACATGCAAAACAACAACGTTCTCTGTCCCTCATTTGTTCTTCTTGATGGATGTGCCCTGATACCCCTCTTCCCACAAATCAATGCTTTCTAACTCGCTCATATTCCTATGGCTGGAACAATGCAGCTATCCTAGACTCAATCTGTGCCAAGGAAACTGTATGTCCATCCATCATCTGATCTGGCAGTGTGAACGCAGCCTAATTTCCATAAACACACACAGACAGCTTCCATCTGTATCCCTCCATTGGACGCCAAACCTTACGCTGCATAATTAATCTCAGGCCAAGCTAGGAGCCATTAGCAAACACTGTATTCTTATTTGTGGTGAAAGCAACAACAAACGAGGATGGATGTCTAAGAGCGTCTTCACATGGAGTCTGACGGAGAATCACTTGGCCAGTGTCCAGCACCCAACCTCCCCTGCGGTTCTCTTATCCATTGAGGCTCCATTAAAACCCCAGAGCGAGATAATCAAACCCCTCCTAAACACCAATTAACAAGCATTCAGCCCAGTGGCGCAACACTCCAGCACGGGCCAAGAAATCTGCAGTGTCTCCAAACAAACTCTCACATTTGACTATGAGAAGTTAATAGTCTCATTAAATAAGCTCAACTCCCCATCGTAGATACTTAAGCTGTATAAGATGATGCACAAATCTGTGTGTCTGTTTTATATATATGTTTATACACACACACACACACGCACACACGTGCGCACACACCTGTTCAAAAGTTAGTGATCTGTAAGACTTTTTTTTATGTTTTTGAAAAAAGTCTCTGAAAAAAATGCTCACCAAGCCTGCATTTATTAGATATAAAGTAAAATAAAGTAAAAACAACAATACTGTGAAATATTATTACAATTTAATATAACTGTTATCCATTTTAATAACCCCAGTGTTCAGTGTCACACGACCCTTCAGAAATCATTATAATATACTGATTTGCTTCAAGAAACAATTCTTATTATTTTCAATGCTGAAAACAGTCGTTTACAATTTTTTTTTCTGGATTCTTTGATGAATAGAAAGTTCTTTTCTAAAAAAACCAGAATCTTTTCTAAAAATCTTACTGATCCCCATCTTTTGATCAGCAGTATATATGCACTATACATGCTGTTATCATTGTTATTTAAAGTTAATATTATTTTAGATAAATGATTACTGTAAAATTGTCCATTGTTAGTTCATGATACATAATAAATTAACTAATAATATTAACCAATTAAACCTCATTGTTCGATAGTTTTTCAAGTTCCCATTAGATTCAGTTCATACAATAAAATAACATGCAGTAAAAATACATGATCAACAGCAGTTCACTTTCACAAGTAAAATTGAGTTCATAAAATAAAATAGGCCTACAATTCATTAAAGTGCAATAAACTGTAGTCCACACTGAATTTTGAAAAACAGCATTCACACCAACCAGAATAAACCAAACTCACCCATCAAACCAGACTAAATCCCAATTTATACTTCTGCGTAGAGTGTATGGCGTAGCTACGTCGTGAGGCTGTGTGTGGCATGCGTAGACTATGACGTACCCTGACGTGCACCTCTCCAAAAATGTAACAACGCATCAATTCGGCGGACTGCAAGCGCCGTGATTGGTCTGCCAGAACCCCTCCTCAGGGTATCATGTGTAACTGCATGTTGCCACGGACAACGATGCAGAAGTATAAATGAAAATCGATCGTAGCCCACGGCGTAGAGGCTATGGCGCAGGTCCGACGCAGAAGTATAAATCAGCCTTAAAAGTGTAATGGAGGGATTTAGTAGCTAACTTAAAGGGTTATTTCATCATTGAAAATTCCATAATTTACTCATCCTCAAGCCATCCAAGGTGTATATGACTTTCTTCTTTAAGCCAAACACAATCAGAGTTACATTGAAAAAATATATCCTGGCTTTTCCAAACTTTAAAATAGGATAGAATGGTAGCTGAGATTTTTAAGACCCAAAAGTGCATCATTGATTATAAAAGTAATCCATTTGGCTCAGGAGGTTAATAAAGGTCTTCTGAAGAGAAGCAATGCATTATTGTAAGAAAAGTATCCATATTTATAACTCTATACACTAAAATAACTAGTTTCCAGCAGATGGCCTATGCATTGGTTACGCCAAAGAGTAACCCTGACGCGATGCATGACGTCGGATGTAGAAGTAGCATAAGCTTTGACGACTCTCGCGGTTCAAACAAATAGGGCTGGGCAACAAACAGGATTCGGACCAGTATCGGAAAGTTTATTTTCGAGTATGGCCCTGTATGCCATCATAAAGGGCGGAATCCCTTGTATGGGCACTTCTCCAGGAAGAGCGTGTTGCAAAGCGAGCACACCCATCAACGAACTTCATTCGGGTAGTGTGTTTCTGGTTGTGGGGGAAAAATAACCTTGTTCAGCTTCCCAAATATCAAATGTCTGTGTTTTGTTGGCAATCGGCGCGTAAGTGCATATAATCTCAGCAGCACGAACATATAGTGAATCGAAAGTTATCCAGGGAAGGATAATGCCACGAATGTATTGCGTGTGTTTGTCTAGGTGTGTGTGTCTCTTTAGCTCCACCCACTGCACTCCTCCATGAGTTTGGCTGTTTTCGGAAAGTAGTCAGTAGCTTATCTGTCTTTATGATAAAACTAAGGAGTTTTTTGAGATATGAAGGATGCAATGCTAAAAATGTAACATAAGATTGGCTGAAACTGTGTGTGTTATACCCCCCTTTTAATTTGTTACCGGCGTTTTGCTCTATTGACTTGATTATTCACCAATACGTCATGCGCCGGGTCAGAGGTCACTCTTCCGTCGGAACTAGACTAGTGTACAGCCGTGACCGGAAGCCAGTGATTGTAGTTTATTGTAAGTTACAAATATGATATTTTTCTTACAAAAATGCATCCCTTCGCTTCAGAAGGTCTTTATTTATAGCCTGGAGTCTTATGGATTACTTTTATGATGGATGGAAGGGCTTTTTTTGGGCTTCAAAATCTCAATCCCATTATAATAATATATAATATAATATTTTTTTAATACAACTCTGATTGTGTTTGGCTGAGGAAGAAAGTCATATACGCCGAAGGCTTGAGAATGAGTAAATTATGAGATCATTTTTATTTTTGGGTGAAATAACCCTTTTTAAAGAATAGATGTCCTGGAGACACATAGGTAGAAATGCCACTGGTGAGTGTCTCAGCAGGTGGAGGCTTCAAGGTCTGACATGAGGGAGTGATCTGTTTGGCAGGTGTTCAGGACTGAGGGTCACTCGGGTACAATCCCCACCATCCTGAAGCTTAACTGCAGTAATTCATCACCGGAGGGACAACAACAAAGCGATGGCACACTAAACTGGCCTAAATCTTCCAAGAAAGTCATTTATCTTTTGAAACTCTCTGGTCTGAGAGGGTAAGGAAGTTCTTTGTGCTTCTTATCACGACCCCGAACATCATTACTCAACGTCACTCTTGTAGCGGAATAAAGCAAGAAATCTTTACCAAAGCTGGTCAATGTCACCAAGTCAGATAATCAGTAAATGTCCTTCCATACAGATATGCGGCATAACACCCTTCCTCTTACAACTTTGAAACATTAACATTAAAATGCCCAGTGAAATGGGAGTTTTGTGGCTTTCAGTATATTTTAGTCCATATTTGAGGGCATATGCTAATGTACACAACCTGTCAAAAGTTTGGAATAATGACGTTTTTTTAATGCAAGGACATATTACATTTATCAAAAGTGACAGTAAATACATTTATAATGTTACAAAATTCATTCAAATTCTGAAAAAAAGTATGACAACTTTTTAACATTGATACTAATTAAGTCAGCAAATTAGAATGATTTCTGAAAGATGTATATTTTAAAATATATTCCAATAGAAAGTAGTTATTTTAAATGGTAATATTTCATAATATTGCTGTTTTTACTGTATTGTTGTTGACATAAATGCCGCCATAAGCATAAGAGATTTCTTTCAAAAACATTAAACAATCTTAATTATTCCAAACTTTTGACCTTTATATATATGTCTTTCTCATCTAGCAAAGCAAAGCAAAGCAAAGCAAAAATGTTGACAACAGTATCTCCACCCTAAATTATGAACACCAAGAGTGTTCACTGTGTCAACTGAGGCTAATATAAAAAGAAAATATTCAAAAACTAACAAGCTACTACATCCCGTTTGGTAGTTTTAAGACAACATGGGAAAGAACACCTTTCTTGGGATCTTGGAAATCATGAAATCCCAAAGCTGGCTTCATACATATGTATGTCAGTAGTATCTCAGAAGAATCAATTAGCTCTTCATCTCCACCACACATAAAACACAAACACATTAGGGGCCTTAAAATGGCTGCTATCATAAAAGAGCCTTGATATATGTGTGTATCTGTAGTCTATTTTATTACCTTACCCTCGTAATTTCCTAATAAATGCTTTGCAGAACCACACTGGAGCTCTGAATCCTTAATGATCACAATAAATTGCTCTCTAAAGGGCTGATTCAATTCGAACTGCAGATCAGGAGGCAGATCACATGAGCTTCGTTCTGCACTCCTACAGGCAATAATACAATTAAAATACTGTGCATTAGCATAAAGTTAACCTGTCGCTCTTGTTGTCTCAAATCATATCCTATTGGTCGCTGCAAACCACTGTCAGTATAAACACCCCTCTAAAAGTTTTGCATGTGCTCCTCAATGTGCAATGTGCAATCCTTTCCTTCCAGATGGAATAGTTGGGAAAAATGCAAACAATCCAAGAGTTTTCCCGAAAGCATCATCAATCTAAAGTCACTATGAATAAATGCACAAAGTGTCACCTTTACTCGGCTTCTTCCAATCACAACACGCACTCGAATTCTACCAGCTAATGACATTCCAAACAAAACAGACACTCCGTCGTGTGCCAATTCCCTCAAGGTTTAAGTACCAGTCTCCAATGGAAACAGTCGACTGATAGATGTAGAGGTGGGGGAAGGATTTTACGTGAGGTTTTCTCTGTTCTACGGGACATTTTAAAAGAAGAGTGGACAATGTCATGGTTAATTTCCTGCGGGTTCCTGCCTGACACATCTGGCTTTGATAAACAGCTGGCTAACGGGGGGCTTTAAGAGGATTTTTTTAGGGTGGGAGACTGATATGAGCTGACTGCAAAGCTTGGCCCACAAACCTAATCTTTAGAAAGCACTTTAAGAAAGTTTGAGTGATTCAAGGCCAGCGTTCTTTTTCTCTGCAATTCAGCCCAGCTCTCCTTGTGGTTCTCTTGCATATTCATTATAATCCAATCAAACTGACCTCAGCTCTCAAATTCAATATGATGAGGTTGATCACTTAGTGCTTGGACACATACAGCTGCTTATATAGTTAGTACAGAAGCTACATATCATTCAACCAACGGAAAGGAGAAGATGATTAAATCACATGAAGAGCAATAACATACAGTTGGCAAAATGCTGATTACCACAGGCATTCATTTCAACTCGTCTCAGCGTACAGAACTGCAAATAAATGTTAAATATTTTAACTTTCACAAAAGTATAACCACAGTTCTTGACCATCACTTGTGTTAGCACAAGACTGGTGTGATAGAATCACTTACCAACCTTGTCTGAAATTATATCAAAACTAATTTCATTACAAGCTAATAAGTAAACCGAGTTTCTTTGTTCGTGCAAAACAAAAGTAAAGCACTGGCTATGTTTAGAATAGCATACTATATAATACTCCTAAACGCAGTGTACAAAAGAGCACATTGCACTTAATCCTCTACTGAACAATGCAATAGATTGACCTTTAAATTTGTAATATCTTTTTGCCTTATACCAATATTTTTTTACAAAAACATAAAACATTTTTTTATGATAACTAGATGCCAATTACAAGTTGATTTAGATGACTTCAGCAGAAATTTACACATATATATGTGTGTATATACACCGATCAGGCATAACATTATGACCTAATATTGTGTTGGTCCCCCTTTTGCTGCCAAAACAGCCCTGACCCGTTGAGGCAGGGACTCCACTAGACGCCTGAAGGTGTATCTGGCACAAAGATGTTTGCAGCAGAATCCTTTCTCAGGCTATTTTCTTCGATGCTCACGTGCACACTGTTGCCGCTTTCGGCGGTGGACAGGGGTCAGCATGGGCACCCTGACTGGTCTGCGGCTATGCACTGTGTGTATCCTCTGTGTGTATTCACTGTGTACACCTTTCTATCAAAACCAGCATTAACTTCTTGAGCAATTTGAGCTACAGGAGCTCATCTGTTTGATCGGACCACGCGGGCCAGCCTTCATTCCCCACGTGCATCAGTGAGCCTTGGTCATCCATGGTGGAGCTGGTTCACCACTGTTCCTTCCTTGGAGCACTTTTGATAGATACTGACCACTGCAGACCGGGAACACCCCACAAGAGCTGCAGTTTTGGAGATGCTCTGAGAGTCGTCAAGCCATCACAATTTGGCCCTTGTCAAACTCACTCAAATCCACGCTTGCCCATTTTTCCTGCATCTAACACATCAACTTTGAGAACAAAATGTTCACTTGCTGCCTAATATATCCCACCCACTAAAAGGTGCCGTGATGAAGAGATAATCAGTGTTATTCACTTCACCTGTCATTATGTTATGCCTGATCGATGTATATACCTGTATATATATATATATATATATATATATATATATATATATATATATATATATATATATATTCATTGAAATTCTTTGGGATGTGCTGAAGGAGACTTTATACCAAAAACTGATGCACCTCTTGATGGAAATAACTTCATAGAAACTGCAATAATGATCCAATCATAGACTCTTTAGCATTTGTCTATTTAAATCCTTTTTTTTTTTACTGGACAGCATGCCACAAGACATAAATTGCTATCTAACTAAAACACTACTTTACGTTTCTTCAGAGCAGCTGTGTATCATTGTGAGTTGGTTGTGTCTCTGGTCAGCATCACATCACACCATTAGCTTCTTCATTTCCAGACCTTCTCTGGCTGCTTTTATCATCCACACTTATCGCTCCATTGGCTGCTCTACAGCTGTGAAAGCCTAACATTTTCCCAGATGAGCTCTTTATATATAGATTTCACTCTGTTCTTCGTATACCTGCAGAGAAACCAGAGCAAAGTGGATGGAGGGTTATTTGGTGCCTTAGTGCTCTGACACTGAAAACAATACTCTCAGTTATTATTTTATTCTTGAACACAATCTGCTGGGAGTTTCTGCGCCAAGGTCAGGATGCATCTAGATGCTTCCATTAAAGTCTCAGATGATATGCTCACAGACCACATACTGTCTGTCTGATGCATAGGCCTACTGTAGACAAAAATTGCAATGGATTTCTAAAAATTTTAATAAAAAAAAAATTCTGATTGTCAGGTTTAATGCCATTTCACAGGATTTTACTGAACTGCTGGGAAACAAAATTATATTAACGAGGTACTAGCAGGCTGATACGCTGAATACTTCTGAGAAAATAACTATATTTGCTAGTTAGTCACTGTTGATTATCATTTAAAAAAACAAGCGTGGCTTGCCCCTGCATTTGTAAATCAAAAATGGTTAAACTTTATTTTAATGTGTCCGTGTTTGGGAAACTTTTAAAAGTAATGCAATACAATATTGTGTTACTCCCTAAAAAAGTAACTAATTGCCATTTTAAGACTTTTTTTTAATGAAAAATGCATTGCATTACCTGTTACTGTTTCTAATCTGGGCTTGGCTTGCTTGGGAATACTGAATCTATTTTTGTGAAAGTGAAATGAGTAAAAGCATCTTCATGTTTAGTCTAAACCTATATCCATCATGTTTACACAGTGCACAGGACTCCTCAGCACTTACACTCGATTTCTCTCAACATCAACAGTCAATACATGGGAAAACAAAGTAACTTGCATTACTTATTTGAAAAAGTAATGCATTACTTTACAAGTTACTCGAAAAAAGTAATCTGATTACATAACTCTCAATACTTGTAATGCATTACCCTAACATTGTCCCTGTTACTGTGTAATTATACATTTACATAATTAACTACATATTAGTAACTATAAGATTAGGGCTTGGTTTAGGGAAAGTTGCATGTAATTATTTATAATTAATACTATAGTTATTACATGTAACGTGTAACAAGGACAATAAAATAAAGTACTTTCAATGGGTGTCAAAAAGGGTACTGCACCAGAATAAACATTAATATTGCCACAAAACTTCAACATTATATGTGTTAATGAGCATTATATGTGATAAAATGGCTACTAACCTTGTATGTGCAAAGTTATATCCAGTTTTCCCAAGTAAGGATCATATAAAAGCTGCTAAACCCTATAACTTTCACACATTGCATGAATAAAAACCAGAAAGTCGCGGATCACATGAAGAAAACGCCACTAGCTGTTTATCTGCGCTGAATAGGGGTGTAACTGTACACAAAACTGACGGTTCGATACGTACCCTGGTGTTGAAGTCACGGTTTCTAAAAGATATCAAAATCTGCTAATGCTGTGAAGTGTAAATTTACCCCTAGCGTTGAAATATAGCCCCACTTTTAGCACTTTACAGCTAAAATAGCACATCATTTTGATAATAGAAGCACTTTGACTACAATACAAGCACTTCAACTTTGTTTTCAGAGTAATGGCTATGAAATAACTGGTAATTACTGTTTGAAGGACACAATTCTGATTACAGTCTATACATTTCTTTTAGAATGAACTCTAACACTTTTAGTGAATATTAGTCTAGTATTAGCCAAAATTGTGGTTGACTCTAGGCCAGAATGAGCAGTAAAATGGACCAGACTTTATGGCGATGGTCAGAAGTCTGGTTCAGCGAGACTGTTTCCACTCTTTCTCCCAGACATCATCATGTCTTGAGTGCTGAAAAGGAAACAGGATGCTTATTAGACAGGCATCATCAGTGCACGACACTGCAAAGCAGCATCTGATAGCAGCTATCTCTCTCTATCTCCCCCTGTAATGGGAGAAACAGCAGTCTGAGACTAATGATGTGAAAACCCTCTCTCATGAAGTAATGCACTGCGCTGCCATTACCATGACGGAGAACAGCCCTGTTTGGACAGAATCAACCCGACAACTGAAGTCAACCTGGGGTGAAATAGGTTAAAACTGTGGAAAATGTTTTGTTTAAAATTTATTTGTATAAAAATGTAAAATTACAGTACATACGGTTTTATTTAACAGTGATGCAAGAGACATGAGAAAGTTCATTATATCTTTTGCACTGACTGTCATCCAACTATGAGCTTCTGTAATGTTAATAATTTAGATGATCAAGAACATCTCCTTAGCAGTTTCCTGTCAGAGAGGTTTCATAGGGTCATCGCTGTTAAAACACATCATTAGCAGAAGAGTCTGTGTCTCCTTCAACAGAGCTGAGGCTGACAGACTCCTGATCCTGTTTGACTGAGGGCAGCCTCACTGACATCACTCTGACATCACTTCCTCCCCCTTCTGCGTGCAGAAAAATTTCTTCACCTGTGGGAAAACAGATGGAACCAATATTTGAATAGTGGCAAGTGACATGACAAGCTTATAACAATGTCAAAAACATTTTTTTTTAAATATATATATATTTTTATTTATTCAGCAAGGATGCATCAAAAGTGGCAAGGAAGATTTTTATAATGTTACAAAGAATTTCTTTCTTTCTATTCATCAAAGAATCCTAAAAAATGTGGTTTCTGTTTCACTGATTCCATCAAAATGTTTGCATTGACAAGAAATGTTTCGTGAGCAGAAAATCAGCATATTAGAATGATTTCTGAAAGATCATGTGACACTGACATCACAGGAATCAATTAGATTTTAAAATATATTCAAATATAAAATATGATTATTTTAGATTAATAATATTTTACAATATTACTTTACTTACTGTATTCTGAATCAAATAAATGCATAAATAATATTAAAGTTACATAATGCTATATTAAAGCTTAATTTAAGCCTTAAACTGGCATCCAATGAGAACCCAATCCAAGCACTCCATTTGCAAAAATTCACACATTTCATTGCAATTAAGTCATCCTGTTAAGCCAAAATAATGAAGGCTTTCCAGTTAATGGCACACATAACAGGACTGTGAACTCATCATCAGAACATGCTGACATCAGTTGCTTATTAGGACATCTTTTATAACCGACACACTGGCCTGGCGGTGACACACTTACACAACACAAGCAAACACTCATCAGTCATTTCCTCTGCATTTTGGGGGGCAGCAGGCAGAGGCTGGGTGGGCATTTACCCAGATCAATGGGGCGTGCAGGAGAGGAAGTGTGAGTGAACAGAGAGCCTCACAGGACCGCCGGGCACACACTGATGGGGATCAGCAGGGAGCTCCGATTCAGACTCACTCACACACATACAACAGAGGAAGATGCTCTTTCCTGTGTTTTCTCAAGCTGTTAAGGAATTGTCACTTGTGGGAAAATAAAGCTATAAATATGTGTTCAAACTGTATTCTAATTTTGTTCTTATACTGCTAGTCAAGTTTTGTTGCACTGCTGTTACTATAAAATGTATTTGTAAATATACCCACTGTAAACACTACGTAATGCTAAAAATAAAGTAGTTTGACTTAAATTAAACAAATTAGTTAAATCAAATGAACTTTTATTTATTTTTTTTATAAGTTTTTAGAACTTTCTTTTTCTTTTGAGTTCACAAAACTGACACATTTTAAGTAATCTGAATTGTTTCATTGTTTAGAGTTTTATGAACTTGTTTCTTTTAAAGGGGCGATGAATTAAGAAATCAACTTTCCCTTGAGCCTTTGATATATTAAAGGTCATGTTAATATAAGAATATCCTGTAAGTTTCAGAGCTGAAAACTTCCTTGTTAGTCAAAGAAAAGCTTTTATTGACACCAGGCCCAGAAATTGAGAGCTCTCAAATATATATTGATCAATAATAGAAGGGGGAAACGCCGCCTCTACAGATAAATATGTACACCTGCTTCTGTAGCCCCGCCCACCGACTCGTGGAGCTAAACTGATCACGCTACCTAGCCGTAAATATGCCGAAGATAAGATATTGTGCTGTGCCTGGTTGCGGAAGAACACAGTCGCTGCATAAGCTTCCTTCGAATTCCTTTATTTTTAATTAAAATCTAGCTAACATGCATAAGACATTGCACGTCTGTTAGATTCATTTTACTGTGGAATCATTTTTAAACAAGACACAGGTCGAGACTTGATTTGCAGACATACTGAGATTAAAACACAATGCTGTGCCTTCTATATTGGATCCGACAGGAATGGTGCAACACACTTATGTGAGTATAACAATTTTTTTTAAATGTCATATTGCATTGTTACAGATCATTTTGATTATGTGTACGTTTCTAACGGAACATACTTTAGCACTCTGTCACAGGCTGGAGAATTCTTTATTTGTTGGTTCATTGTGATTCGGACTTGTGTATGGGCCAGGACTCACAAAGCCCAACGTCCCAGGGCTATGTGTTTTCCTCGACAGACCGGTGAATTTTTAATAGTAAAATAACATAAATTTCTTGATCTGCGTTGTTCACTCTCTTGACTTGATATTTGGAGAGTGTGCGCATGTGTGCGGTACACTCTTATATCCACCGATCTGGCTGCCAAGTTAAAAAATAATAATATTCCAATCAATTGCGGGTGGATGAGGGATAAATCATTGTGTTTGTTTGATAAATACGTTTTGAGAGCCCTGTGAGAGAATTATTCTGGTTGCCGCTTTCAAAACAAACCCTCTTAACTGACAGGGGAGTTGAAGCTCATTAAATATGCAAATCTTATCCAATCCTAGCTGTGGGCGTTTACTTCCAAGTCTACAGTGCGGCACACCCATCAAAACCGAGCGTTCAGGAGAGAGCCTCCTATCCCGGAAAACAGCCTATTACTTATTCATTATGATGCTTTTGAATGTAAAAACCAGATAAACTTCATAAGTTGACCTCAGACAACAGTATTCATTTTTTTTAAAAAGCCAGTTAATGAAACCTTTAACTTAGACAAACTTAAATTTATCTGAAACTGGGCTAGGGTTTATATTTCCAAGTATGCTTTGCCATGACACTTGAAAGGGAAAGTTAATGCTAAAATTAAGTGTTACACGTTTTTTTGTGCTAGATTCATGTTAAGTGGGAGATTTGTTTAATGTTTTCTTATGATCATTTAGAAGAGTTTCCAGTTTGTTGGTTTCTTGGAGGGGTTACCATCATAACAAGTGGAGCATGAGGTTGGTTGAGAACAGATATATGTTAAATGTGCTCATTCAGCAATTGCTATGCTATGCTAATGCTATCCAAATGTGTTATCAATTAGCAAGTTAGCATTTACTGATTTAGCATATAATACTACTTTCACAATCCCTCTTTTGTGTTGCGAGTATGAGAATGTTAAAGCAAGTTATAATAGCATCTGACTTAAACCTCAAAAAAGGCAGTCATGTTGGAACAGAAAACATCCTCAAACTGTTCCCACAAAGCTGAGAGCATGAAATTGTCCAAAATGTCTTGGTATGCTGAAGCTTTAAGAGTTCATTTAACTGGAAGTAAGGGGCCAAGCCCCAACGCCTAAAAAAACAACCCCCACACCATAATCCCCCTCCACCAAACTTTACACTTGGCACAATACAGTCAGGCAAGTACCGTTCTCCTGGCAACCGCCAAACCCAGACTCGGATTGCCAGACAGAGAAGTGTGATTCGAGTGATTAGAGTCCAGTGGCGGCGTGCTTTATACCACTGCATCCAACACGTTGCATTGCTCTTGGTGCTTGGCCATGGAAACCCATTCCATGAGGCTCTCTACACACGGTTCTTGAGCTAATCTGAAGGCCACACAAAGTTTGGAGGTCTATAGCTATTGACTCAGCAAAAAGCTGTATGTGCTGACCCCGCTCTGTGATTTTACGTGGCCTACAACTTTGTCGCTGAGTTGCTGTTGTTCCCAATTGCTTCCACTTTGTTTTATTGCCACTAACAGTTGACCGTGAAATATTTAGTAGTGAGGAAATTTCACGAATGGACATATTGCACAGGTGGCAACCTATCACGGTACTACACTTGAATTCACTGAACTCCTGAGAGCGACCCATTCTTTCGCAAATGTTTGTAGAAGCGTCTGCATGCCTAGGTGCTTGATTTCATACAGTTGTGGCAATGGAAGTGATTGGAACACCTGAATTCAGTGATTTGGAGGGGTGTCCCAATACTTTTGGCAATAAAGTATATCATGGTTGTGTTGCTTTGCCTGCCTTCATCTGTGTTTACTAGTGGATTAACTAATAAAGTCTATTTTGATTCATTATCTTATTCGTCCTGTTCTTGACAGCAACCAAGTGACAAAAACATATCAGCTATATATTATTTTTTAAATATTTTACTTTTTATTTATCTTTAGACTCTTGACTGTTATATGTATGATATACAGAGAAATTAAAATAACTATAAATTATAAATATATAAGAATATATAACGGCAAAAGCTGAAATATAGGTTTTTTATGTATGATTTAACATCATATATTAATCTCTTTGTTCTTTGTTCTTGGCCATTTTTGTAGCGTAGTATCAATAAAAATGTGTAGAGGTCGGAGAGGGACTCAGGAGTATGTTGAAATACATTCACAATGTAAATCAAATTCTTTTATTTCAAAAGAGCAAGGAAAGTAATGTTTTCCATGATATGTCTCCTTTAAAAATATCCTCTAGTATGCTTTGATCCACAAGACATCATTTGAACTGAACATTTACTAGGAGACCTAAAGAGATTTTTTATAATGAGCCTCTCCCATAATTTCCCTCCCACAAACATTGAGCTTGATTGCATTGGACAGACTAAACAGCCAGCACATGGTTTTACTGGAGTGAGTTCAAAGCAAACTGACACAATCATATTCATTCAATAGATGATTAATAAAGGCCACTTCACACCCCACGCTTGAATCATAACCTGGATATAATAACAAGAAAAAACCCCACTGATCTAAACATTTGATATGGATCAACTCTTATAACAAGACCATGAGGTGATGCACTTCCACATGGAAAATATGGACTCGTCATAATTTGGACTGTGATTTGCCTTTTGTCTGTTGCCAGCACTTGCAAAAATATCTGAACAAAACACAAATAAAAAGCCAATCAACACAAGCATTGTCAGAAATGTGGCAACATGCTAATTAAAGGGTCTGTTCATCCACAAAGAAATATTATATCATCATATACTATCTTGCATGACTTTCTTTTTCCAGGATGTTACTGTGAAGCTCAAAAAAAAAAAAAAAAGGTTACCATTTATTTTGAAGGTCCACTTTAAACATTTCACTAATTATGAGTAACTTTGTAACTACATGTCAAAATGTAGTTAAATTCAAAGTGCTTTTGCAATTTGGCTGGCGCCATATAGTTTACACTATTCTTCTCCCAGTTCATCGGTCACTTACTTTCTTGTATTTCGTGAGACGAATGAATTTACGTGGTAAATTCCGACAGATCCGATTCTCTGAATTGTGGTGCAAACTAACATGGTGGCCATCACGCATTATAGCTCAACTAACATGATCATTATAAAGGGTTTTAAATGACCAAACACATTCACTTACGCATATTTAAAAATCGGAATATCAGATAGTTCATGATATAGTTAACAAGTTTGTGAATATTTTAAAGAAAAAAGAAAAAAAAACCTGTAATAAACACGATAAATCTGTTGTGGCTGCGGTGTCACGTGAGAATCATGATGCGTCTCCATGGAAATAATAAGGTGAATTTTATATGCGTTCTAAAATATTTCAGCAACAAAAAAAAGAAAAGAAAGGAAAAACATACCAAGAATACAGACGACTTTGCTGTTTTAAGTACTGTGTACTTTAGTGTTAAATTAGGCCTATTGTAGTTGAGTTAGATGGCTTAGGTTTTATTGTGAATTTGTTAAGCAAATTTGTTGTGTTTTGTATTTATTTATAATTTATAGAATTTATATATGTAAGTATACTTTAAACTTTGAATAAATTGTTCAATTAACAAAGATTTTTTTTTTAAAGTATTGGTTCAGGCACCTGTTTTAAAAAGTATCGATTTGGCACCAGTATCGTAAAAAATTCAAACAATACCAAACCCTTTAGCTGACATGCAGTTGCAAAGTTACTTATAGTTAGTAGAATGTCTAAAGTGCACCATTGAAATAAAGTGTAACAAAAACAAAAAAGACAAATAAGACCATAAAAGTACTATAAAGGTATTCAATATGATGTGTAGGGGAGCGCGGGGCACAACCTAACGCGGGGTTAATTGTAACATGCATGGTTTAACACTTTCCACACATGCCAGGATGATGAAACTTTGTGTACTTACTAGTTGCCATATCGACACTATATAGAGAATTTTTTTTTTTGCCAAAATTAAAAAAATCTTTGGAAGATATATCTGAACATTTATTTAACCATAGCAAAAGTAAATTTCTTACTTAAGATTATTGTTTTTTTTTTGTGTTTATTTAAAATAAAACAAATCTGATATTATTGTGAGCTTCTATCCATTATTTAATAGTTGAGATGGTTCTTTAATGCTGATCTAACACACAAGCCGCAGTTTAAATCCCAGCTGCGCAGGTGGGGTGCGTTCTAACACTGCGTTACAAAGATCCCCTTTTAGAAGTATGCTATTATGTTCTATACTTTTATGAATTATTTTGAGAAACCATGAGAAAAGGGTGAATAATGACTCAAAGTCAATGTTCAGAAATTATTCATTATTATTATGTTTTTAAGCTGTATAGCTGTATTTAGCAATGTATTTGTTGTCAAACTCAAACATTTGTGTATTTTTAATGATAAAAAATCATTTTAGTTTGTTTTGGATATTTTTTTGTTATATCAGATAACATTTTAAGCTGTCATTTGCTCATGTTACAATATTCCCCCTCACATGTTTTTATCATCTCTACACTGGTTACCTATTAAGTTCCGTATCAATTACAAAGTATTGCTACTGACCTATAAAGCCCTAAATGGTTTAGCTCCAGTGTATTTAACGGATCTTCTATCGCCCTACAATCCATCGCGCTCTTTAAGATCACTAAACTCGAGGCTTCTGGTCGTTCCTAGGATATCTAAGTCCACTAAAGGAGGGAGGGCATTTTCACATTTAGCTCCTAAACTCTGGAAAAGTCTTCCTGATATTGTTCGAGGTTCAGACTCGCTGTCCCAGTTTAAAACTAGATTAAAGACGCATCTCTTTAGCCAAGCATTCACATTATAATTACCTTTTATACTACAGTTAAATCGGATCAAAAGCATTAATATTCTGAACAGCAGCTATGCTAATTATTTCCCATCTGCTTTTCTGTTATTATCTCGGGACACTAGTCCCGAGGTAAATAGTTTGTCAGCTCCAGTTTGTATCCAGCCTCTCATGGAGACTTCAGATGCCCCAACACCTGTGATGAGACGACTTGACGCCTGTGAAGAGACGACTCAACGCCAGCGCTGTTATGGCCTAAAATAATACATAATTGATTAACTTTTTCTAACATTTTTCAATGTACATTTATGAAATGCACTTTCTGTAAAGCTGCTTTGAAACAATGTGTATTGTGAAAAACGCTATACAAATATATTTGAATTGAATTGAATGTTACAATGTACCCCACCTATGGGGCATGTTGTCACATTTCACTTCCATTCTTTCGTGGTAAATCAAGAAAAATGTATATACACTGTATTAATGAAACAAAACCACATAATTGTACTAGACGTGTGAAATTAATGTGGGAAAAAATAAATACTTTGAACCCCAAGTGGATTTACACAAACTGAGACCCGTACTTGTGCCCCGCTCTCCCCCACATCATATTTAAAGTCTTCCGAAGCCATAAAATAGTTTTGTGTGATGAAAAGTCTAAAATTCATTGCATGGCAAAAAGCAGCTCGGACATTCTGCTATAAACATCTCCTTTAGTGTTAAATGGAAAAAAATTAAGGTCATATAATTTAGAAAAACATTAGTACATGACTGAGTAAATGAAGACAATTTTGACTTTTGGGTGAACTGTCCCTTTGAGACATTGCAAAGAGCCTGAAACTCATTCACAGTGGAAGTGATGGCCTTCATCTCATACTGTAAACGCCTCAAAAAAGAGAGAGGACTGAATAAGTAATGTTATTTCACAGTAATATTCAATGGTAAAAGCCCCTCGGGCATGTTTGCTTGCTGTAGTGTGTCTTTATGGGCGTCTGCAGTGAACACGGCCTCTGTGGAGCAGATGGGCCAGCTTTGGCACAGATCCTTGTTGGAAAACCCTGTGGCCTACAAACACTACAGACTGACTACAACACCTCAGGGTGTAGAACAAATGAAGTCAGTGAAAGGGAAAGAATGAAAACAGAGAAATATATGAAAAAATATAAAAAGAGAGTGGGAGTATGTGCATCGACAGAAACAAAAACTTATTTTAAGTTACATGTTCATGTAAGCCGCCCTGAGCTATTCAAACCCAAGTAAGCGTGATAGTGGGTGTCATGAATCAGTAAACAGCATTCAATGAACAGCTACAAGATAAAAAAAATAAATAAATAATGAATAATAAGCCCTCAAAGGAAGTCTAGACTGTTTCAAAAAGGAGAGTAGTGGTAGGAAGGCAATGATTTCACTTTCTGTGTGGGCATTCACAAACATTCACATCTGTGTGAAAAGACCCAAACTACACAGCCAAGAACATCACACTTGAGTCGAGAAGCAGACATTACCGTGCCACTGAAAAGATCTGGCTGAAGACTACAGGGATGTCAGTGTGTTGGGAAATTCTGAGATTGTTGGAATTGGAGAATTTAATAAGAGGCTTTGAAAAGATATCAGTACAAATCTTCACAAATAATAATTTTCTTTAAACATACAATCTCAGGAAGATGGCCTCGAACTTAAAATGGAAGACATTAACATAATTGTACTCTGCGGTTGGGAGTTTAAAATGGATTGAAACCAAGCAAAACAAAAAAATGCCTTTGCCTAAAATGTCTGCATATCCTTGGAGAATTTAGGTTTGGAACAAACCATTGCAACAATGGGATAATTGTCTTACTTTAACTCTGACATTCTGAAAAGTGTTGTTGGTCACTCAGATGTCTAAGGGTCATATGGGGACATGATTAAAAAAAGAGATGTTTTTAAAGGAACAGTACACCCCAAAAAGGAAAGGGAGATACTAAAGGTCTATTCATACTGGTAGTAAGGTTCTCTTGGTTCTTTTGGTCAGAACCAACAATTAAACCAAAGTCTTGTTTCACTTTGCATATGGTGGTATTTCTACCAGACGAGGACTTATGAAGAGCTTATAAGATGTGTAAAAGAGGAGACAGCACTCTAAAAAATGCTTGGTAAAAAAACAACCCAATGTTGGGTCAAATATGGACTAACCCAGCAGTTGGGTTGTTTTAACCCAGCATTGGGTTGTCTTAAGCGAACATTTAACCCAACCGCAGGGTTAAAAAAGGGGCCATATTTGACACAACATTGGGTTAAAACAACCCAGCATTTTTTAGAATAAGCAATTCCTGAAATGGTGGCTCTCAGTCCGCTTGTTTGATGTGAATCAAGGTTCGGATGGCAGTGTTCACACTTATTCAAATGAACCAGACTAACAGTGCAATCGCACCAGAGTTTGCTTAAACTGAACCAAACCAGCCAAGTGTGAACATCTAAAAGTGCATTAAAACATTCAAATGTGTCATGCTCATTTAAACCAATGCTGTTTAGCATCACTGATCAATCTGGCAAAGCATCAGCCAGGTTTGGAAAATTGAAAATTTGAGAATTTCCATATTTGGGTAAAAACTATTCTAGTTCTAGTTCTACACAGACTAAAAATATCTAAAATGATTATACACGCATTACAAAACCCTTCTAAATGTTGCATTAGTACAACTAGAGCCACAAAAAAGTTAAGACTTTAAATTAGTCTCTTTGGCTTCTGCAAGACAAATAACCGATACTATAGATCCATTAAGGATAGTACTTCCTTTCAAAAGACAAACACCCTAAAAGCTCCATCACTTATTCATGCTTTAGCAATTTCTATACTTGGACAAGACATCTCAGTATGTCAGCAATGTGTCTAGTCTCTTCTAGATCCTACTTACTCCTCATGTATTAATGGCAGAGAAAAGTTGACAAGTCTAAGCAGCGGATGGGATCTGAGAGCTGATTGCTCACAAAGAAGAAAAAACAGCTTCTGTAGTGTTCTGCAGAAGAAAACCAGGTTTGAAATGACATGAGGGTGAGTAAATGATGACAGAATGTACATTTTTGGGTGTACTATCACTTTAAATTTCAAACCAGAGTATGGTTGGAATCTGTCTTTGTAAAGGACCAGGTGGTAAGGTCAAAACTTATCCATCAACGCAGCTTTAAACTATTACACTATGGACAATAAAAGCTCAGCTGAAAGAGAAGAGCATGATCTTCAGAGATGGTGAAAGTAGCCAGGTGCTTCAGAAACCCCAATCCTTCAACCAGAGATCCAAAAAGCAGAAAAACAGACAAATAGATGTGCCAAAGAAGGCACAAACCTGACTTATTCCGGAAAAAAAATGAACCATTGGGAAAAAATTACTCATGAGTAGGTAGTGTCTGAATGTATTAAACACACAACAGTTTCAAACCTCCTCTAAGAAGACACCTGAAAACACTTAACAGAGTTCTACACCCCGTTCCAACCTCTCAGGATGGACAGATAAGTCAAACTCCCCCCTCTTCTGACCCCTTACATCTACTCAACTCTGTCTTTTCTCTGCTCTCATCTGGCTGCTTAGAAATTTGGGAGTGTCAAGAATGAAGCTGTCTGGCAGTGTTTTACGAAGCCTCTGGAAAGGTCTCTGTGCTGTACGATGTGAAATTGCTCTATACCAACAACAACACGAATTTAAATAAGAGGAAATTAGATAAAATGAAGCAAATCAAGTCTGAGGCAGTTACACTGACACATATGAAAACAATCAAGACATACCAAACAAATTACACAAATACCTTTCTCGTTGTCCCCAAAAAACACGTCATCTGAAAGTCTCCTCAGCTGCGGGAACTCTGGGGAGAAACAAAGACAAGGGGAAAAATTAGGTTAGCACAAAAACTGCATTAATTTGTCATTAGAAAAAAGAACACACACATATATTCTGCATATACAGTATATATAATTACTTTATAAATATTCATATATACTTTTGAAATTAAAGGAGTAGTTCACTCCAGAATAAAAATTTTTCATCTCATCCAAGATGTCCATGTCTTTCTTTCTTCAGTCGACATTAAGCTTAGAGCATCATGGCAGAGCATTAAAGTCGACTGCTCTGGGCAACCTCTAATATATACAGGTCCTTCTAAAAAAATTTGCATATTGTGATAAAAGGTCATTATTTTCCATAATGTAATGATACAAATTTAACTTTCATATATTTTAGATTCATTGCACACCAACTGAAATATTTCAGGTCTTTTATTGTTTTAATACTGATGATTTTGGCATACAGCTCATGAAAACCCAAAATTCCTATCTAAAAAAATTAGCATATCATGAAAAGGTTCTCTAAACGAGCTATTAACCTAATCATCTGAATCAACTAATTAACTCTAAACACCTGCAAAAGATTCCTGAGGCTTTTAAAAACTCCCAGCCTGGTTCATTACTCAAAACCGCAATCATGGGTAAGACTGCCGACCTGACTGCTGTCCAGAAGGCCATCATTGACACCCTCAAGCGAGAGGGTAAGACACAGAAAGAAATTTCTGAACGAATAGGCTGTTCCCAGAGTGCTGTATCAAGTCACCTCAGTGGGAAGTCTGTGGGAAGGAAAAAGTGTGGCAAAAACGCTGCACAACGAGAAGAGGTGACCGGACCCTGAGGAAGATTGTGGAGAAGGACCGATTCCAGACCTTGGGGGACCTGCGGAAGCAGTGGACTGAGTCTGGAGTAGAAACATCCAGAGCCACCGTGCACAGGCATGTGCAGGAAATGGGCTACAGGTGCCGCATTCCCCAGGTCAAGCCACTTTTGAACCAGAAACAGCAGCAGAAGCAAATGATCTGGGCTACAGAGAAGCAGCACTGGACTGTCGCTAAAATTTTGCATGTCATTCGGAAATCAAGGTGCCAGAGTCTGGAGGAAGACTGGGGAGAAGGAAATGCCAAAATGCCTGAAGTCCAGTGTCAAGTAGCCACAGTCAGTGATGGTCTGGGGTGCCATGTCAGCTGCTGGTGTTGGTCCACTGTGTTTTATCAAGGGCAGGGTCAATGCAGCTAGCTATCAGGAGATTTTGGAGCACTTCATGCTTCCATCTGCTGAAAAGCTTTATGGAGATGAAGATTTCGTTTTCAGCACGACCTGGCACCTGCTCACAGTGCCAAAACCACTGGTAAATGGTTTACTGACCATGGTATTACTGTGCTCAATTGGCCTGCCAACTCTCCTGACCTGAACCCCATAGAGAATCTGTGGGATATTGTGAAGAGAAAGTTGAGAGACGCAAGACCCAACACTCTGGATGAGCTTAAGGCCGCTATCGAAGCATCCTGGGCCTCCATAACACCTCAGCAGTACCACAGGCTGATTGCCTCCATGCCACGCATTGAAGCAGTCATTTCTGCAAAGGATTCCCGACCCAGTATTGAGTGCATAACGGAACATAATTATTTGAAGGTTGACTTTTTTTTAAATTAAAAACACTTTTCTTTTATTGGTCGGATGAAATATGCTAATTTTTTGAGATAGGAATTTGGGGTTTTCATGAGCTGTATGCCAAAATCATCAGTATTAAAACAATAAAATACCTGAAATATTTCAGTTGGTGTGCAATGAATCTAAAATATATGAAAGTTTAATTTTTATCATTACATTATGGAAAATAATGAACTTTTATCACAATATGCTAATTTTTTGAGAAGGACCTGTATATATATATATACACCCATATGGAGTCAGCACACACGCGCACACACGCGCACACACGCTCGCTCACACACACACACACACACACACACACACACACACACACCGTTCCCTAAAGGCCTGATGAGGTGTTAAGGAGAGGCATTTACTTCCAAACTTTCCCTGCTGCAAGCCATTGCCAGACAGGTTTTAAAACCCAAACTTACAGGACTAGACTGAAAGGCATAAAACAAGAGGACTCTGTTGGCTTATTTTGGGGAAATGCTTTGTGAAACATTTTGGGCTTGTGAACAAAAACTTTTAAAACGGTTCTTTTAGGAAGTTAAAAATATACAGCAGAACATGTCAGATTCAAGAACAAATTATTCTTTTGAGCTAATCCTTGTAATGAATTGTCAAGAAGACTCAAAAACTCAGAAGTTTAACTAACTAACTGACTGAACAGAGAGCTAGTGTACTGGAATAGAATCCAGAAATCCAAGATTAATGATGAGAAATGACAGTACAAAGATGAGGCCGTTCATGACCCGATTGAGCTTAAACTAAATGAGATAGATGATGTTCTTTAATGTAAAGGAAGTGCTGACTACAGTGTTAACAGCACTCAACATTCCTTCAGCTTTATGTATTTTCTCAGAGTGACATCACAGTACCGTTCCCATGCTCTAAAGTGAGCCGAGATAAATCATAAAAGGGTATGCAGGTTTAAAACAAGATAAATACCATACAAGGCTAAGAAACAGGGTGTGTGTTTAAAGAGTCGGTCAAGAGTTCTTTCTTTCATTCTTTCGTCAATGTGTCAAAGCGAGACGAATGGTCCATAAATTAATTATACCATCTTCCCTGCCTCATTTCTGTGGAATACAGCCAAAGGGTTGTTCCTTGAGATTAATGTCAGGTCGAATTTGATTTATAGGGATTTTTACCACAGGTGGAGACCTCCTGACATAACCCTACTGAGCCGCGAGCCTCCGTTCAAGAGGCCAGGTGGAACTGGGGTCGTCCTCGGAGCATTTAAAACCCCATCAAACTTCCTATCCCCTAAAGACAGATTAAGTCAATCAAAGCCTTCAATGGCTCTTAACTAATCCTTTTCTCTCGGCTTGTTTACAGCACCGATCAGAAAAGCCGCATGGGCCGCCGATTGAAGCATTGTGTTGCAAAGTGCCGCCCACCACCCATCTCCCCCTTTTCCATCAGTCCCGACCTCAGAAACAAGAGCAGCGTTGAATACAGGGAGTGCTAATTGAGAGTCAAGAGGTTATAACCTTTGCTTAGGGGTCCACGTGACCCCACCCAACATCCTAGAGAGGGAACTACGGCCTGGATTGGTAGGGGCTTCTGATGCGGTTTGAAACCAGGGTCACATGGACCGTCCTCTCAGTAGATCCCACTGATAAAGAGATGGGGGCCGCTGTGTGAAGATCTAGCAGCAGGGTTGAGTTGGGATTGAGGGGGGATTTGCATTCGGCCAGAGGAACTTTCATCCCCCCTCTCTTGCTCTGTGCAAGGAGGGCTGGAGGGGGGCTTGGGGTGATGGGACAGCCTCTCAATGCTGCTTTCTTCTGGATCTGCTGGAGAGGTTGGAACAGAGCTGGACTTAGACAGCAGGCAGGACCCCCATGTGGAGAAGCCGGGCCGTAACCTCACACACAGGGGTCAAGGAGCCGAGAGGAGATAGGGTCATCGAGGCCACTGCTCAGGGCCAAAGATAGAGAGAGAGAGAGAGAGAGAGAGAGAGAGAGAGAGAGAGAGAGAGAGAGAGAGAGAGAGAGAGAGAGAGAGAGAGAGAGAGAGAGAGAGAGAGAGAGAGAGAGAGAGAGAGAGAGCAAGGAAGATAGAGAGAGTGAAAGAGAACAGAGAAAGATCTTATCCGTCTTCATTTTGAGAAACCTCCCCCTTCTCCCTCCAAGGGCTTTAAAAGCATTGGACACTGTATCAGAACATCACAAAGACAAGGCCACTGTTTAAGACCACTGTAGGCCATCAGAACCCTTTAAATGTCACGTCGGTCAAGAGGTGAATCTCATGAAACCTGAATCTGAGTAGCATGACCGGGTCATATTTTACCCCAAAATGTAAACAACAAATAAAAAATAAAAAAATCTACAAGAATTCTCCTGAAATGTCAGCTTGAAAATCAAAGTGACATAACGTTCAAAAAATCAAAATGAAGTCCTAAATATAGACTAGAATGAGAGCTTAAAATGTGGCAGGTGAATATTCTAATTCTAAAAATACACATATAATAATAAAAATATTCTAATTCTAAAAATAAAAATGTTCTAATAAAAAAAGTGTTGTGAGATTATCATGACAATTAAGCTTCTTTCTCCCTAAATTTGCATTACCATAATGTAAAAAAGTATAGAAAATGTATATTATAAGGATGAATTAAGGCACTACAACATACTACCAGGATATACAAATACTTTACAATTTAAATAAAACAACATCTGCATTCATTTCTGAGAATCATTGAGGAAAACAGATTTTTTTTTTAATAAATAAAAAATCCATATGCATGACACTTTACATTTGGGGAAACATTCTTAATTGTCATAAGAATAAACATGTAAACATGTGCAAATTAAAAAAAAAAAAACAATTTTTTTGTAGCAAACTTTTTAGATTTTGGGATAAATTGTGACCTAGACAAGTTTTGTGACACATTTGTGAGATTCACCAGAACTGTAAAAATTAAATAAAAATTATTTTATTCTGATATTAAGGAGGTTTAATGTAATATTGCCACTACCTGTTGGATGAAAATAATCATGTAAAAATGTGTAAATGAAAAGGAAAATAGCATTACATTTCAATTAGCTATATATATATATATATATATATATATATATATATATATATATATATATATATATATATATATAAAAGTAAAACGTTTTTAAAAGTAAAAAGTAACCTAGACATGCTTTCATGAGATTCAGCTGAACTGTTAAAAAATGATTTAAATCTGACTGTATTATATTTTGCATAATGATAGAGCAAAATATATTTAGGAGGTTTAATTTAATATAGCCACCATCTGCTGGATCGATTATATTAGCCCAGCAGAACTTGAGGGGTTTAAGAACGCGACATGAATCTTCTCAAATACTCTCTCACAAACTCAGACCACAGCAGGACAACTAAACTTTGCTACAGAGGGATTTCAGAGCGTCAGTTTTCTGGCAACACTGCATTATAATATATTAACACAACTTTTTCCATCCAGCAAAGATGCATTTCACAGGAGCCACGTTGATATGGGCTTTCAAAAGCATGCCAGAATAAAGCCATAGACAGTGAACTGCTAAGGACACTTCTTTGGACTGATTGTTATTTTTAGATAAGTAGGTTATTTGTCCCAAGAGAATCTAGGGGACCTTCAGAGACCGAGACTCAAAAATGGCTGAGAATAAAAAAAACCTCATATGGACCAGTTTCAAAGCAGGTCAAACAGAAAGGTAAAATAATTGAGAAATCGGCTCTGCTCCAGAAAGAGCTCTGCCAAGGTTGGCCTTTCTCTCGCCAAACTCTGATTTAATGAGGTTTCCTTCAACACAAAAGAAAACAACAGAAGTCCTTTTTCACGCACCCCATCAGCGGTTACGTCTAGAATACTAAATTAAGTCTTATTTTTACATTACTTTGAAAATACTGCAATAGACTAAAGGAAATAAGCAACAAACTGCCTTTATAAATCAAACTAAAATGATTTCATCATTTAGCTAAGCAGCTGTAATGGTATATTTAAATAGTAAAATGATTTAGAGAATTAAGTTTAGTGATAAGTTCTTTTTAAATTCACTAACTATAATAAAAAATGTTTTAAACAAACTTAATTAACAATATATAATAAAATCTCAGCACTGGGGTTAAAGGGGTCATATAACATATATTTCTTTACTAAATCTTATTCGAATGTTTTTTTGTACCAAAACATTCAGAATTTAGTTTTCTTTAACCACATTCTCACCTCTACCTGACTCAAAATGAACATTTTATTTGCTCCTATGCAAACACCCTCTCGGAGTTGCTGTTGCGTTCAATATACTGTAATCTTTTATTTTACATCCTTCAATAACTGCATCTTTGCAAAAAGCCGCATGCCATTATCACAGAATCACAAAACAATCTGAAATGTATCACTCAAACTGTGAATATCAGTGTGGCGCGCACCTGGCGTTCATCATCACTCGCCACCGGCCCGCTCTCACGGTCCCTCGCCTCGCTGCTTGCCAAAATCAGAGTGAAAGTACAAAAATACATTTTAGCTGCTCTCTCGTAATGTTTGGATCAAAATTGACAAGCTTTTGCAGGGTAGTTTCATTAAATATTCTTTTTTGAATTGGGGTGGAAGGTATGGAAGATTGCATTATGTTTTAAACTTCAACCTTATTTCTCATGATATGACACTTTAAGCATTACTAAAAACCCCCCAAAAAACTCTCCCACAGCTTGCACTATTCCAGAAAAATAAAATTTAGGGCAAAAAATAAGTGAAATCCCAAAACTGCTTTGATATCTACAAACGCTTTTGATTGTCCACGCCCTTTCTTGATGTGTGTCCGCCAGCTGCTCGTTAGATCTGCGTTCTCATGCAGCGTAACTTCCCACCAGCTCCCAACAAAAACTCTATGATGGACTCCTTGAATAAAGCAGTCTTAAGGGAGATCACATGACATTTTACCTGAAAACTATTTACTATCTGGCCCAGCCAGCAAAGCGTTATATTGGCTTAGCACACCTCCAGAGCTTCAGATCTGGTAATTAACAGGCATGCCTTTGAAAAGTAAGCCGTCAGCTCCAATCAGGCCATTTGAGTCTGGAACGCTCCTCTATTGAAGGCCCGCCGAGCGTATCGCAGGTATGTGGGGGCCTCGGCCCCGCAGGAGGAGCTGCAATCAGTGAGGGGTGCACGGGTGGGCCAGTGGGCGAGCGGCCCGGACTCTTAGCCATCTGTGAACAGGACAGCATCTGTCTATAGAGCCAAAATTATCTGGAATGAGAGGGAGTGACGGAAAGGCATCTATGTGTGTTCGCTGGCAAACACACACGGATCTGTTGCAATGCATGATGGGACATCCTTTTAGGAGAGAACAGTGATGCATTTTTTTTAAATATTGATATTCATATTAAATAAATAATATAAATAAGTAAAAAATATATAATTTAATAATTTAACTAGTAGTATATACACTACTTTACAAAAGTTTGGAACCAGTTATTAGGATGCATTAAATTGATCACACTGATTTTTACACTGTTCATGTTTATTCATCAATGCATGATGAACATCTTTTGGCTGGTAAAGAATTATAATGGAGAAGGTAAGGCAGAGCTGAGATGTGGCAGCACTTGGACGTAAGACTGGGATCTGAGCAGCAGGCGACTGTGACAGCACTGATAGATTCAAGATGCCGGTCTGGTCGTAGGAAATCGGGTGTGAGCCAGGATTTTGATAGGACACTGGGGTCCATTCCAGTACACCCGCAGGGAGGAGAGGAGAGATGGAAGAAGGAGAGAAAGAGAAAGAGAAAGAGAGAGGTTGACAGGTTTGCAGTGAGAACAGGTCTGATAGGAAACAGATGAGTGGAGAGAGAGGAATCTAGCCGCAAACACACTCACCTATGAAATAAAACACTGAGCCATGTCAAAGTGGCGAAAGAATTAAATGAACCAGCATAAAATGAAGTAATAAGCCAAGAAGAAGTCATGCAGAAAAAGGGTCTTATTGCTCTGGTTATGGTTAGCTCTTTACATCTACAATTGATGCTTGCTATTCAAAATATTAAATAACTAACAGCAAGGCAATGTGCCTATTGATTGGCCATCTATTTTCTTTTTCAGGAATATGAATAAAACAAACAAAAAATGTATTATAATCAGATAAAACAAATATGCTACATAAATTATAATATAATACATACTATATTATAATTTTTACATATATACTGTACATAAATCATGGATCAGGATCTTATGATCACCACCAAGGCTGAATTTATTTGTTTGAAAAATTAAAAATTATTATGTGAAATAAATATTATTAAATAAATACTTTTTTTCTTTCTTGTGATGGCAAAGCTGAATTTTCAGCATCATTACTCCAGTCTTCAGTGTCACATGATCCTTCAGAAATCATTCTTATATGATGATTTGATGTTCAAGAAACATTTCTTATTATCATCAATGCTGAAAACAGCTGTGCTGCCTAATACTTCTGTGGAAACAAAATATTTATATTTTAAATAAAAGCATTTTTATTAATCAAAGAATAAAAAGGCATTTTTTTTTAATATAATTTTTTTGTAACCAAAAATCTTTTGTTGAATAAAAGTTTTTTTTTTTTTTAACTACTAACCTCAAACTTTTGAACAATAGTGTATACATACAGCAACAAATAGCTTAGTTAAATAGCAGTTCACCCATAAAAGCAACTAATCACATCTCAGAAGCTAGTCATCTCTGTATCCTACAACAGCAGAATTACTCAGGAGCCTGTAGTTTCCTGTAAAGTGGGCCAATGCTGGCCTGTCACGCAGGAGGACACACATCTGTCCGTCTGTTCAGACAGCACGGCTGAAGCTTCCACTCAGCCCAGCATCAAACACAAACCCAAGCTGTAACCTCACGAAACCTCTGCGCACTGTAACGGGAGTGCTCCCATGAAAGCCTGCTCCTCCACCTGTGAAAGCAGAGACGGGGCCTTCTGCCGCGTGGCTTAGCGCCGCTGCCTGGCTCGGCTGATCAAAGCGGCCCTGCTCCAGGGATGAGCCCCCCTCTTCACTCCGTCTGGCAGATGAGGAGTCAGGGGTGAAGAGGTGATGACTATTGGAGCGCACAGCCGCACTCAAACTCGGTTCATTTTCAAAAGTCTATCCCTCTCATCTCCACTCATCCATCTGTGAGGGGAACCTTATCTCTACGCCTGATCTCACGCTTGACAGGAAGAGACGGGGCTGCGTGATACGCCTGCTGCAACATCTCCCAAAGCAAGAGTGTGAGAGTTTAAAGTGTGTTAAGGACAATTTCAATGTTTTCATTTCAAGCTAATTAAAAAAAAAGATTGATACAGTGTGTAGGACAACAGGCTAAAAGCTGCAGTTAACAATTTCAAAAGCAATTACAAAAATAATGAATGTTTTCAAACAGGTTGCCAAAAAAACGGCCTCGTCGGCTATTGGTCAAATAAATAGATAGTTTCCGCCCCAAACTCATGCCATTGGAGGAACCAGAAGTTGTCAAGCATGTCAAGCCACTCAAACAAACCGAGCCACAGTGTTTACACTATATTGAAAGTCAACTTATGAAAATTATTCACAGAAAATCTGCCACAGACAGTTCCTAAAAATATTAATATTCATATATAATTATTATATTCAACATTCAAAAATTATATTATATATAAATTAAATGTCAAAAATAGTATCCATTAAAATGGACATTCAATTAATAAATATCAATTCATTAGGATTTTAGATGCACTACAACAATAACTGAAAAAAAAAAAAAAAAAGAAAACTACTGTATTTTGCCAGAAACTATGGTTATAGAAAGCACAAGGGACAGTAATATGACAACACATTTATAGCTGGTGATAAACACAACTTCCTGGACTTGCTCATGCCATTTTCCGGGCCGTACTTGGCCAGTTGGCGTCAGTGGAAGAGGGCTGTCTTAACAGAAGTGCATGGTGAGGAACTTCAAACATGCAGCGTCCTGAACAGACACAATAAAATGATATGCGTGGCCTGAGTAAGTGGCCTTCTGCAGCTGTTCAGACACAGACATGTCAGTACAGCTGGACAGACTGACATCGGATTCTCAGCCTTCCTCAGATTACACCGAACAACTGGACGAGGGTTTTATTCTTAACTAGACACAAACAGCACAAACAATTACCCCGACAGGCGTTTAGAGCACTGATAAACACTACAGAAGAAGAAACTCTTAGTGTGCAATGAAATAAGGACAAATCTTGATTTGTTTTTTCACATCTTCAAATCTTTATGGTCAGAAGTTTTTTCTAAGCGTTACTCAGAAGGCAGGCGAGAGATCTATCTATCATCTATCTATCTATCTATCTATCTATCTATCTATCTATCTATCTATCTATCTATCTATCTATCTATCTATCTATCTATCTATCTCTATCTATCTATCTATCTATCTATCTATCTATCTATCTATCTATCGTTCGTTTCTATCTATCTATCTATCTATCTATCTATCTATCTATCTATCTATCTATCTATCTATCTATCTATCTATCTATCTATCTATCTATCTATCTATCTATCTATCTATCTATCTATCTATCGTTCGTTCTATCTATCTATCTATCGTTCGTTCTATCTTTTTAAACAATCAAACAAGACTTTGTCAAGCCAAAACTTGACAAACCTTGCTTCTTAGTTAAAAATTATACACAATATTGCCAAAAGTACCGGGAACACCCCTCCAAATCACTGAATTCAGGTGTTCCAATCACTTCCATGGCCACAGGTGTATAAAATCAAGCACTAGGCATGCAGACGCTTCTACAAACATTTGTGAAAGAATGGGTCACTCTCAGGAGCTCAGTGAATTCAAGCGTGGTACCGTGATAGGTTGCCACCTGTGCAGTAAGTCCATTCGTGAAATTTCCTCACTACTAAATACTCCACGCTCAACTGTTAGTGGTAGCCAAGAAGTGGTAGGCCATGTAAAATCACAGAGCGGGGTCAGCACATGCTGGGGGGTGCAGAGTGCAAAGTCAATAGCTACGAAACTTTGTGTGGCCTTCAGATTAGCTCAAGAACAGTGCGTAGAGAGCTTCATGAATGGGTTTCCATGGCCAGGTAGCTGCATCCAAGCCTTACATCACCAAGAGCAATGCAAAGTGTCTCATGCAGTGGTGTAAAGCATGCCGCCACTGGATTCTAGAGCAATGGAGACGTGTTCTCTGGAGTGATCAATCACACTTCTCTGTCTGGCAATCCGATAGATGAGTTTGGGTTTGCCAGGAAAATGGGACTTGCCTGAATGCATTATGCCAAGTGAAAAGTGGAGGGGGGATTATGGTGTGGGGTTGTTGTTTTTTAGGGGTTGGGCTTAGCCCCTTAGTTCCAGTGAAAGGAACTCTTAATGCTTCAGCATTCAAGACAGTTTGGACAATTTCATGCTCCCAATTTAGGAACAGTTTGGGGATGGCCCCTTCCTGTTCCAACATGACTGAGCACCAGTGCACAAAGCAAGGTCCATAAAGACATTGATGAGCGAGTTTAGTGTGGAGGAACTTGACTGGCCTGCACAGAGTCCTGACCTCAACCCGATAGAAAACCTTTGGGATGAATTAGAGTTAGAGCTGAGACTGTGAGCCAGGCCTTATTGTCCAACATCGGTGCCTGACCTCACAAATACGCTTCTAGAAGAATGGTCAAATTGCCATAAACACACTTCCAAACTTTGTGGAAAGCCTTCCCAGAAGAGTTAAAGCTGTTGTAGCTGCAAGGGGTTGGGCCAACTTCATATTAAACCCTACGGATAAAGAATGGGATGACTTTTAACAGGCTTCCTAAACCTTTTGCCAATATAGTGTACTTATATGAGTTTCTTTGAATTCCAGTTCATTTTCATTCTACTTCCTTACATTGAAATTTCTGCAAAACTTTATTTGAAGTGTGTAATTGTAATAATTTATTGTGTCTCAAATTCATGTGCAGAGAAAAACTGTTAAAAGACCAATTCACCCATAAGTTGATTTTTGAAAATATGTAAACATTGTACTTGCGAATTGCATTGCGAATGTTTAAAATGCATTATAATCCTAAACTTCAAGTAAAGGGTAAACAAGCGTATTCTTTGCGAACATATGCAAGCTCTGTGACTAACTGAAGTGTAATTTTAGTGTGAACCATTACAACATCTAATGCGGCATTGCAAAATCCCTGTAACTCAGTACTGAAGCCTTCAGAAGGGATCTGAGAGTTTTGTCTGCTGAACCCTGTGACGGTTATGTTACGGCCGCTGTGACTCTGCAGGGTGGCGAGCCGTAACTGTGGCGTGAAATCGCTCTGCAGCATCTGCAGGTCAGGAGATGGGAAAACTTGATGGAGCATGACGATAAACAAGAACTTGGCCAGGCGAGTCTCTGTCAATCAACAGCAGATAAGGAGTCAGTGTGGAACTACAGACAAACAGACCGACTACAGTCATCACTTACCCATCTTACACAGACACTTGACACTGTCATACCACACCCTGCTGTCAAAAGAAACCGTTTAGAGGAGAACAAGACAACACAGACTGAATGCAAATAAAACGTTGCCATTTACAGATGATACAGTCTTGTTTTATCATGGTGTCTACCAAATACAATGGTTACTACTGTACATTTTTTTTGAAAAAATTGTTTTTGCTTTTCGATGGCAGTGGTGGCTAACTTCAGATTTTTACACATTCTGAAGTAAATGTTTTTTTCTCTGCAAAAGTTGCCACAATGATGCGCAGGTTTTGTATAAAAAAAGTTAATAAGACAACAAAAAAAAAACCCACGAAAATTTGGTTGACTGTAAGCTTTTTACTGTACATTTTTTTACTGTAAAGTATATGGTTTATGGAAATATGAATTAAATATAATTTATCTACAATATAAAAATCCCAATTTTATTTAACAAGACAAAACATACTTTTACAGTAAACATTGTTACATTTCTAACATTAAAGAAAAAAAATGTAAACAGTAAAATAATGTTTTTATATATACATTTATGTGTTTTAATTAATACTTCTATTTAGAAAGGATGCATTTAATTGATTCAAAGTGACAGTAATATTTTTTCATTGTTATAAAAAAATTCTACTGTGCTTTTTAATGCTGTTCTTTTGAACATTCAAGAATCCTAAATAAAATGTATCATGAATTATTAATAATAATAATAATAATAAGAAGAAGAAATGTTTCTTGAGCAGCAATTCAGAAAAAAGAGTTTGAACAGATACTGTAAAATGAAATAACAAAACTTTTTTAAGCTTTACTTTTTTGGTTTTCAAAGATTACAATCAGAGATTTCAATTATCAAACAATATCTTTATCATTTTTCAAATTCTAAAAAAGGTAAATAGATAAATAAAAAATAAACTAATAAAACAAAATGGTACAATTAAAGTGCAGCACATGCAATGACTGTGGTAACTTTTGAACGGATACTATGCCAAAAATATTGCTTTCCCTTAAAAAAAAAAATCATATATTTTCTCATGAATATATGATTGACCTGAAGAATGAAGGCTGTATCATTTGGATATTTATATGAGCAATATCAAACTCATATAGCCATGCAAAATGGCTCTAAATCTATTTTAGACAGCTGCAGCGTTAATTTTGTGTGAAAGGATTGTATTGGCAATAAAATCAAACTCCATTTTCACATATATTGTCTTTCAATAATTCAAGCACTTTTCAAAAATATGGCTGTTTTCAGGGGTTTTCTAGGACTTAAATTTAAATAACTCAAACACTTGTATAGGGATCTTATACAAACCCTGTAAGAAGGATTTCTGAGTAATGATGCTGAGAATTCAGCTTAACCATCACAGGAAATGAATTACATTTTAAAATATATTGAAACAGAAAACAGTTCTACATTTTAAATTGTAATATTTCACAGTATTACTTTTTTACTGTATTTTTGATTTTGTATTTTTTGAAGTATTTTTAACTTTCACTATTCAGGTCAAGTAAGTTATAAACGTGGAAGAGCAATTCAAAATCATTGAACTTGAGTTGCTCTTCTTCCGTCCGTATTTTGTGGGAAATGTGAATTTGACTAGCCATGTAACTACATTGTCTCAAATAGTGATCAAATAATAACACTCGATTCCAAGCACTAAGTCCAGTTAAGCCTGTGGCCCTCCATTGTTTTGTTTAGAGCAAGATGGTTTCTCCCGCCATTTTCCGAGTTGTTGTAAGTGAATGGCCGCTACTGAACTCTGTTTACACATGTAAAGATTAACACAGGAGCGTTAGGGGTCACAGAGATGACATATCTGGACCAGACGAGCCTTATTTGCAGCAAAAGGCAGTGTTCAAAAGCTTCCCTGTCTTGCTCTATTCATTCATCTCCATGTGGTGGGGTTCTGGGTGACTGCAAAACTGAGACTGGCTGTCTTCACCTCAACTCTTCGGGCTTGTTTATGTAGCGTGTTATTCCAGAGCTTTTGGACCATGAGTTTACATCCGAACGGCCCATAGTACTGCGGGGGGATGGGACGGTGTGGGCCTGTGTGAGGACAAAGAGAGAATCCAACTTTCTTGCTGGTTTGTTATTCTTTCAGTGGGTTTGATTGTTATTCCTTAACTTCCTGCTTTAATAGGAAAACATTGCAAAAGCATAGCGTCAATTTCAGGCCTGTTTGTGGTCTCCTGGCTAGGGTTTCGGACAGCTTTAAAGCGCCAAAACTGTCGACGGCCCTTTACAGCTGCAGTGGATGAATATGCAGCATTTATGCCAGACGTTTGTATACAATTTAAACATATCAGTCAATTAGATTCTCATTTCATGTGGCGTCTACTTCGTGAAGTTTTGAGGCAAAACAACAGCACTAATACTAGACCTATGATTATGCAAAACTATACACTGTATACAAAAACGTTATAAGTTGTCGGCTATCAGCCAACGGGCGAGTTGTTTAAACAAACACACTCAAGTTGTCGTTCTTTCACCACAAACCTGAGAGCAGACATCGGGTAAATAATCTCCTCTCATCTCTGTCTAAAGCAGCCTCCCCGTGAGGAGTCATGCGATGAGAAGTGAAAAACGGAGACAGCGTCTCACTGTGCGTACTGTTTGTTTGCGTTAGACTGCTGTTTGAAGAGGAAACACAAGATCACGCCCCACAGCGAGCACAAACTGAAACAAAAGCATTAATAATGCAATGATTTAGAGTAACACCAGCTTCAGAGGACATCATACAGATATCAGGCTAATTTCAAGACAAAGATGAACTATTTCTATTACGCATGTAAAGGCCTAACATTACTGTTGGTAGTTTATTTCTTATTAAAAAAAGATCATATAATACACATCAAAGTCCACTTAAAATGTTAGTCAAGGTTTACTGCACTGAAAAGTCATAATTTTTAATTGTAATGACCATTTTCTACCCTGTATCTGACCCTTTGATTTGAATATATATATATATATATATATATATATATATATATATATGTGTGTGTGCATATACAGGTCCTTCTAAAAAATTAGCATATTGTGATAAAATTTCATTATTTTCCATAATGTAATGATAAAAATTAAACTTTCATATATTTTAGATTCATTGCACACCAACTGAAATATTTCAGGTCTTTTATTGTTTTAATACTGATGATTTTGGCATACAGCTCATGAAAACCCAAAATGCCTATCTCAAAAATGATATATATATATACACCGATCTGTGAAGTGAATATCACTGAGTATCTCTTCATCACGGCACTTGTTAGTGGGTGGGATATACTAGGCAGCAAGTGAACATTTTGAAGAAGTTGATGTGTTAGAAGCAGGAAAAATGGGCAAGCGTAAGGATTTGAGTGAGTTTGACAATGGCCAAATTGTGATGGCTAGACGAGCTCTTGTGGGGTGTTCCCGGTCTGAAGTGGTCAGTATCTATCAAAAGTGGTCCAAGGAAGGAACAGTGGTGAACCTGCAACAGGGTCATGGGTGACCAAGGCTCATTGATGCACGTGGGGAGCGAAGGTTGGCCCGTGTGGTCCGATCAAACAGACGAGCTACTGTAGCTCAAATTGTTAATGCTGATAGAAAGGTGTCAGAATACAACAGTGTATCGCAGTTTGTTGCGTAGGGGGCTGCATCGCTGCAGACTAGTCAGGGTGCCCATGCAAAAAATTATAACTCAATATTTTCTGGGATTTTCTCGATAACGATAATTAGACAATATTTTGCTGCTGAGTGTGTTTGTGCTGCACCTTAGCAGGTTTAGAACTGCCGTGGTCACCTGACTCCTAAAGTGTTTGATATTTTTCATATTCTGTGTAGTGGTCAGTTCACAGCAGTGACAGAAGTAATCTTTTCCAAAAAGTTTAAATTGATTTTTACCTTGTATACATTTAAAAAAAAAAAAAAAAATTATATGCATGCATCATCTCTTTTGTCAATTTCATAAATTTAATAACATTTTATTATAATAAAAGATACAATAGGGTTTTTACCAATTCAATTAAATAAGTATCAGAAAAATGCATCTTTGCAATGAAGAGGAAACAGAAGCTGCATCTGAAGTGGATTTAGATCATTAACACAGACTGTTTAATGCAGCTCAGAGGGTACAAATGAATAACCTGCAGTAATAAATAATGTTTTGATGTTTAAAACATAAAACGTTGAATATTGATATTTGAAATTATTTTAAACATGAAAAGACACTTTAAAAGACACTCCAGTAGGCGTGTAAAATGTAAGTTACTTAAAGGTGCTCTAAGCGATGTCACACGTTTTTAGGCCAAAACATTTTTTTGTCACATACAGCAAACGTCTCCTCACTATCTGCTAGCGGCCTGTCCCCTGAACACACTGTAAAAAAACACAGTCTCTGTAGTCAGCACAAGCTCCACAAACTGCAACCAAAATACACTGGTGCAGTCTGGACCACGAAGCATAACAAACAGAGACTTTTATTAAACAGTATTTTATTGAACAGATATATTGTTCATTGTAAAGCCTTATCTTTTGCGAAGGGTCATTTTATTGTGCAGTGTTTCCCCCTACCATTGTTTTGGGGGGGCAGCCCGCCACCTCAAAATGACCCTCCGTCCCCCCTGAAAGAATGACCAAAATGATTTGTCATTGGTTGACTGCCCGATGCGTGAAAGCATTTTGAGCATAAAGCTGAGAAAATCACTTTGTTAAAATCAAGATGTGATCCAGATCAAAACACAGATGGAGTAGATCGAGTCCATCAAAATCTCAAACCTTCACAGTCCTATAGCTCGTCCTGGGTCAACATTTCATTCAGTAACATTAGGCAATTTTTATTTATTTTATTTGCTGATAAAATGTTGATGATTGAGTTATTTTTCATATATATATCTGCTTACATATGATATTGGTCGTTTCTGCTTCTTCTTCTTCGCCTGTTTTGATCAGGAGATGCTGTACTCATTCAGGAGATGTGTAATAGCGCCCCCTACGGTATAACAGTGAAAGCCGTAAAATTTCATTGAAATAAAACAAATCACTCAACTCAACTCAACTCAACTTTTAATTAAGGTTAATCTATATTTATATGAAGTGATATATAATTTCAATCAGGCTATGCAGTGGCCTGACAGGGCCAGTAGAAGAATTAAATAAAAAAAATAAAAAAACAACGGACGCGTGAGCTCAAGGTGACAATCCTAAACAGACAAAAACATTTTTTCTTTCTTAAAAACAACAAAATCCAGAGAAACAACTCAATCAAAATTATCCTCTGTTGTGTTGTAAATAGTTGTGTGATGTGTTGTTTATATTTATTTACCAAATTTATGTGTACACTTGTCATTTCAGCTCTAGAAATGCACCGATACAAACAACCTCCTACTGCGCTACTGTTGTCTATGACAACAACAACACGTAACACGCCTGCTCCGCGACACTAGTAGTTTTGGAAGGTCTATCCCCCCAACTGTGACTAATTCAACATGTCCTTGCTGAATAAAAGTATTCATTTATTTTCTTTATTATTCTTGTCCCTGCCAACAGATCATCTACTCTGTGCTAGTGACATCTATACTTAAAAATAAAAACTAAAGCATGCTTCAAGTGCAAAAGTGAATATTATGTGAAAAAAAAAAAAAATCCACATTCTCACACCAATGAGAATAAGCCTATTAAAATGAGAAAAGACACCGACATGGTGACTTCATCGAAGCGTGATTATTCCTGCATGCTTTGCATAACAACAAGCTCAAATCGGCATCAAAATTCCACACCACATTCATGCAAGTCACATATTTGCATAGAAGCTAAATACACAATAAGCTGTTCTCATTTGGCACATGTATAGCTGTAGGTATGTTATGGTTCTAGTGAAGAACTGGACATGACGGATGAAGAAAGATGGCTCACATAGAGCTGGGGTTAACATGGCTCTCCAGCAAAGCCCAGCTCCTTGAATGTTGTTTTGATCCCAGTAAAAACAGAACGGCCGAGCAGCTTGGAAACAGTTTATCTGAGCGGCCCTCGAGAGGCGGGGTGTGTATGTATGTGTGTGTGCGTGTATGTGTGTGTGTGTGTGTGTGTGTATGTATGTATGTATGTGATGTGTGCCCTCAACCCCTTCCTGTGCTCCACAGAGGGGCCAATATTTCACACACAAGAGCCCAGTGTTCAACGGATGTCCACTTTCACCTCGGGATAGAGACCCTTTCATTAGTTGTGCAACTTTCCATTTCTATGTATCATCTCTTTGAAAACACATCACAAAAAATGACAAAAACAATGTATTTCCAAATCCCTTTTGTTTTGAATAAATTAATTGATTCAATAAAAAATGAAATAAAATGTATATTTTTAAATGCTACAAGTGAAATTACACATTACAACCAAGCATGAAAGACAAAGTTTTACATTTAATTAATTACATTTAACCGTGTTATTTGTTTTTAAAGATTAACTTTAAAGGGATAGTGAAAATTTGACGTTTATCTGCTTACCCCCAGGGAATCCAAGATGTAGGTGTCTTTGTTTCTTCAGTAGAACACAGATGAAGATTTTTAACTCCAACCGTTGCAGTCTGTCAGTCGTATAATGCATGACAATGGTAACAGATGAGAGTATGAGAGCAAAAAAAAAATACACATACAAATCCATATTGAACCCTGCGGCTCATAGTGACACATTGATGACTTAAGACACGAAAACAAACGTTTTGTGTGAGAATCCGAACAGAATTTATAAAAATGTTTTTACCTTGAATGCGTTCTATGTACAACAGCCTTGAGTGTGCCATCACTTCCGGCGAGTGAGGTCAAATGTACACAATATGGCGTATATCAATCGGATACAAGCGGCAGAAGTCGTCTCTCACGCATATCTCTACGCCATATGATGTATTTTGACCTCACCTACTGGAAGCCATTGCGCAGCGAACGGTGATGTACATAGTGTTGTATTTGAGGTAAAAAATGATATAACTGATCGTTTCTTGTCTTAAGACATCAATGTGTCGTCATGAGCCGCAGGGTTTGATATGGATTCGTATGTGTATGTTTTTTTTACTCTCATAGCTCTCATACTCTCATCTGTTACCATTGACATGCATTATATGACTGACCGACTGCAACGGTAGGAGTTAAAAACTTCATTTGTGTTCTACTGAAGAAACAAAGACACCTACATCTTAGATGCCCTGGGGGTAAGAAGATAAACGACAAATTTTAATTTTTTGGTGAACTGAATACATACATACATAAAAAAAAAATTGATGTTTGATTTAAATTATTTTATTAGATTTGGAATTTTATTGATATATAAATAATGAATCATTGATGAATAATTCAAAATATAAGCTTGTAGAGCAAAATACTGATTGATTTGAAATGGCAAGCCACAAACAACAGTCTCAAATTCTTACATAAACCCCAATTACGAAGACTCCATCTGCCATATCCTCAAGGAGTTTCCCGGCCACCATTATATAAGCATCTTTAAATCACTTTTTACCCTCAATGTCACGGCTACAAGCTGAACTGGGACGCTTGAACAGAGCGACCATTCTCTAAATGGGCAAATAGAGAGATAGTCATCGGAGAGAGCAGCTGTATAACCAGGGGACGCTGCCCAGGTCATGTCTGGACCGATCTCGCTGTACAGTACCACACTACGCCTTTTATGAGACAACACAATTGGCCCATCTGTAGATCAGGCAGAGGTGTAGATCGCAGTCAAAGAAGCTCTATTTGTTCAGGGCCCTTCGTCTGGGCTAAAGCTGTGACTAAAAGGCTTTAATGTCATGTACTTACAGTATAGAATTGCAGTGTGAAATTCAGCGAAGACTTTCAGTGCACTCACCTCCTTTATAATCTCACAAACGGTTGCTTGTGCGAACACTGATGAGAAAGTGATAGAAAAGACTTAAACAGAGAGGCTTTTGTCGAGGTATATGGGCTGTTTATTGTAATTAGTTTCATGATCAGAACAAAACATCAGTGGATTTGAGCAAAACAGCTAGTCGTGATTGCTACAATAGTACCGCATGTCTGCTTTAAAGGGACAGTTCACCTAAAAATGAATGCTGTTCCAAAACTGACTTACTTTCTTTTATGGGAAAAGAAAAGAAGATATTGAAGAATCTTTTTTTTTCTCCCTCCATATAATGGAAGTCAATGGTCCAAAACAACATGGAAAACTATTTACTTGTATTATACGGATAAAACCATTTACATATATTTTTTGGAACAATATGAGAGTGTAGTAAATTAATGAATGTACTATCCCTTTAAACGGACAACTTTCCAAACAGAGCAGACGAGGGCTCTCAAACATGTATGTACGTAATGTCCAGGCACTCAAACACAGGTGCATCTCTGGTCTTTCTGCTGTTGCACTGGTGCGTCAAATTACACACTGAGAAACAAAAGGGGAAAATCCTCGGAGCAAATGTAATGACACAGAACGAGCTGACGTTCAAACACTAATCACGTCCATTCACCCGTCAGCACACACTGCCTCTCATCACACACTAATCACATTCGACAGGCCCGCACTGAAAGAGGGTATCTGTATAAACTATATGTCAAATACATATGTGAGGAGGTATGGGTCTGCAGGACAGAGTAGAACATTTTAACAAATTGATGAGAGGAAAACACAAATGACAAATGAAAATGGGAAAGAGTGAAATGGAAAAAGGATGCAGAACAGAGAGGGCAAAGAAAAGGAAAAGGCCAATTTTCAAGGTTTACTTTAATGTCACTCAGCATTAGGCCTTCGTGTACACATGCATAAGTGATTATTAAAGGAATTTTTGTTAAATAGATAGATAGATAGATAGATAGATAGATAGATAGATAGATAGATAGATAGATAGATAGATAGATAGATAGATAGGTAGAATGATAGATAAGTAGGTAGCGATAGATAGATAGAGCGATAGATAGAACGATAGATAGAACGATAGATAGAACGATAGATAGATATATAGATAAATAGAACAATAGATTGAACGATACATAGAGCGATAGATAGATAAGTAGGTAGAACGATAGATAGAACGATAGATAGAACGATAGATAGAAAGATAGATAGATAGATAGATAGATAGATAGATAGATAGATAGATAGATAGATAGATAGATAGATAGAATGATAGACAGAATGATAGATAGAATGATAGAACGATAGATAGAACGATAGATAGAACAACAGTTAGAATGATAGATAGATAGATAGATAGATAGATAGATAGATAGATAGATAGATAGATAGATAGATAGATAGATAGAACGATAGATAGATAGATAGATAGATAGATAGATAGAACGATAGATAGATAGATAGATAGATAGATAGATAGATAGATAGATAGATAGAGCGACAGAGGATAGAGCGACAGAGAGATAGAGCGACAGAGAGATAGAACGATAGAAACGATAGATAGATAGATAGATAGATAGATAGATAGATAGATAGATAGATAGATAGATAGATAGATAGATAGATAGATAGATAGATAGATAGATAGATAGATAGAATGATACACAGAGCGATAGATAGAACGACAGATAGAACAACAGATAGAACGATAGAACGATAGATAGATCGAACGATAGACAGATAGATAGATAGATAGATAGATAGATAGATAGATAGATAGAGCGACAGAGAGATAGAGCGACAGAGAGATAGAATGATAGAACGATAGAAACGATAGAGCGATAGATAGATAGATAGATAGATAGATAGATAGATAGATAGATAGATAGATAGATAGAATGATAGATCGATAGAACAACAGATAGAACGATAGATAGACAGATAGATAAATAGATAGAACGACAGATAGATAGAACGATAGATAGAACAATAGATAGATAGATAAGTAGGTAGAATAATAGATAGAACGATAGATAGAACAATAGATAGATAGATAAGTAGGTTGAATAATAGATAGAACGATAGATAGAACAATAGATAGATAGATAGATAAGTAGGTTGAATAATAGATAGAACGATAGATAGAATGATAGATAGAACGATAGAATGATAGATAGATAGATAGATAGAACGATAGATATATAGAACGATAGATAGATAGAACGATAGATAGATAGATAGATAGATAGATAGATAGATAGATAGATAGATAGATAGATAGATAGATAGATAGATAGATAGATAGATAGAACGATAGATAGATAGATAGAACGATAGATAGATAGAACGATAGATAGATAGAAACGATAGAACGATAGATAGATAGATAGATAGATAGATAGATAGATAGATAGATAGAACGATATATAGATAGATAGATAGATAGATAGATAGATAGATAGATAGATAGATAGATAGATAGATAGATAGATAGATAGATAGAGCGATAGATAGAATGATAGAACGATAGAACGATAGATAGATAGATAGATAGATAGATAGATAGAAACGATAGATAGATAGAGAACGATAGATAGATAGAAACGATAGATAGATAGATAGATAGATAGATAGATAGATAGATAGATAGATAGATAGATAGATAGATAGATAGATAGATAGATAGATAGATAGATAGAGCGATAGATAGATAGATAGATAGAGCGATAGATAGATAGAAGCGATAGATAGATAGAAACGATAGAACGATAGATAGATAGATAGATAGATAGATAGATAGATAGATAGATAGATAGATAGATAGATAGATAGATAGATAGATAGATAGAACGATAGATAGATAGATAGATAGATAGATAGATAGATAGAACGATAGATAGATAGAACGATAGATAGATAGAACGATAGATAGATAGAACGATAGAACGATAGAACGATAGAACGATAGATAGATAGATAGATAGATAGATAGATAGATAGATAGATAGATAGATAGATAGATAGATAGATAGATAGATAGATAGATAGATAGATAGATACATAATAATTGGCAGCTGTTGAGATAGAGATGTTCTTGTCAGCAATTGTGGTAAGCAGTTCAGGACGTGTACTAGAGCTCACAATGTTCTCTTATGTAAGATTTAATAAAAAGCACTGGGCAGAGAGAATGCTTTCTCAGCACACATTTCATTATGTCCAATCTGCAGTGCTGTCCTGCAGCGCTCTAACGTCCAACAGACACCCACCGCTCACCCCTCTATCTGTCATTATCCTGTTCACTAATAATGTTAGACAAAAACAGCCAAGTTACTTGCCCATATATTTATGGTTGTGGCATCATAACTAAAACAGCTCATTCTGCATAAACGGCCTGGTTGGACTAAGGAGGGCGTATTTTTACAGATTACATCAAACTAATGGACAACAGAAAAAAGTTCATTCTATATAAAGCCACGCAAATACTCAACCTGTCCAACTCGTCCTAACCTTCAAACTAAATGATGCATATGCCATCTCAACGGCCGCTGTCACAAAGGGATTTGTCTTCTGTTGTGCCCCTTCACACCTGACTGAAGGTTATAAAGCTGACTCCAGCATCTCTGGACCCCTGACGCCTAGACGCAAGGACACACACCTCAGACAGAAGTGGACAATCATGCTCTGACCAAGACAAAAGAACAATGCAGACAGTCTTGCCCTAGTGGTATACTGCCATCTAGAGCCTGCAAAGCGAACCGCACAATTTTACTGAGGTGGGGCTGAGCCAATCTCGTCCTGCATGCTTTGGGACACAGGCATGAATGACGCGGCGTTGATATACATTGAGGTAAATTCACTGACTTGAATTGAGGTAGGAACACAAGTCATATATACTTTTTAATACTGCATTTTCAGTTAATACATTGAGAATAAACCCCATCTGAAAAAAGCTATTTAATTAGACACATTATTCAAAAGCAGTCCATCATAAAATGTATAACAAAATGTTGAGAAACGTAGCTGTAACAGTGGTTAACAGCCACTCGGATTAGCGGTCCATGTTTACAGACCACAGGAAACTGACTTTTGACTAGTTGAAGCTGAAGTCTTTTTCCTTTATGCATTTCTTGTTCAACCAGGAAGTTCAGGTGGGACATTTTAAAAGCAGTTTTAGTTGCATCCTAGTTATAAAAGATGATTTGTTATGTGTATGTCTGTGACACGAAGAAGTCACATAGAAACATTCTCATTTTAGAAAGCATCTGATTGGACAAAAATCTATGTAGTGCAAGATGAGTCATCAATATTTGTTTTGTTTCTCTAGAAGAGAAAAACAGCCAATTGTATGTGTACACCGTCTATAAATTTATTAAATTCCTGACCAAATTGTGATGTTTTGAGGGATTTTGTGTGTACATGTGTTTGTACCTGGTTGCTCTTTGTCTTCGTACTTCCTCACCATGATTGGTGCGGGTCTATGAACCGCCTGTGCCGTCTCAGAGCTCTAAACACAAAAAAAGGAGAGGAGATGAGACAAGAACAATAGGGGAGGAGAGAGGCGTCGTGTGGACACTGTATGCAGAGGGATTATATAGGAACCGAGGGGGAAAACATTGTTTTAAATCTCCCTCATTCAGGGGGGTAAATCCCCACATATGGGCGACCTACAGACCGAGAATCCTGGGTTAATGAGGGTCTCAGGAGTTTCCACACACCACTAAAGAGACCACTTTGTTTTTGCGATTAAGAGAAAATTGGCGCACACTCAGAAGTACCCAAAAAATACTACAGAGCACAGACAACCGGCATTTTCTCACCACTTTATAATAAGCAATATAGTTTCAGTCTGTCTGGAACAAACAAAGCTTTGTCATAATGTTACTCTGCTTTAATATGCTAATATGATGCACTGATTTTTAAAACTTGCTGCTTAGTTATTTATTAATAGGTTTTAGTTTTTCTCAGGTATTTCTAGTTTATTAAGGTATTTTAATTATTGTGTGTTTGTTTGTATATTATTTATTTTCTATATAGTACACTGCTGGACCTGAGTTCATATTTCGTTTTCATGTGTCAACATGTATGACAATAAAATACCTTGAAACTTGAGAAAAGCAGAGTCGTACAAACAGTTAAAAGTCCCAGTGCTTCTGGAATGTTGCTCAGCTAATCAGATTTGAGGGGCAAAACCAGAGACCACATAGAGGCGGTCCACTCGTACATACTATAAGAATGGTATCAAATCTGCAAGCCTAAGACATTTTTGTGTGAGATTGTGTGTGAAGCTCAATTGTTGATCCTATTATTGTCAAATTTTATTCTTAAGTTGAATGAAAAATAAATAATGAAATTACTGAAATGTATCTGTCTATATTTAAAAAAGAAGCTGTTTGGATTTAATAGACAAGTGTTTAAGAGTCAATGATTGGATCATTACCGCAGTGATTATTATGTGTCTAGCATGTTATATGTTTAGCAACAGTTATTCTAACCATTATTAACCATGTAGGAAGACACATCATGACCATATTCCAGGATGACAATGTCAAGATTCATCAGGCTCAAATTGTGAAAGAACAAAGAATAATTTTAAGTCCAGACCTTAAATTCATTGAAAGTCTTTGGGATGTGCTGGAGGAGACTTAACAGAGTGCTTGACTCTTGCATTGTCAATAAATGTTATGATGTTATTTCTATCAAGAGGTGCATACATTTTTGGTCAAGATCTTGTATTGACAATGCAAGAGTCCAACACTCTGTAAAGTCTCTTCCAGCACATACACGAGCCGGAACTCTAAACCGGGTCACGCGTTCAGCACACAAGGCACTATCGGCTATTGCCTCAGTGGGTTACAGTGTCTTTAGGCGGATTGCTGAGGCAGATTGCAAGCAACAGCCATTTTAGGATTGTTTGTGATTTGGTCTTAGTGACTAAGGAGTCCTCTCGACTACCCCTAACTTTTCACAGATTTAGGAGCTTGTTTTAAAGCTTAAATGCAGTGTGAAATACTCTTAAAGCAAAAATGTAGGAGTCCTAAACTTAGGACTGACACACCCATTATTTTTAAGAGTTTCTCCTAAATTGGACTTAAGATGTTTTGTGAATTCGGGTCCTGGTTGTTATATGTGTGTTATATTCGTGTCATGTGAGTTCTACGATGCTGCCAATGTGCCTACAACTTGATTTTGCAGCATTGAGTATTGTAGAAATCTCATGGATTTCTGTTGAAAATAATGACCAATCTGGTGTTTAAGGGTGCTTTCACACTAGCACTTTTGGAGTGCACCCGGGTTCGATTGACGTCAGAGTTCGGTTCGTTTGGATGATGTGAACGCTGTCTTCCGAACCCACGAACCGTACTCGAGTCTGCTTAAAAAGGGTGGTCTGGGGTTCGGTTCATGTGAAGTATGATACGGTTCGCTGCTGATGTGAACGCAGAAGTGAACCGCTATTAATGATGTACGATTTGATAAAAAATGTGTGTTTTACTAATTTTCCTGACGAGCGTGACTGACATACTGCAAGTAGAGAGCTGTAAATCGAATTTCTGCTCGTCTTCAGCGTTCTTTAGAACATTTGCAGTACATTCGCGGCAGATAGACGCAAGTGCCATTACCTACTGAAGCTTTGGTAACAAAACCAACGGCTCAAAAACTAAAATATAAAAGTGAGGTCGAGGTCATTTTTCCATCTTCTCACTCACCATCGTTACCAAGCAACGGGGTAAACAGCTGCTACTTTGATGATGCAAACGCACCCCGGTTCAGACCCAAATAATATAATATGAACACAGTCCAGCGGGGGCAGGGGGAGAGGGGAGCAATCGAACTCGGGTTCGGTCCAGGCAATCGAAACCAAGTGTGAAAGCACCCTAAGTCAGTAATGACAATTCGCTCAGTATTGCTCAAAACGTTTAATGAGTTCACTAAGTTCTGCATGCGCACAAATCCTCTCATTATAATAAACAAAGCGGAGACGCGATGTAAATAAAAGATCCATTGTGCAGTTTTTTTCAGTTAATTTGCACTCAACGAGTTTGCGCTGAACTAACTGACAGCTTCAGTGTTTATAAAGGAAGCGCTCTTTAATCGCTGGCTAATTTCATTTGCAATTTGAAGAAAAGTTTATGTTTTACATGAGACTTTGACTTTTCCAACATGCTGCGGTACAAAAATGACAAAAATAGATTTGTAAAGGTTATGAATGTTGTACTGCTGGCTATAGCGGTGATTTAATTGTTTATTATTCAGCTTTGCCTTTACAGGAATAAATTACAATTACAAATAATAATAAATAGGTTCAATTAGAAAACTGTTCTTTTAATTGTATTAATATTTCACAATATTACTGATTTCACTGTATTTTTTGATCAAATAAATGTAGCCTTGGTGATAGGCATAAGATATTTCTTTCAAAAATATTAAAAAACTTTTAAAAGGTAGTGTAAAAGTTCCACCATATTTTTAATCATTAGACAAGTGATCAATTACATTAACCAAAACATATTAATCATTGAATAATACAATTTACATTATTAACAAAAAAGTAAATAAATGAAAGCTATTATAGTTGTGCTTCCTGTTTATAATATAAGCAGAATTGAATCTCTTGCTTCTTAAAGAAATAATTGAGGCTCTGTCGATGTCAGGTAAGAGCACTTGCCTGATGTTCTGTGTCCTGTAGCTGAGGGGAGGCGACAGTCGTCACATGATAAACCTCCGCCTCTTTCTGTTCCTCCGATGGCCTGAGGTTGACTAAGAGTCCGCTGTTCTCAACCACTGCACCTGGTTGTCATGGATACAACATTTGAATATTTCAGACTGCATGCAAAGTACAGTGTGATTTGATATCTGTGCTCAACGCCCAAGAACAAACTCAATAAAAATACCAAACTGCTCATAACTCATCATTAAACCATGCAGATTTACAGGACCAGAGTCTTTGTCATGTATGCATACAGTTTGATAGCCTGCAACATGCTTACACATTCAACAATGTTCTCGGCAGGTTGAATGTGATGTTTCCAGCAGCTTTGATTTGTCTCTGTTATGGGGACTCTTTTGCAGTTAAGAGGAAAGCAAAATAGCATTAAATTCTCGCTCTGTCAAGGATGAACTCTTGTTCGTTCAGCTGTGGTGTGTGTTTTTTCTTTGGCAGCACTAGTCTCCAAGCAACACGGAGGCTCTTTTTACTGTGAGCAGAGCGATCTTGGCTTAAAGTAAATATTGGTTAAGGCCAACACAGGAAGAGGTTTGGGATCAGCGTTCTGTTGCCCGGGACTCAACTTTATATGTACTGTCCACACACTTTTGGACAGCAGACACACTAAGTACACTAAACATTTAACAGCAAACATTTTAAACGCAGGTCAGTGTTTTCCGAAGCACCGCAGCTTAATAACTTTTATTTACTTACATAGGTTTCTTTTCAGTGTGAGGTTTTGGAAAGTCTGTTTCAGTTTTGAAACATGATACGAAACTAATATTGACTCCAAATAAGCCCAACACAGGTTTTATTGAATTGCTAAAATTCAGCGTTTCAAGTCTGAACATGATACAGAACTAATATTCACTCCAACACAGACTTTATTCATCACAAAAATTCACAGTTTTTCCCTAATCAGAGCTAGACTGATATTCAAGGTATAGACTGTGAGAAACATATAGCCGCTTAAGTTTAACATTTAGACAGCCCTAAATAAGTAATAAAATAAAACATTTGAAATACAATTTTTTGAGCATTTAGATTTCAAAACGTAAACTTCAACAACAATAATTAATATTTAATGTATAATTGTTTATTACCAGTAATAAGAACTTTTCTTAATAATAACATTTCCTTCTTGATCTAAATCTATTATATTATAACATTCATAATGCAGATAATTATTTGATAATTCCCTTAATGAGAGGTCAGAAAATTGAGGAAATTATTTTATAATTTCCTAATAATGTATTATTATTAATTTATTATTAATATTAATAATCATTTCATAATAGGGAGATCCTCAGGTAAACTCAACCAATGGGAAACGTATATCAGTTTAACAGTTCGACAAAGCCTAAAAGAAATAATAAAATATTACAATAGGGTTTCAGCACTTCGTGCTTGAACCCCTAATTAAATAATTTTTGAGCATATATATATATATGGGATAGAAATGTTTTGTAACATTAGAACGGTTTCTGAAGGATCATGTGACACTGAAGACTGGAGTAATGATGCTGAAAATTCAGCATTGCATCACAAGAATAAACTACATTTTAAAATATATTCAAATAGAAAACAGTTCTAATAATATTTTTACAATATTACTGTTTTTACTGTATTTTTGATCAAATAAATGCAGCCTTGGTGATATATATATATATAAAATGTATTATTAATATGAATAATCTGATTGTTTTTATGCATAGAATATAATTATTATATAAATAATAAATATAAATATGATGGAATATAAATATAATTATTAGTCATTTATTTAGTATTTTATCAAAAAGCACCAATAAAAGAATTACAAGAACTACAAATTAGTTCTGTATCTCAGTTTCCCAAAACAGAATCAGACTTAAATAAAAAAACAATATTAGTCAGACTCTACTTTAAATTCATCTGTTACTTCATCAGGAGAACACACATCAAGCAGGGAATAATCGAATACACATTAGCGGGGAGAGCGCAGCGTCTTTGCGGTTGTGTTTGGACGGCGTTCACAGGCTGTGTAAGAGGATGCTCAGAGTGGGAGTGGGATTCATTTCCGCCCCGTTCCCTGAGCCTGCGTTCTGATGAAGTATCCAGACCGCCTGGCTTCCCCTGTGTCAGCCTCAGCTCGGTCTTTCACACGCAAAATCTGAAGCAAAAACAGCTCAATTCCCTGTGTCCACATAACACGGGTAGTGTGAGACATGCCCCATTAGAGACGTCCCCACGGAGGGCCAGTAACACCACCAAAGGCGTACAAGAAAAGGACGTGGCCACCCAAATGGCCAGAGAAATTTGACAGGCAAAAAAAGATTCATGGTGACAGGAAAAACAATATAAAAAGTGAGATGAAGTTTATATGTTTGTAGTACATGCGTCAAACATAGAGACCTTTAACACGTCACACTGGCTTTACTGTTATTGCTTAAGGCATGTGACGTAAAAAAAGGCAATAAATTCTACGTGAAGTTTTATCTATATATTTTCTATGGTAAAAGTGTGCGTATGTGCAGAACAAGTGTTGATTGTCTGAGTGATGTTTTTATACCCGTGACTTCAGCGAGCACTTGTCCAGGAGACGTGAGCGTCGCGTGAGGTGAGATCTCTGTGGTTCTGGGCTGTGTGTATCTCAGCTGATCTATGAGCGAGTGTCCGGTCAGCACACTCTCCTCTGCGGCCGTCAGCAGCGCCCTCTGACCCTCACTGACCTCTCCACTGCTCTCCTCCTCCCACCATCTCTGAGAAAGAGAGAGAAATGATCGTGATCATCTTTTTGAACACATCCTCTAGCGCCATCTACTGGATAAGAACGGAACTAGCAATACTTCAAAGAGACTTGATTAACATGAATAAAAGATTTAGTAAAACAGGAAATAATGCTCTGAACTAGGGTTTGAAGAACCGTTCAGAGAAAAATAATATACAATTGTAAAAATAATAATAATAACAAAAGTTGACATTCTAAAGTCTGGTCAGAAATCATGAGATTAATGACTATTATTTTTTCCACTGACAGCCATAGTTTTATGTTTATACATGTAACAGTACAGTTAATGGTGGGTAGAAAAATATTTAACATAAAACAATTATTACAGAGTAAATATTATTAAATATACATTGTGCAATTTTAACATATTCAATATTAAATAAGATGACACTTAACTTAAATACATATTTATGTTTTTCCCCTAGTATAAATGAGTCTTCACACATAAAAATACATAGCTGCTTTTATGTGTGGGGGTTTTCACCATCAAAAAAACTTTTAAAAAGAACCACTTCAAAAGAATGATTTGTTCCTGAACTGAACACCATCACTGAATCAGACTGCTTCAGACGAGTCATGTGATACCTCTGGCTGCTGAGATTGGCTAACAGGGTCACGTTCCATCCTGGCCAACAGAGACAGGATGGGATCATGATGAGCAGGGAGGCGAGGAGCTCTGATTACCTGACCCTCACTGGGTGGATCATAATCCTGAAAGAAAAACGAAAAGGTTTGTTTGAAATCAAACACATCTGGAAAATCTGTGCGGTTTTATTGCACGATGTAATGCATTCTATCACTGTATGAGGTTTTCTCCCCCATTTCCAAAACACTTTTATCACAAATGACTTGGAAATTCTGATCAGATTTAGTGTTTTCCATAATGCTAATCATGACGGATGATTGTTAATCAGCAATAACTGTGTTACAGGCTGTCTCCCCAGCTCTCATTGAGACCCTTTGGCTAAAGGTTCAAACCCAAAGCTGAAATTGTCAGTTCATGTTTAACCATGTCAGTCTTATTATTTCATTCCATTCTGTTTAATAAATGGTGAGGTAAGACACAAATGTTTGGGTCTGTTACTAAGACTCATTGCATTCAAACATTCACCATATCTTGGACTCCATGCAGGGAGCTGTTCAGGCTGGTCACCAAATTAGGCAGAAGGACTCCTTCCCGTTCCAGAACTGGGGAGAAAAAACAACAACTAATGTAGGTATCATTGGAAGACTAGAGGGTAAATTAAATGTAATGGAATATATATAGAAATAAGTCTCTTATGCTAGCCAAGGTTGCATTTATTTGATAAAAAAATACAAGAAATACAGTGATATTGTGAAATATTATTACAATTTTAAAAGAAGTGTTTTCTATTTGAATATATATTTTAAATATAATTTATTCCTGTCATGTAAAACTGGATTTTCAGCATCATTAATACAGTCTTCAGTATCACATGATCCTTCAGAAATCATTCTGATAGGCTGATTTCTTATTATCAATGTTTAAAAAGAGTTTTGCTGCTTAACATTTTTGTGGAAACTTTGATATACTACAATTCTAAAGTTTATGGTAAGTAACTAGAAAAAAGAAAGAAATTAATGTGCCCCCCCCCCCAGCAAGGACACATTCAATTGATCAAACTAGACAGTAAAGTTATTTATATTTAAAATGTAATTTCTATTTTAAATAAATACTTTTCTTTTGAACTTTCAATTCATCAAAGAGTCCTGAAAAGAAAAAATGTAGTAATAGTAATAATCAGGATTGGTTCTTGAGCAGCAAATCAGCATATTAGAACGAATTCTGAAGGATCATGTGACACTGAAGATTGGAGTAATGATGCTTGAAATTCACCTTTGCCATCACAAAAATAAATTCCATTTTAAAATATAAAACACTTAATTTAAATTGCAATATTATTTACCAATATTACATTTGTACTGTTTTAAGAATCTTAATTATTACAAACTTTTGACCATTAGTGTATATGTATAATTAAGTAATACATTTAGGCTCTGTTTGTGGGTTTGTGAGACGTCCATTTGCTTATGTAGACACTGAGGTTTTGGATCAGGCTGTGTGAGTGTGTGTTGGACCGATCGTTTACCTCTGACTGCTGCCATCTGGCCGTGAGTGAGCAGCAGCTCTCCCTCTGAGATGTGTCTGGCTGGCGTCCCCATCTCAGTGACAGTCACACTGGAACTAGAGCTGCTCTCCACTGAGGAGGAGGAGGAGGAAGAGGATTCAGGGGTGGCGGCAGGAGGAGGTTCCTGGCTTACAGGAGGTAGAGGAGGTGGGGGAGTCGCTGGTTTGGAGGGGAGAGGTGGAGATGAATGGATGACTGCTTCTTCCTCATCTTCCTCTTTGGCTACTGATATCACACTGCGTGTCAAAGAGAAGGATGGTGTTAGTGAGCGGCACATATTCTGCCAGGTCTACACTAACATAGAAGATATAGAAGTTGAACACTAATAACAAAAACAATACAAAGAGGAAATAGTGATTTACATACAGAAGTCTTAAAGGTGTAATAGCAGCAGCAGCTTTTGAATCCAAAGGTCAGAGAGGATAGAAAATATTAATGAAACACTAAACTACACCGCTCTCCTATCAATATGGGTCAATAATGTAAGATACAAAAATATTGTCAAACATTAATTGAGATGACAGGATGGTTTCAAACTGACGTTCTGCTCCACCTATTGAATTGTTACCAGCGTCCAACAGAAAATGGTGTTGAATAAAGTTTACATATTAGACATGAATTAAATGCAGATACAATTTTTTTCAGGTGTTGATAGCTACTTATAGCTACTTAAAAGAAGAGCAATTATTTAAAAAATCCTAAACTATTTATTTAGAATTTAGATGACAGATAACACATCATAGTTGTGAGACATAAAATATGAGAACTTAATGAACTTCATGAGTTACTTAAAAATAAATAAAAAAGCAAGCAAAAATATAACAATAACTGGGGTCTGTGTGACCTTGTTGAACCTCTAGCAGGTAAGTAATTTATAAATAAAATATTACAAATATATAAATACATTTATAAAACCAAGAACATAGCTTTAAATCCTCATAACAGATATACACTCACCTAAAGGATTATTAGGAACACCATACTAATACTGTGTTTGACCCCCTTTCGCCTTCAGAACTGCCTTAATTCTATGTGGCATTGATTCTGCAAGGTGCTGAAAGCATTCTTTAGAAATGTTAGCCCATATGGATAGGATGATTCGAGCTTTGTGACATGGTGCATTAGAGGATGGGTACATGGTGGTCATAAAGGGATGGACATGGTCAGAAACAATGCTCAGTAGGCCGTGGCATTTAAACAATGCCGAATTGGCACTAAGGGGCCTAAAGTGTGCCAAGAAAACATCCCCCACACCATTACACCACCACCACCAGCCTGCACAGTGGTAACAAGGCATGATGGCTCCATGGTCTCATTCTGTTTTCGCCAAAGTCTGACTCTACCATCTGAATGTCTCAACAGAAATCCAGACTCATCAGACCAGGCAACATTTTTCCAGTCTTCAACTGTCCAATTTTGGTGAGCTCGTGCAAATTGTAGCCTCTTTTTCCTATTTATAGTGGAGATGAGTGGTACCTGGTGGGGTCTTCTGCTGTTGTAGCCCATCCGCCTCAAGGTTGTGCGTGTTGTGGCTTCACAAATGCTTTGCTGCATACCTCGGTTGTAACGAGTGGTTATTTCAGTCAAAGTTGCTCTTCTATCAGCTTGAATCAGTCGGCCCATTCTCCTCTGACCTCTAGCATCAACAAGGTATTTTCGCCCACAGGACTGCCGCATACTGGATGTTTTTCCCTTTCCACACCATTCTGTGTAAACCCTAGAAATGGTTGTGCGTGAAAATCCCAGTAACTGAGCAGATTGTGAAATACTCAGATTGCCCGTCTGGCACCAACAACCATGCCACGCTCAAAACTGCTTAAAATCACCTTTCTTTCCCATTCTGACATTCAGTTTGGAGTTCAGGAGATTGTCTTGACCAGGACCACACCCCTAAATGCATTGAAGCAACTGCCATGTGATTGGTTGATTAGATAATTGCATTAATGAGAAATTGAACAGGTGTTCCTAATAATCCTTTAGGTGAGTGTATACAGTATATATACAGTCCAGGTAAAAAGTTTGGAAACTACTATTTTAAAAGTTTTTGAAAGAAGCCTTTTATGCTCAACAAGCTGTAATATTGTAAAAAATACAGTAATAAATCAGCATATTAGAATGATTTCTGAAGGATCATGTGACACTGAAGACTGGAGTAATGATGCAAGAAATTCAGCTTTGATCACAGACATAAATTATATTTGGAAGTATATTAAAATAGAAAACCATTATTTTAAATTGTAGTAATATTTCACAATATTACTGTCTTGTATTTTTGATCAAAATAAATGCAGGCTTGATGAGCATAAGAGACTTCTTTCAAAAACAATAAAAATTGTAATGTTTCCAAACTTTTGACCGGTACTATATATATATATATATATATATATATATATATATATATATATATATATATATATATATATATATATATATATATATATATATATAGGTTTTACAGGTAGTGAGAGATGATATTATGAAATAATTGTAATAAAATAAAGATAAAATCGAATTAAATTTGATGGTATATTTGGGTTTTATACTGATCATCTCATTCTTTTCAAAGTGGAAATGTTGTTTTTACCATGTTTCTAGAATCAGTCATATATTTACTGTTTTGAACACCAGGTGGCACTGTGGGTCTATATACCACATCTTCAATGGGCATCACAAAATTCAGAGGTAGACACACTACCCAAGTTCCACTTCAAAAAGTAAAAAGGTGAACTGTTTCACTATTGACAACTCAATCAAGACATACATGAACCATACTAGCTTTTGATTCTGTCCCATGCTTTTCTGCACAAATAATATTAGTGTGCATTTATTTTCTTTGCTTCAATATCTAATGTAAGACCAACAAGAATAAAAGAATGAAAATGTGGTAATTAAACGTACACTGATTCTGGCGGCTGTTCCTGCCTCTCGCTATGCGGTTCTTCTTCCTCCAGGGGGAGGTCTGGATGATGCTGCAGGGTGACTGACTCTGGGCTCTGATTGGCTGGAGGAGGAGAGGGTGTGGCCACCCTGGTGGGAGATGAGATTGGTGTGGTAGTCGGTGTGCCCACAGGAATTCTATCTGGACCTGAAACAAAGGCAGAATGGTTGTAGAGCTGACTGATGTGTGTGAACAACTGTACTAACACCTTTACAAATATCTGCTGTGTCTGCTGGCAGCTTGAATAAGGCAGCTGATTCAGTATGTTCATAAAAATCCCTGTCAGACCTGGTGAAGTAGATTCCTGATGTTTTTTCTTGGGAGACAGAGCTGTAGAAAGATGTTCGGAGAGATCAGGGGTTCTGACAGGAGATGGTGGCTCTTTCAAGCTGGGCTCAGGAGTGGGTGCCGGTGTTGGTACCGTAGTAACCTCCTGCAATATAAGCACAATATCATCACATCTTTTTATAACATTACCCAGTATTTAATGTATTATCATCATTATCATGGTCAAATATATGGAAGCTTGTTTCCACCACGGAATACTAAAAGGTAATAACAACTTTTTACCTCACAATTCAGACCTGTTTTCTAGCAATTGTGAGTTTATATCTCACAAGTCAGACTTTTTTCTCTCAAAATTGCAGCTCTGACTTTATAATTGACAATTGCGACAATTGAAGTCAGATAAAGTTGCGGGATATAAACTGGAAATAAATCACAATTTTGACTATATTTATTACAATTGTGATTTGAACTTCAGACTTTTATTTCTCACAACTGTGCGAAAAAAACGTACAATTCTGTCTTTCTATCTCACAATTGTGATATAAACTTGCAAATCTGACTATATTTCTCTCACAATTGTGAGATATACACTTGCAATTCTGACTTTATATCTTACAACTGTGAGAAATAACTTTTCTTTCTCCTCACAATTGCTAGTTTATAGCTGGAAATTACGACTATTGCCCCCCTCAGAACTGTGAGATATAAACTCGTAATCGCGAGATGAAAACTCGCAATTCTGAGAAAAAGAATTTTCTGACTTTATACCTTACAATTGCTAGTTTATAACTAACAAATCAGATTTGTAAGTCAGAATTGTAAAATATAAACTTGCAATTTTGACTTTTTTCTCGCAATTGTGACATAAACTTACAATTCTGACTTTTTTCTGGCAACTGTGATATAAAAGTCCAATTCTGACTATATTTCTTACAACTGTGATATAAACTTACAATTCTGACTATATTACTCACAATTGTGATATAAACTTAGAATTCTTACTATATTTCTAGCAACTGTGATATAAACTCGCAATTCTTAATATATTTCTAGCAACTGTGATATAAACTTACAATTCTGACTATATTTCTCACAATTGTGATATAAACTTATATTTCTGACTTTTTTCTTGCAACTTTGATATAAACTTACAATTCTGACTATATTTCTTACAACTGTGATATAAACGTACAATTCAGACTATATTTCTCACAACTGTGATATAAACTTACAATTCTGACTATATTTCTCACAATTTGTGATATAAACTCACAATTCTGACTATATTTCACACAATTGTGATATACGTAAACTTACAATTCTGACTATATTTCTCACAACTGTGAAAAAACGTACAATTCTGACTATATTTCTCGCAACTGTGATATAAACGTACAATTCTGACTATATTTCTCACAATTGTGATATAAACTTACAATTCTGACTATATTTCTTACAACTGTGATAGAAAAACGTACAATTCTGACTATATTTCCCACAACTGTGATATAAACTTACAATTCTGACTATATTTATTACAATTGTGATATAAACTTACAATTCTGACTATATTTATTACAACTGTGATATAAACTTACAATTCTGACTATATTTCTTACAATTGTGATATAAACTTACAATTCTGACTATATTTATCACAATTGTGATATTAACTTACAATTCTGTCTTCATTTCTCACAACTGTGATATAAACTTACAATTCTGTCTTTATTTCTCTCAATTGTGATATAAACTTACAATTCTTACTATATTTCTTACAATTGTGATATAAACTTACAAGTCTGTCTACATTTCTCACAACTGTGATATAAACTTACAATTCTGTCTTTATTTCTCACAACTGTGATACAAACCTACAATTCTGTCTTTATTTCTCTCAATTGTGATATAAACTTACAATTCTGACTATATTTCTTACAACTGTGATATAAACTTACAATTCTGACTATATTTCTCACAACTGTGATATAAACTTACAATTCTGTCTTTATTTCTCTCAATTGTGATATAAACTTACAATTCTGACTATATTTCTTACAACTGTGATATAAACTTACAATTCTGTCTATATTTCTCACAATTGTGATATAAACTTACAATTCTGACTATATTTCTTACAACTGTGATATAAACTTACAATTCTGACTATATTTCTCACAACTGTGATATAAACTTACAATTCTGTCTTTATTTCTCACAACTGTGATATAAACGTACAATTCTGACTATATTTCTCACAACTGTGATATAAACCTACAATTCTGTCTTTATTTCTCTCAATTGTGATATAAACTTACAATTCTGACTATATTTCTCACAACTGTGATATAAACTTACAATTCTGTCTTTATTTCTCACAACTGTGATATAAACTTACAATTCTGTCTTTATTTCTCTCAATTGTGATATAAACTTACAATTCTGACTATATTTCTTACAACTGTGATATAAACTTACAATTCTGACTATATTTCTCACAACTGTGATATAAACTTACAATTCTGTCTTTATTTCTCTCAATTGTGATATAAACTTACAATTCTGACTATATTTCTTACAACTGTGATATAAACTTACAATTCTGTCTTTATTTCTCTCAATTGTGATATAAACTTACAATTCTGACTATATTTCTTACAACTGTGATATAAACTTACAATTCTGACTTTATTTCTCACAATTGTGATATAAACTTACAATTCTTACTATATTTCTCACAATTTCGAGTTTATAGCAAGTCAGAATAGCATGCAATTCTGACTTTTTGCCCATTCAGAAAACTTGCAATTCTGAAAAAATAAAGTCAGAATTGTGAGTTTATATCTTACAAATCAGATTTGCGAGTCAGAATTGCAAGATATAAACTCGCAATTGTGATATGTTTCTCATAATTGTGAGATATAAAGTTAGATATTAACTTACTCTGTGGTGGAAACAGGCTTCCATACAAATCAGAGTATGTTTAGATGCCAGTACCTCCTGAGTATCCTGTGTTTGGACAGGGGCAGTAGGTGCTCTCTGTGTCTCTCTCTGTCCCAGCATTACAGCAATGGTTTCAGCCAGTACTTCATTTACACACTGTTTTATGAGCTCAGAGTCCACTGGTACACCTGTGTCCACAAACAACTGAAGACCACCACCACCTGCGGCCTCCACTGCCACACAAACACACAGAGAGAGGAAGATTACCTGTTGGATATGGGACATGGATGTTCTGCATGAAAGTTTTTCAATGCTGATATCTAAAAACAGCAGCTGTTGCCTTTTTAATGTTTTCATATCAGTGTTGTTATGGTTTGATAAAAAACAATTGTTTAAATTAAAAATAAATTAAATCTAAATAGATATTATGTTTTATTATAGTGTATTATTTTTTAAATACTAAAAATCTGGATTTTTATTCCTAGCGAATGCTTATCTGATTTAGCAACAGTAACCAATACGGGTGAAGCTTAGTGAAGCCAACTGCTGAAATTTCAAAGCTTATTTTACACAATTTTTACAAAAAAAAAAAAAGCTTATTTACTCAAAATTCACCATAAAATGTAAAGCAAAAAATTATTATATAATTTACAATAAATAGTTATTAAAATGTATTTATTACATGGGCTGGTGGACTTATAGATATTCTAACACATAATTTTCTGCCTCTAAATGCTGACCAAAACTTTTTTTGTCATATTTTTATTGACAGTAGAGGGATTTACAAGAAATGCAATGTCTTTTGGGTAATGGGATCAAGACAAAACACCGTCCTGGATTCAAACCCAGATTTGAACCCACTAGGCCAGAGACCTATCATCACTTTCAACAAGATCATTGCTAATATTTACAATTTCACATCAATTTAAAAAGCTAAAACTCCTAATGTGCATCCAAATATTAATAAAGCATGCACTTAATATCTACAATACTGGAATTCATACAATTTTCTGATAAAGCACTTCAATTTGAGTTTGCCAGCAAAGTAATTTCAAATAACCAATTTGAGACCCGCTTTACTTCTCATCCAGCCTATTCTGAATTCTTGCGCCCGTAAGCATTTTGGACCAGTGCTATTAAAAAACTAATATACAGAACTGACATTTTTGGCAGGGCCCTCATTTCCTTTTGTCTAGGGCAAGACTGCGTTCAAACACAAATACGGTTCCTCTACAGGAGGAAGAGTCCAGTCAGTCTGTGAATATGCTGACAACAGTTTGCCGCGAGCCTCCTCTGCAAATTTGATACATCATTGATCTTTCTATTAAACGAAAACGAGAATTAATGAGGCAGGACCTCCGCACCAACTGAGCAGAAGTGACGCGACGGAGACGGAAGGATGGAGTGGAGGAGGAGTAGAGGGGCTGAGCACAAGCAATCGTGCTTTAATGAGGAAATACAATCTCGCTGCGCACTGACACGCTTGACAAATGCGCTGCTTGCATTCGTAGACGCTATGAATCAAAATTATGAGCTTGTAGACTGGTACCTTGTGCAGCTGGACCATTCTTGCTGGTTTATGTCATGCGTTATTGATTGTGTTGTTGATTTTCAACATTGACCAGACACATTGGTGAAGATGTATGATGGTTGAACCACAGAACGACAAACTTCTAAAGCTTCCAAACTGGGAGCTTTCAAATGTGTTTAATGTGCATTACTTTTTATAGATGGTAAGGAAGCCCCTATCCACCAAAGAGTACAACATTAAACAGGTAATTAAGAGTTCAAGTTTAAAATAAGAGTCACATTGTGAGATCTAAAGTTGCGATTAACAAATGATATTACAAAAAATTTGACATAGTCACCTATGTCTGATGTCACACTATTCTCCGGCTCTGATTGGCTGGCTGGATCAGTCTGGGCAGGCTGAGGGAACATTCCAATGATCATTCTGGCCATGAGCTGTTGCTCCACCCTATGACAGAAATGACACAACAGTGCTAGTGTCATTTAGGGGTGTAACAGTACATGTTTTTGTCCCAAACTGCCATGGTTCGGTACATACGGTCAGATAACAGATACAATCAGTCACAGGCGATTCACACTCCGATCCAGAAGGGGGCGCACACGGTAATACAACGCTATTTGCTAACCACTATATATATATACACACACTCCTTCATGTATATATCACTTCTTTGATGAATAGAAAGATATTTGGTTTCTTATTTGTTCTGTTTAATGTGATAATAAAAAAATAAAAAAACTTGATTAATAATATTTTATGCTCATAACAGTGCAGAAGATGATATTTGTACAGATAGTAGGGGCCTCACCAATCCACCAGCCTGTTCTCCAGGGTCTCTCTCTGTTGGATGGTGCTCAGGATGGGCTCGGTGAGAGGGGTTGAGTGAGAAGGCTGTGGAGGAAACGCTGGGCCATGATACAGAGCAGCTGGAGGAGACGGGAGCCCGTTGAGCTCTATAGGAGAGTCTGGAAGTCCACTGTGTGTTTCCTGAATTTAACACAGCATTGAGGAAATAAAGTCTTAGCAGTTTTATGATATATATCTGCCAACATAAGGCTTTCTGAAGAGACTCATTGACAATCCATTACTGCAAAAATTTCCCTGACAGCTCACTGGATCTGATATTTAACTTTCAAAGCAAATGACAGCAAATAAAAGTGCACACCGTGTACCGTGAAGTAATGGCAAACATATGTTAGTATGAGCGTAATTTCACAGTGGTCATTACAGTCTTAACAGAAGGGGAGGCTGGAGTGAAAGGGGGACGTTTGTCTTGTATAATTCCATCGCTGAATCTGTGAGCCAGCTTCCAACATTTCGGTCATTGGTTTGGATAATGTTCAGATTCCTTTGGCTCGGACTCAGGGAGGTCTGTGTAAGGAGCGATTAGCTCATTTCCAGTGGCCGGCCGCCAGAGGAAAAAGAGAGAGAAATGCATTCTGCCAGTCGGGCGCTGGGCCCTTTTGAAGTTTATGGCTCCATCAGAACTGGCCGAGCCAAAGCTGAGGCACTGGAGATTTGGAGGAATGACATTTTAGGAGCTGGCAGTGATTCGTGCCTGCAGTCCAAGAGAGAAAGAGCTTGTTCACCGGGGTCTGGACTTAAGTAGCTGTGGCCTTTATTTGGTCGTTGGGAAAACTACAAGTGGGCCGAATACATGCCAGTCCTCGAAAAAACACTTAAATACATGCAACTGCTGTGCAACGCTTGCATTTTTATTGCTCTCAATCTTTGGAAAATGTTTATATTTCTGGACTCGTAACTCCAATCTTAATTGCCATTCAAACAATTAGAGAATCAAAATAAAAAGAGTCAGTTGGACTTTTCATGGAAATCTCTGATAGGTTGCTAGGGTCTTCTGGCAGGTTGCTTCTGTTTGGTCTCTAGATATGACTCAGGTCCCTCCGTTAATGGAAGTCTGTGGGAGTTTTGTGTTTTATTGTCTACCAGATTAAAATCACTTAGAAAAGTAATAACTTTAATAAGCCACATGATCGGTAGCACAAATGGTACAAAAGTGCTAGGGGGCTATTCAAATAACTAACTTTTAAGTATAAGTATATGCTTGCCTTATAACTGTACAATCACAGGGGTTTCCAACCATAGGGTCATAAGATGACTTTAAAATAACACAAAACAACTAAAAATAAAGATATAAAATTACATAATTTTTCTTATTATAATTAATTCCCTAAATAACTGCCTTTTTTATTTAAGTGCCAGAGTTCTCATGGTCTTGGAAAAGATATATGAGGGAATTTTAAACGTGTGATTTCTGAGCCTGAAAAACAAATTGATAAATCCCTAAATAGACATAGTCAAATGTCTATACTGAGTACACATTTTAGTCTAGTTCTGTTCTCTAAATTATTTTATTAATTAGAAATTGCTAGTTAGAAATTAGTGAGAAATTGCTAATTGTGAGTAAAAAGAAGAAAAATTTTAAAGAAAAATCTTTACAAAAATAAATAACATTCAGGTATTGAAACCTTAATTACATTTTAATTATTATTTTTATATATTGGTGATAAAATATAATTGACTAGTTTGGGTAGATTAAAAAAATAAGGCAGAAGTACCAACAATACTGTTAAACAATACAATTGTCTTGGACAATGGGGGCCTCAGAGTCAAAAAACTTAAAAACCACTGACATAGAGCCTCCAATGTGCAGAACACTTAAGTACTGAATGAAAAAACAACTCCAAAAATGCACACAATATGTATGCAAACATTGAGTTTGACCACCAGGACTGTAGGACAACCACCATCTCTGACGTCTGCAAACGTCTGCAAACAATTAACACCTTCAGCGAAACAATTTCCTTCCACCACAAAACCTCTGTTAACCAGAGATCAGATCCAACTGAGCGTCATCTGTGGATGATGTTTCCTCTCAGGCCAAAAGGGGTCACTGTGGAACAGCTCATGTGATTTGGAGCACAACCCCCTCCATGATTCTTTATTCCCATTATAAACACTCTTTTTCCCAGTACCTTCCACAAAAGCCTGTGAGAACAACATAGATTTGCCTGCTTCCACCTCTAATGACTGCTATGCTATTTCGGTGCTAACTGACGCCTTGCCCTTGTAAGACCGAGCGGGAGAATCGGCCTGATGCCCAATACTCTGGGCGTCCTGCACTGCTTGTTAGTGGTAAATATAAGGGGCTTATGTCTCTGTCTGCATGCTTGAGCAAGCCTGAATTCCAGAACGGAAAAAAGGAGTAATATCGGCAATACGCACCACACCCCTTCAATATCAATGCACTGAAAGGCCAATATAGCAGCGCACATTGTAATTAGATTTTTTTTTTTCAAGCCAATGAATGATATTTTAAACTCTCATTCATTCTCTGGTCTTCGTTAATTAAAGAAAACGATGTTCTCCTTCACCCTTTGGCTCTGAAAATCTCATTATTGGAGCACTGAGCCATTGATAGCCAATATATCTAAGTAGGAGGAGACGTGGAGAATGGACATTTGTAGTTGGGTGAAAATGCAAATGGAAGTAGGAAGTAGGAAACATTGGATAGGGGCTGATACCCTCAGGGTGGACACCAGGCTGTGAAATGACCTTTATGTTACGAGTTGGAGTGAGTGTGTGGGTTAAAATGTGCTTTTAATTAAATGTACCTGGCTGATGTCGGCTACGGCCAAGAAATCGGTTCCGGGAAAGATATTTTCCTCCTGATCTTCACCAGCATGCAGTTCCTCGGCGGCCTGGGAGGCGATGATATGGAGACAGAGGTCAGAAAGCAATACCGTGTCTGGAAATTACAAAATTCATCAACAGCTGAGGAGATTAGAAAGTTCTAAGTGTGTGAGTTAATAAGGATAATGATGACAGGATGAAATAAAAGATGACACTTGACCATTGAGTAGCATGGATTTAAAGTCGCAATGAAATGGAAATTCAGCCTATCTATTTTTTTGAAAGCATGTTATAGATTCATCCATGCATATGTTTCATTAAAAAAAGACCTTGTAATGTTTAATCAAAACCAAACTGATGAAACGACAGACTTCTCTCTGGTGAAGTATGCTTAAAGCTGCATGCTCGTGTTCATCTGCCTACATTTTTGAGTGCAATGTCAACATCTGTTTCACTCGGATGTACATCACCATACAGAAGAAAATATGTATTGCTACTTCCGTTTTATAACAACTTTACAGAAAAAGTTCCCCCAAAAACAAAAATAATGTCATCATTTACTCACCCTCAGACATTTTGAATAATGACAATCTGTGCCTTACATAAAATATTGTATGACCTCTAAAGATTAAAAATATAGTGCACAAGTCATTTGGATTACTATTATGGTGCTGTTATGGTGTCCTTTTTGGTGCTGGAAAAGAGGAGCGTGGACATTCTTCAAAACATCTCCACTGAAGAAAGTAAGTCATACAGGTTTGGAAGAACACGAGGGTGAGAAAATGATGACAGAATTGTTCATTTTTAAGTGAACTATCCCTTTAATTGTCAAAACACCAGCTCCTCAAATGGCGGTAGTTGCCGACGTGGCGCCGATCTCACACACATACGTACATAATACAATAAAACGCTGTCTCATCAACCAATGCCATGTCCTCCGATCTAACAAGAGAGATTCAAGAGTCTTTACATGGTCTTCCTACAAAGATTCAATGAATCATTCAGTGCAAGGACATAAACTGTAACTGTTTAAGAGATGTGTGTGTGTGTGTGTGTGAGTGAGTGAGAGAGAGAAACACGCATCAGATTTCCAGGTCTTTGCCTCATGCAGCTAAGCCTCGTCTCCATGGTAACGGAGAGAGTTGGTCTGCTCATGTGAATGAGAGGTACAGGCGTGCTGAGTACGCGAGACAGATAGTGTTATACGCAATGCTTCTTCTAAAGCACTAAAATAGATTTTACTGCTCTTTTGTCACAATTTTTATCATTTAAACAATCTTTTTTGAGTTTTATACTGGATGGTACATGAAGAAATAAATGTTACATCCAATGATTATACAGATCTCTGTAATACAAATATTTATACATAACTGATCACTAAACTTCATAATTGATTGTAGTTTTATACTACAGTTCAAAATATGGGGTCAGACTAAATTGTAATAAAATCAATCGCAATATTATTACTTTTTTAAATCTCTCACATCACTCTGGAATCTCTTTCTTCTCACATAAAATCATTTCAACTTGCATCAATATTTCATTTACATGTATTTATGTATTTAGTAAGCAGCTGTGTAACGTACGTGCAGGATAAATGTAAATGTCAATCACATCAGGATGACACAAGATCATTCCTGATGACTCTGACCTAGTTAATTTGTGATAAACACTGTTTTTGTGTGATATTACCCCTTGCTTATATTGTGTGTGCGTGCGCGTGTGGAGTGACTCCATCGGAGCTGCGGAAACAGACGAGACTGCAGCAAACGTACTGCACTGAGCTACAGAAACACAATATTACTTACTATTCTGCTCACACACATTTGCACAATCGGGCAATTGGTAATTTTGCAGCTGAACTGCAAATGACAGGAATAGTTCCTAAGTATAGTTTTCTGTCATCATTTACTTGCTCTCATGTTAATCCAAACCTGTGAGACTTTCTTTCTTCTGTGGAACATAAAAGGAAGGACTCAGGACAAAAGAATTCAGTTCACAAAAATGGGTTGATTCATTCATGAATCGGGCGCAACATCAATGATCCAGTTGCAACGGTTAATAGTTCACTGAATAGAAAGAATCATGGCCTGTTTATCACAAAAACACCTAGCAGATGATTTCAGAAGACTTGAAATATTGTGCTTTTAAGTCCTTGAAAGTCCCCATCCTTACTCACATTTTGTGTCCCACGTAAGAAAGAAAGTCTTACAGCTTGAGTAAACGATGACAGGACTTTCCTTTTTGGTGAACTTTCCCTTTTTGTTAGCAAGATCTACAAAAATCAATCTATCACAATATTTTCTCAAAGAACAAAAGTGGGATTTGTAACAGTATGAGCCAGTGGTGACTGCAAAGCACTCCAAATGTCAAGTCTCAGAGGACGGGGATATCATGTGTTTTAAGCACAAGCACTGTGAGACTTCTTAGTCATCTTTCATTCCCTCTGTTTGAAAGGCCTCAGGCCTGGTGGGAGTGAAGTGTACGATTCAAAGCATGTTTTTTTAAGAGAGTGTATGAGTGTATGTCCTTTGCCGTGTATGTGTGTGTGTGTGTGTGGAGGCTGGGGTCTGCCAGTCTGATGAGTCAAGGGCATTAACTGGGCACAGACAGAGTGCTGAACGCAGCCATGCTGAGCTGACAGACCAGAACACCTCTGCCGAGCTGCATCAGACACACCATCTGAGGGGAAGAAGCACCCGTTTGCACACATGCACGCACGCATGCACATACACGTCTATCGCTTTTACAAAACAAGCAACATCAACATGATAAAATACACTGTTGTTCTATAAATAATTCCATTATCAATAATAACAACTATCAATAATACGAATAATTTGCACAATCATAAACAATTGTTCAGACAAGTAATATAGTTCATTAGGTTATCTGCAGGATGTTTATGGTTGCTATTAATATAAAATTGAAACTGATGTGCAATCACAAGTGTGTGTGTGTCCTTGTTTATATTACATTGTGGGGACCAAATGTCCCCATAAGGATAGTAAAACCTGAGATCACCTACATTGTGGTCCCCACTTTTCAAAAGGCTTATAAATCACACAGGATAAGTTTTTTTGAGGAAGTAAAAATGCAGAATGTTTCCTGTGATGGGTAGGTTTAGGGGCAGGGGCAGTGTAGGGGGATAGAATGTACAGTTTGTACGGTATAAAATGCATTACGCCTATGGAGAGTCCCCGCAAAGATAGTGAACCAGACGTGTGTGTGTGTGTGTGTGTGTGTGTGTGTGTTATGCAGTAAAGGTCACACACACGAACACCTAGCTGCACTATTCTACCTCAATAAAATGTATTTTAATAAATGTATTTATTGTTTTATATCATACATAAGAATATTTACATTTATTTAATTTTCAAAATTAAATTAAATTAAGTATTAGTAAATATTGAGAAAAGATTACAGTAGTATTGTATATTACATATATATTAACAAACAAGAAAAATAGTATAGTAAATGGAACATTTTAAATCCCTGCAATATTCTACATAGTCCAAATTTAAATATTTAAATGTATATTTATTTACTTATATAAACAATTATTGTAAACTGTAAAATATTTCATTTGAAAATGTATTTATTTTTATTTATATTATATTTTTATTTATTTTATTTATAAATCAATTTATGCATTACTAAATATTTAGAAAAGATAGAAAAGAACTATAGTACTCGAGGCACTTTAAAATATTCTAAATAGTCTACAGTATTATTTATTTTAAAATGTATATTATTTATGTACTTATATAAACATTTATTCGAATTAAAAATATTTAAAAATGCACTTATTTTATTTGAAAATTAAATCAAGTATTTTGCAAAGATTGAACTATATTACAGCACACAGGACACTAAATCTTCACAATATTCTAAATAGTCAAAAGCTTAAATTTAGTGAGAATCTGACTAATTGTGAACTCGACCTGAACTCGATGAATCCACACATTAACTCCACGGATTCTGCGTTTCTACGGTTATTTCTGTAGAGCTGTAATGATTGCTCTGATGCTAACAGCGGCAGGCAGACCACAGAGAGGCTTTGTCCTCCTAGACGCTTGCTCCGACAGAAAAGCAACGGAGCTGCATCTGTTGCCTAGCAACCAGATGTGAATGGCTGAGGTCGGGATTGGAGGAGTAAGAGCAGAAAACGCTGGCGGCAAAGTCCCCCCTGGAACATTATACATTCAGCTCCATACACACACGCGAACGTACACACCTCATCCATCTTCATCCGCTTGGGCAGGTTCTGAGAGCACGAAGGCGCATGCATGCACGGCTTGGCAAAAATCAATGGCAGTGCGATGAGAAATGCAAACCTGGCCCTTATAGCACTACAGCATGCTGGAGCACAGCCAAAATTTAATGGCATAATATCCATTCATTCTCAGAACGAAGCCAAGACAGCTGGTGTATGAATACGAGCACGCACACACAGAAGCAAATGTATATGTTAGAGGACGTTCTGGGTGTATGATCAATCTGAAAGCCTGCGAAACTATTAGCTATTTCTCTGGTACAAAATTGAATTGAAATTTGTAGTGCTGTTCCGAGCAAACCATTTCCTTTTCAAATAATAAGGGTCTACTTAGTGTTGTTGGTGAATTAAGATGTTTTACATGAATCGAAGGTGGAGGAAGGATGGTTTCGGCTGGAATTGAAGGCGTAGAAGCTGGACTGCTGCACAGACCACTCTCGATGTTCACACCAGGCTGGACCTGCAAACAAAACACAAATGCAGTTCAATTCACATTCATTTCAATAGCGCTTTTCACAATACAAATCGTTTTAAAGCAGCTTTACAGAAAATGTATGCGTCTAACATTACAATTTAGAGGGATCTGTTATCAGAGGTGACTGTGCCTAAGCTATACATTTCAGAAATGTACATATACAAATCACACATTTAGCTAATAATGTATTCATTTAAAGGATTAGTTCACTTTAAAATGAAAATTTCCTGATCATTTTCTCACCCCCATCTCATCCAAGATATTTGTGTCTTTCTTTCTTCAGTCGAAAAGAAATTACGTTTTTTGAGGAAAACATTCCAGGATTTTTCTTCACATAATGGTCATCAATGGAAATCAAAATGCTAAAGGTCCAAATCAATGCGGTTTCAAATGGCTTCAGAGGCTCTGCGCGATCCCAGCTGAAATGGTTTCACTAGATAAGACCCTATTCCTCAGCTTGGATCGTGCAGAGCCTCTGAAGCCCTTCAGAGCCCTTTGAAAGAAAGTCACGAACATCTTGGATGAGTTGGGGGTGAGTAAAATATCTATAAGTATATATAAGTGAACTGATTCTTTTTAAAAGTATTAATTTAAGGCAGAAACAATGAGCTCATTGAAGTAATGAATGCATGTTTGCTAACAAATGATAAGGATATATATTTAACATTGGTTCATGTTGATTCAGAGTTGCATCATCTGAGGTCCTCGCAGGATTTTGAGTCCTCTCGAGTCATTTCCTCACAGATGTATTTTAATTAAAACACTATGTGGAATAAAAGCCACTTCAACTTGCAGTAGGAAAGTGAAGTTGTCTGATGTGTGATGCAAAGTTTGTAAAGTCTCCTTTTTATGCCCCTGAACAAAGTGAAATACTGTGATAAATTCAGCAAAACCGTATTAACAAAATCAAATTTGAAGATAAACATACAGCTATGAGAAGTGGGATTTTTGGACCAATGACATTTCACTGTGGCGACAAACATACCAAGTCCTGGCATTTGGTACATAGTGCAGCTGATTGGTTGCTGTTGCATCAACATCAAATAAGTATCGGTAGTGTTGCTGTTAGTCTGCAGCGCACTTTCAGAAAGCATCTGAAATCAACATCTAAGATATGTGCACAATATTTTACTCCATATCTTCGTACATATTGCATGACTTTCTTATGAATTCCTAAATGAGCAATCATAATAGTTTAATCTACGCATTATGTTAACAGTCCTGTGGAGTGATTTACTAAGCATATAAGCTGCCGTGTTTTTGTGATTGTGTTTATGTCAATAGGCAAGCGGTCTATTATATGTAATTGCTGTGAGGATACAATGTCTAAGCTATGGATATGAAAAAAAGTTTAAGGGAAATAAGCATTCACGCTTTCAATGGTTACCATGTTTAGCTGCATACTCTAATGACGCGTTTATTTATTTCCAAGGCAGTGTTTTCTTTTGCTATACATGTGTGTGGTTGATTTCAGCTGCACATAGCGCCAGACCACGCTTTGTCTTATCGTTTCGTCAGCTTTTCACTTATCAATAGGATCATGTCAATGATACATCAAATGATTTAATTATGATACTTGCTCAGGTGGTTGCTGGGTTTTTATATCTATCCCAGCTCTACTGTATATAGCTTGCATTGAATATCTAATGTTAATGAGAACACATAGCGTGCGTTTCTAGAGCTAAGCCATTCAGCAAGGTAGCCCAGGCACACATACATTATATAAATATACACATATTATGACCCCTGACAGGTGAAGTGAATAACACTGATTTTCTCTTCATCACGGCACCTGTTAGTGGGTGGGATGTATTAGGCGCAAAGTGAACATTTTGTCCTCAAAGTTGATGTGTTAGAAGCAGGAAAAATGGGCAAGTATAAGGATTTAAGAGAGTTTGACAAGGGCCAAATTGTGATGGCTAGACGACTTGGGTCAGAGCATCTCCAAAACTGCAGCTCTTGTGGGGTGTTCCCGGTCTGCAGTGGTCATGGGGAGCCAAGGCTCATTGATGCATTTGGGGAGCGAAGGTGTCAAAATACACAGCGCATCACAGTTTGTTGCGTATGGGGCTGCATAGCCACAGACCAGCGGGTGCTCTTTAATGGAAATGGTATTCCCTGGTGGCTGTGGCCTCTATAAGCAGGATAATGCGTCCCGTCACAAAGAAAAAATGGTTCAGGAATGGTTTGAGGAGCACAACGACTTTGAAATTCCAAGGATTATGGAGGCCACTGTGCTCTTAGGAACCTTAAGTGCAGCTTTTTCTTTTTTTTGTAACCTTGGACAGATCTGTGCCTTGCCACAATTTTGTCTCTGAGCTCTTCAGGCAGTTCCTTGAGACATTCAGATGGTAGTGTCAGAATTTGGCGTAAACAGAATGAGAACATGGATCCATCATGCCTTGTTACCACTGTGCAGGCTGGTGGTGGTGGTGTAATGGTGTGGGGGATGTTTTCTTGGCAAACTTTAGGCCCCTTAGTGCCAATTGGGCATCGTTTAAATCTCACGGCCTACCCGAGCATTGTTTCTGACCATGTCCATCCCTTTATGACCACCATGTACCCATCCTCTGATGGCTACTTCCAGCAGGATAATGCACCATGTCACAAAGCTCGAATCATTTCAAATTGGTTTCTTGAACATGACAATGAGTTCACTGTACTAAAATGGCCCCCACAGTCACCAGATCTCAACCCAATAGAGCATCTTTGGGATGTGGTGGAACGGGAGCATTGTGCCCTGGATGTACATCCAACAAATCTCTGTCAACTGCAAGATGCTATCCTATCAATATAGGCCAACATTTCTAAAGAATGCTTTCAGCACCTTGTTGAATCAATGCCATGTAGAATTAAGGCAGTTCTGAAGGCGAAAGGGGGTCAAACAGTATTAGTATGGTGTTCCTAATAATCCTTTAGGTGAGTGCATATATATATATATATATATATATATATATATATATATATATATATATATATATATATATATATATATATATATATAGACCATGTAAAATCACGGAGCAGGGTCAGCACATGCTGAGGCGAAGAGTGCACAGAAGTCACTAACTTTCTCAATAGCTACAGACCTCCAAACCCTGTGTGGCCTTCAGATTAGGTCCGTCCAAGAACCGTGCATAGAGAGCTTCATGGAATGGGTTTCTATGGTTAAGCACCAAGTGCAATGCAAAGTGTCGGATGCAGTGGTGTAAAGCACGCCGCCACTGGACTCTAAAGCAGTGGAGACGTGTTACTCAGAGGGACGCATCACGCTTCTCTGTCTGGCAATCCGATGGACAAGTCTGGGTTTGGCGGTTGCCAGGAGAACGGTACTTGTCTGACTGCATTGTGCCAAGTGTAAAGTTTGGTGGAGGGGGGATTATGGTGTGGGGATGTTTTTCAGGGGTTGGGCTTGGCCTCTTAGTTCCAGTGAAAGGAACTCTTAATGCTTAAGCATACCAAGACATTTTGGACAGTTACATGCTCCAAACTTTGTGGGAACAGTTTGGGGATGGCCCCTTCCTGTTCCAACATGACTAACACGACAAAGCAAGGACCATTAAGACATGGTGTTGAGTGAGTTTGGTGTGGAGGTCACAGACTAACATCACAGCCTGACCTCACAAATGGCATGTCATTAAAGTTCATGTGCATGTTAGGCCAGGAGTCCCAAATCTTTTGGCAATATAATGTGTATATATATATATATATATATATATATATATAAAAAAATATTAATTAAATAGCTGTTTCCTATTTCAATAAATTTGAACATTAATTTATTCCTGTGATGGCAAAGTTGAATTTTCCACATCATTACTTGAAATGTTTGCTTAATATTTTGTGAAAACCATGATACATTTATTTTCATAATTATTTGTTGAACAGAAAGTTACAAAGAACAGCATTTATTTGAATTAAAATATTTTAATGTCTATTGTCTTATGTCACGTTTGATAAATGTATGCCCTTGCTGAATAAAAGTACTATTTTTTTATTATAACTTATAGACCTCAAACTTTTGATAGTGTTGATAACAAGCAAACAGAAAGAAAGTGTTGCACGTGACTTCTCACAATCATGGCTTGTTAGGAAACAAAATCACATTAAAAAGAAGGAACAATTTATCACCTCACACTATCATACTAATTGGCTAGCAAACAGTGTCATTACTTGCGTCCAAATACTTATAAAAATAAGTTCACTGTAAAAGCAACAAAAATGTCCCCAATTACACTACTGCACTACTGAGATATTATGGTTCCAGCTCTTACGCCAGTTTCACATATAATCCCGGTAAATGCTTTGCAGTGCGTTTGTGGCGCATATTTTTTTCCGTGCACATGTTAACAGGTTCGAGCGCTTACACTGCACACCAATGCGTCCCAGGATTGGTGTGGTGCAGCACCACAACAAGTCTATTATTGCTGTGCTGCATGTGCTGAATTAAAGTGATAACAAATGGTTAGTGGTCAAAAAGAACACGGATTGACATGAAAATGTAGTAATCTCACCATAAATGTATATAATTAAACCCTGGGGTAAATGCAGTCAAAATTATATCTAAAGTATACATTTTTTATGTGAAATACACCACAAAGCATGTTATGTGACAGGCTGGTGGTCGGAGATCTACACTCGGAACAAGATGGATGACGATCGTCTAATCAGTGAGGTGGAAAAACAAATTGTTGTATGATCTGTGTCTCGCAGGACTTTTCATATAAAGATTTAAACATGAAAGAAAAGGCATAAAATACAATTTCTTCAGCTTTTGGTGTGATTAGTTTAAAATGTTTGTAATAGCTACTAAAGTTTTACATAGGAGAATCAGTATGTAAAGATATAAGAAATCGTAAGAGATCAGCAGCACACTGCAAATGCGTCTTATATGATAGCACAATGAGCGCATGCTGTTCCTGCACTGTATACGCACATGTGTGAATCTGGTCTTACCTGTATTTTGAGCTGTGGGGTCCGTTTCTTCGATTCTGACCGGACCTCCAGTAAGATGGTGTTGGGTTTCCGAATAGCAGGAGCAGGTTTGGGTTCAGGAATGGTGATGGGAGTGAAGGACGTTGTTACGGTTGCTGATTTATTGCTAATGATGACCCGTGAAGGCACTGGGACCTGGCTGTCCACTCTAGGCTTACCTAAAGAGATACAAAGAGCAGTGCTTGATGAACTGGGACTGTAACCAAAAGGTTATAGGTTCTATAACGATATGCTGCATTATGAATTGCATTTCAGAAAGTAATGGCATGTGAATTCAATTTTGCGTTTGCGGTTTTGTGAATGCAAGTATCTTTGGATAAAATATTACTAAATTACTTCTTATTTACGCACCTACATACTCAAAAAAAAAAAAAAAAACATAGGGAAAAAAAGTCAGCTCAGGCATTGGAGATACATGAACATGTCTGCAGAGAGAAACATTACCAGGACAACAAAAGGCGACATTGAACGCAAAGTCTCCATCCCCCTCTTTTCCAAAGGATGCGTGAGTGAACTAGCAATACACTTCGGCAGTCTAAATGCGCTTCTGCCAAACCCCTAAAGTCTGCACATCCATCGCCCTGATGCAGCGCAGATAACATCAACACGCTGTTTACAGGCAAGGGCACAACACGACCCCAATACTCACGCAAGAGGGATATTAAAGACAGAGGCACTCCTGCAGATGGAGCCCACACACACACACACCTTCTCATTACTTTATCTTCCAATACACCGCAGAGCGACTGTAAAGGACGTCCACGGTACTTTAAAGTGCCGTGTCAGCCCAAAACACATTCACACACATCTGGCTGAGCGGGAGGCCGATCTGGCAACATGATTGGCATCTGTTCTGCAATGGGACCGTGAGACAAACAGGTTCAGCCAGAGTGTGCTAGCGTAGGTTTGTGTCATTGCTGTTTGCAGGAAAGCAGGTTACGGACGCATATGCCCCATTACATAGAGATGCGAGTCTGGCCTCAGCACATTAATGGCAAACGAGGAGGCTGACATTAGCATAAATCTGCTGCGAGCGCCGCAATCTGTTTTTCCCAGCCTTCCATGCAAAGCAGGAGAAACATAAGCTTTACGATTTCCATAATTTGGCTGAAGGGCATCCAAACAGTGGCTCAGGAGCAAGAAGCACTGACTCATCTGGAATGCACAAATACTTCTGATAGCAAACATGTGGGCTCCGCCGAAGGAAAGCTTGAAAGGAGGCGTTTGTACTCCAGAACCTCAAGAGAGTGAACGCTCTGAAATGCGAAACCAGATCGGACAGATTAGCTCAATGATGGACAGTAAGAGATGCTATTATGGGCTATTCACAATCCAGAGAAGCCGCAAGGCTTGCAAGGAAACAAAGACCCAAATGAAGGGACAGAATTCACAGCCCCCAAAATCCTTGGGAATACGCCCGAGAGTATGTAAATCACTGACTTTACTGGACCCGAGGACACTGCAGCAGGAGACCTGGGAAAGAAGATGGGGAGAGCGATGATGAGATGATTAAAACAAAATAAATGCACATAAATATGTGCGCACACGTCCTGCTTCTGCAACCACATGCAATTTCAAAGCAACAAATGAAGTCACGTCTCACCACTGGGGCTACCACCAGAGCAATTTCATCTACAATCAATAAAGAATAAGAATTCACCTCAGAGACGGCAAGACACGGTGAGCACGGGCTGCTCAAAGCATCTCTGGCATGCAAAAGCGCCAATCAGTGTGTGAATTACAAGTCTTCACAACGATTCTTTCTTTATCAATAATACATTTTGAGAAGAACAGAAATGTATTACATAGAGTTGTGCGTAACAGGCATAACATACAGGGAAAGAAGCAGATTTATGGATGGATGGATTCATTAAATTAATTAAATTCCACTTTCTGTCATTCCAATTCCAATTCAGCTTCCTGTGGGGGGTGGCCAATTCAAATTTACATTCCTGAATTGAAAGAGAACCAATTATTCAATTCAGAATCCTGCAAAACCCTGTTATTATATAAAAAGCATCATTAAAGAGTTTGACTGAAAATTGTAATGTTGCTAAACGGTATGAACTAATACTTCCCTTGATCGTTGCTGTGTTGATTCGACTGCCACTTTCTACTCTCTGCAGTGCAGAACTTGCTAAGCAGATTTGCGGAGAGCTTGCCTGCTGTCGTTCGTGTGTAACTGTGACTCGGGGGCCGTCTGTGGATGAGCCGCACCGAACATCTGCAGCAGATGAAAGGCTCTCTCACCATTCCCATGGGGCACTCTGCAATCCCCACTGTCATCCCCGGAGAGTCACGGAAGAAGGGGAAATTAGGCCAGCTCTAATCTACAGCCCTCCAGAGACCCAGTCTGAGCCTTGGCGAGTCAATCCAATCCAGGCTGGGCCAGTCTGGACCCTCTCCTTCACAGATACACTGCACACAACTGCAGAAGTGTCTGGGAAGTTTTTAATGGGAGTCTGGAACTTTCCGCTTGGGTTTCGTTCACACAAATAGGACAGCCAAGGGGATGAGACTGGTGTACGATTAAGACACCTTGGGAATTGCCTTGACTGGTAAAAGATTCTTTTGGTCGATGTGGGGAATTAAAGAAGTTATTAGGAGATGCTTCACTTTCGTTAGATGAAAGTTAGACAGGTTTGATAGCTGCGATTTGGGGAATGAGATTATGCTACTCTGAAATATAATACGTGTCGATCTTACTAAGCACTTTAAATTTAGACCAAAAAAACAACAAAATCCCTGCTGAGAAGACCAGCCTAGACCAGAGAGGCACAACAATAAGAATGGGCTGATGGATTGGTGTAAGAGTTTTGGACCAGTATGGACAAATATCAATGATTTGATAATGTATGGGTGGGGTTTAGTAGTATTCGCAAACAAAAATGTGGTATTCTGTGAACAGCGACTTACACTGTCTTGTTCTTATTCAGTCGTCTGCTTATTCTGTTCAATTATGCTGTTGTAAATATGTCAACGTAATGTAATCTAGATGGCTGGAATATAAAAGACTTGGAATAAAACTATTTTTAACTAAAAGACTTCTTTATAGTCCTCCTGGTATAAAAGACTTCATTTTAATCTGGCTTGTCATACATAGGCATTCAAATGTTTCCTTATAGTACGTCACAATATGAAGATAGTGATATTATTAAAATATGTTTAAAAAAATGCAAAAAGAAATTAATTAATATATATATATATATATATATATATATATATATATATATATATATATATATATATATATATATATACTTACATTATGAAATGAATGCTCTTCTTCAAAACACGTTGGCCATAATTATTGGAACCCTTTTATTAAATACTTTTTCCAACCTCCATTTGCCAGCTTCAATAATGCCTGATGACCTGACAAGATATCCGAGACCATTCCTCCATACAGATTCTCTCCAGATCCTTCAGATTCCCAGATCCATGTTGGTGCTTCTTCTCTTCAGCTCACTCCACTCGTTTTCTATTGGGTTCATGTCAGAGGACTGGGATGGTCATGGCAGAAGCTTCATTTTGTGCGCAGTTATTTTTGTGTTGATTTTGATGTTTGTTTTGGATCGTTGTCCTGATGGAAGACCCAACCACGGCCCATTATAAGATTTCTAGCAGAAGCCATCAGGTTCTGATTTTTTATATGTTGGTATTTGCTAGAATCCATGATACCATATATCTGAACAAGATGTCCAGGACCTCCAGCAAAAAATAGGCCCACAACATTAAAGATCCAGCTGTATATTAAACCGTGGACATCAAGTACTTTTTATCCCTGTTTGCACCAAACCCATCTGGTGGGTTTTCTGCCAAAAAGCTCTTTTTTTAGTTTCATCCGACTATAGAATTCAGTCCCTTTTGAATTTCCCTTATTGTCTGGCAACTGAATATGCTGGAGTTTGTTTTTGGATGAACGAGGAGGATTTTTCTTGAAACCCTCCCAAACAACATGTGGTGATGTAGGGGTTGTTTAAGGCTTTCTGACCCCAAGACTCAACTAATCTCTGTGATTCTCCATCTGTGATCCTTGAAGAGTCTTTTTCCACTCCAACTATCCTCCTCCCCGTGCATTAGGACGATATAGACACATTTCCTCTATCAGGAAGATCCGTAACATCTTTAGTTGATTGGAACTTCTTAATTATTACCCTGATGGTGGACATGGGGATTTTCAATGCTTTAGTTATTTTCTTACAGCCACTTTAATAATGTGATTTCCCGACTTTCAATTTTGGCACATTTTTTGAATGAAAGATCAAAAGGATAACAATGCATTTTCATTTTTACAGCAATCTTTGAACATATTAACCAGGGGTGCCCATAATTCTGACCACAACTGTAAGTAAGCCCATAAAGCTAATGTTAAATGTTAACATTATAGTATTGCTTTAGCAACTTTAGCATAGTTTCTGCAGTTTTTCCCTTACAAAGAACATTCAAAAATTAATCTAGTGGTGAAAGAAACTTCAATACAACTATGAAGTGAGCTGAGTGTCTATGATGGCGATTAGGGCCACCGCATTGCAGATGTGATTAGCGAGTCTTTGTTCACTTCAGAGTAGCTCAGATCAGAGGTCAGACTAGCATACGGGCAACAGCCCACAAAATGCTGTTTCATTAACATGTAACATTACTAGGCCATTTTCCACCAGTTCGCTTCATTCTCAATACCCTAGGCCACAATTGGGAAACATTTAAATACTGTAAACAGCTTTAGCAGTGCAAAGGTGCTTCGTCAGTGCCATTTTTCATACAATACCTTTAATTACCTCTTCAGTCCATTGCAGAAAATAATGATGGCAATTCAGCTGTTACCAAACTAATGGAACGTTTCGGCGCCAGGAGGTCATAATCCTCAAAAGGAAGGGGGTAGGGGATAAAAAAAAACTAATCAACTCATAATACGAACGCTTTCAAAATGTTTTCAATTGGCTATTTGCAATTACTGCCCTAAAAAGTCCCCTCGTAAAGCACGGTGGTGTTTTCATACATATGGCTGTTTGGCTAATAAACAGAATTACCTCCAAACGCACAAGGTCGGAGCTGAGACGGACCTGAGCTTGCAGTGATTGGGAGCGGGAAAATGAGAGCGTAATAGAAAGGCATTAATGTCCCTGACAGTAAAGTGATTAAACGAGAGCGGCATAGGAAGGCTTTTTAACGAGTGGAGAGGCAGTCGTAATTAAGAGCTAAACTCACACCGCTGAAATGTCGTCTAATTAAGTCCATTCTTTAATGCCGCCGTGTGCTCAGAGCCAGCCGGAGGAGAGAAGCTTTATGACTGCAGCATGTGGAGGCTGTCGCATCCATTCGTGCCGCGTTGGACATCTTTGTTTCAGAGTGATCAGAGGTTTAAAGGACACAGAACAGCAAAAACTGTGACATTGAACTTTCATGGATTTATGTCACAAAACCTAGTTTTATGATGCAAAACATGTTTAATAAAAACAGTTACACATGAAGTTATAATTGTGACAAAATAAATCCATAAGTTGTCTTACAGGACATCAAGACCGAGTTGAGTTGGAGTAAAGTTTGACAAGACAGATTTGATTTAGCTGAATCCAAATGAATAAGCAAAGGTAAAAAAGCAGCAGTAAAGGATCTCTATTTCAGGGTTCAAACTGACTTTTCCATGACTTTTGAGGCTAATATTTATGACCTAACGTTCCATGAAACGTCTATGCATACATGTAAAATAAGAATAAAAATCCAAGTTTAAATCTGCCACAGTTTATCTCAACTAAAATTAAGTAAATTGCAAAATAAGTAAAAACTGCAACTGTGCCAGACATTACCCCACACTCATGAAGGATTGCCCAAACGTGAAGTATTGTAATGGGTTTAACCATTATTATCAATTAAACATTAAAAAAAAATTAAACAATTAAACAAATTTCCATGACTTTTTCAAAACTTTGTGTGTTTTTTTTTTTTCTCTAAAACTCTTCAAGGCCTGGAAATTGCCATTTTAAAATATTCAAGAGCTTTTTTATGACCGTACAATCCATGCTAGTTGTGGTAAAGGTGGCTTACCTAAAGGTATGGCCATGGGAATGAGGTAACCTCGCACTGGAGAACCAGGCTGCTGCTGGGCAGGATCACTAGGGCTGAACAGGAAATGGGGCTCAGGCTGCAGGGCAGGAACCTCATCTACAAACTGGCTAGTTTGGGTTTTAGATGACTTCATTTTCACCCCTATATGAGGGGATGAAAAGAGAGGGACAAGTATTCATAAAGAATTAAATGGAAGACAGAAAAGGCAAAATTAGGGGTTGGTACATTTATTAATTTTTTTTCAGGCAGGATCATAATCCACGATCTTATCATCATTCTTTTTCATGTTGGTTTTAGGGTGTGTTCACACTTGGCATGTTCAGTTCAATTAAAACGAACCCTGGTGCGATTGCTCTGTTAGTGCGGTTCATTTGAATAAGTGTGAACGCTGCCATCTGACCCCAAACAATCGGACCGAGAGCGCTGAAAAAATGGGTGAACTCTAAACAAACTCTGGTACGGTTTGAGTTATATGTGAACGTAATATGGACAAAAGACAAGTAAACGAACCAAACACAGAACATGATGATACCTAAAAATGACAGAATGCTCAAGCATACCTGTTTTTTCTTGTCATTGCCCATCACAGTTCGGTACAGGCATCAGAAGCGCGTCTCCTGCAGCAGATCTTCGTTTGTGTGCGTGACGGAGGGATTTCTACCTTTTTCTACACATTTTATAAGCTCTTCACGAGGTCTCAGCTGGTCAAAACACCATCATATGTAAGCTACGCACATACAGCGAGCGCATTTAGCCCAGTACACAGATCAGTGTTTTGGAGGTTTGATAAGTTCCATTGCAAAATATACACAATAAAAGCTGACCGATCAGGTTGGGAACATATCCCTATGCCTTTAGATTCGGTATCTTTAGGTTCGGTGTTTAAATGCAAACGCTAAGTGGACCAGGACAAATGTTTTTTTTTTGACTAAACGAACGAAACTACAAGTGTGAACACACCCTAAAAGACTATTTTACAAGTTACTAAAAGAAGAAAAGAAAGAAACACCATTAATCATTACTTCTAACTGAAGGCCTTAAACTCACCTTTGACAGTTTCTACTACTTTAGGTCGTTGAGGTTTGGATTTTGGCGTGGGGGAGTTGAATCGAAGGTAAGGGCTTTTTTTGAGTGTGCGTCGATGGCCCTCATAAAGAGCTTTTCCATACAGTCTGGTCAGATACTCTTGATCATCCTGAGATTTTAGCACAACCGGCTGAAAAAAAACAAAACCACACACACACTCAGTTAACAAACAGTGTATCAAGATCTAAAATAGCACATAATAGCAAACATGTTTTTTGTACTATGATGCACTCATATGTATGGTTAAACATGGCACATTATACAAATATACACTCATATCTATATTAAACATGAAAAACTATACTGTTCATATTTTAAACATGCCAAATAATTAACCTATCCATACAGTTATGGTAAATTACTCTCTCTCTCTCTCTCTCTCTCTCTATATATATATATATATATATATATATATATATATATTACTTCAGTGTCACATAATCCTTCAGAAATCATTCTAACATGATGATTTGCTGCTCAAGAAACATTTCTTATTATTATCAATGTTGAAAAAGGTCTTGTTGCTTCATATTTTTGTGGAAACCATGATACATTTTTCAAGAATATAAAGTTTAAAAGAACAGCATTTACTTGAAATATAGATCTTTTGTAACATTATAAATGTCACTGTCACTTTTGATCAATTGAATGGATCTTTTCCTTGCTAAAAAAAAAAAAAAAAAATCAAATTGAGCCCAAACTTTTTGACCCCAAATATATATGGTAAACATGGTACATTATACTACTGTACACTGATACTATACCATATTATGATCCACTCATATCAATATGAGTATATGAGAACAATGCAATATACTAAACACACACATATATGCATGCTATAACACTGATCAGATCATGTTTTAAAAAGTAGAAAATTATAGCTTTGCTTATGTAAAGCGAGGCATAGCTGTAAGGATTTCATTTAGCTTCATCTAAAACGCATGGCAACCCCAGAGTGTCGCCAGCAAAATAACTCTCAACCTCTTGTAACTGTGTGCTCTGTTGTCTGGATTGACTGCACCTTTAACGATAGCAGCAATTAAATGCCTGAACGGCCTCCACACATAGTAACCTTCAGATAACCACTGGATGTGTTGCTAGGTTAAGAACCATCCAAACAGACAACGTGGACAGCCATTAACAGGACCAGGCTTGTGCCAAACACAGATAAGGCAAGCCTGCCTCTCGTCTTCTCACTCTTTATTTTTAGCAAATTAGTGTCGGGGCAACATATGGGTGCTCAAAGCGGCTCATTTAGAGAAAATGCCACTGAGACACAGAGAAGTACTGAGCTACAGTGTTTACATCCAGATGGGCCATTTTGGGAGTGTTGTGAGCTTGTCAGGTCACGGTGATAAGTAAACAACACATACAGGATTAAACAGCGCAAACAAACAGGTTAGAAGATCCTACAATTCATTATCAGTTTCAATATAACAGACAGATGATTTGGACCACAGCCAAAGAGGCAATTATAAAGCTCTTATGTTATATAGTGTGTTAGTCACAATCTACTGCCTAGTGCCTACATATCTACGTATCTTTTAGAATCAGGTTTAATATCTAAATGGCAAGATCTATTCTAATTAATCCCAATTCATTTTGTATAATATAAAGTAGAATAATAAATCACATGAAATAGTGAAAACATTTAATATTAAAATAAAGAAATGTTTTATATATCCGTTTTTTCTTTCATCCTTGGGCTAGGGTTACATTGTATGATCACGCTCTTATTCATGCAAAAATCCATTTAAGCGCAACAAGAACAAAGAGAACACGCTGTCTCTGTATGTCCTGTCTATATGACACACACGACACACAGAAAGATGAGTTTTCTTTCGCTTGAACAAACAATAACACAGAATTATTCCAAAATGCCCGTTTTGTCAAGTATTCTCATAAGATCAGTTTCAAATGAAATTAAAGAAAATTTGATGCTTGTCAGATCTGCGTCATGTTGGCAGCAGCAGATCTTTAAGTGACAGCAGCCGAATAAACCATTTATGTCATTAATGTTAATCAAATAACAAAGGCTTTAATAATAATTTATAAATTATGCAGTTAAGAAAGGTATTTGATAACTTTATCCAATTTCTGTATATGTCTGGTAGGAAGGCCACAGGTAAATATGACATTTATTATAATGGATTATGTGAATATTGTTTTAAGTTCACTTAAATTAAAAGTTATTTTATTAAAGCCTAATAAATGTTGAAACTGATATCTTTCAATTACACTGTAACGTTGAATGTCTATCATTATTGTTTAAAAATAATAAATTTCATTGAGACATCAGTAGCAGTATTAATATCAGTGATACTGGCCTTCATTCATAAAAAGATGCCATTAAACAAACATTTAAAATATACTGTTTTTAAGTTGTAGAGAGTAACTGTGAAATTGTCCGACTGTAGAGCCGCAGCACTGATGAATGGAACTGAAGGCACTGAGTCTTGAGACGTGATATATATATATATATATATATATATATATATATATATATATATATATATATATATATATATATATATATATATATATATATATATATGATCATTATATTAATGATTAATTATATTTGGATACTATTGTCTTTCTAATAACTGTATTTTTCCCTATTCACTATTAGAGTGAAACCTGAAGAAAAACATTTTCAATTTAATTAAAAATGGTTTTCATAATACATATTGATCCAAAGCAGCTTGACAGTAAATTTTAACAGTCCTATAAATATATTTCGTAATGCATAAATTTTTCTCTCTTTCTCTCTCTCAAATTTCCCACTGAACATTTGTAAAGACGCTTTGTCAAGTAAAAAGAAATGTAACTTTTAAAAACACGTTTCGAGACCCTGCCTTCAGTTCCATTCATCAGTCGGATACCATTGTGCAGCTTCTACCGTTTTGAAAAGCAGAAACACGTTGTGTGAACAGCTTCTAAGAATTTGACCGAAATTAGGTGTTATTTTGCAGTCTACTATCTGGAATAGTCAGGATTATGCTGTCTTGGTAGGCAGCTCATTGCTATTGAAACAGAGCTTTAATGTTCTATTATCAGAGGAGTTCGTTTGGTCTGTCCATTGTGTGAACACATTTTAAACGGCATTAGATAATACTGATATAATCCTGCTCACCGTCTCTTGCTTCCCTTCAAGTCTGGTTCTAACAGACAGAGCGGGTTGTTTGCTGTGTGTCAGTGTGCTTTCTGCTTGTGCTCTAACTAAGCCTCTCAGAGAGGTTTTCTTCTCTGCCGCAGAGGTTTCACCTCCCCCTCTTCCTCGTCCTCCCCCTCTCGGACCAGCCCCACGTCCGCTCTTGCTCCTCTGGCCCTGCTGCACCACTTTAGTGACTGCAGCATCGCTCCTCTCCACAATCCTCTCAGAGTTCTCCCTCGCCAGATCATCCTGACAGGAGGGGGTAAAGGAGGAAGATAAGACAAAGGGAAGGAGAAAGAGACAGAAGACCTTGAAGTCAGACACTTCAATGCGTGTTCAATAGATAGTTCACAGCAAGAAATATTAACTCTATATTTTGGTAAATGCAGAACATGTTGATGTGCTAGATGTTTCTTATGTATTGAAGCTTGTTTCCACCATGGAATAAAAAAAAAAAAAACTTTTAATCTCACAATTCAGATATCTACCCACAATGTCAAGTTTATATCTCACAATTAACACTTTTTTTTCTTACAATTGCAAGTTTATGGTCAAGTCGATTTTATTTATACTGTATAGCACTTGAAACAATACAGATTGTTTCAAAGCAGCTTTACACTGATGAACGGGAAAATGATAATTAAATGATCCAACAATTCTGCTGTAAAGCAGCTCAACAAAGTCATTATTCAGTTCAGTGTTTATTCAGTTTGGTTCAATAACTGTGTAAAGATCATCAATTATGGAATGAATTTAATTCATGTATGAAGTAGCAATAAAACAATGATGTCATCATCCAGCTCCGTTCTCATCCAATAGTGTCAGTGTAGTCAAGTCAATAATATTTGGAGAATATTGAAAGGATAGTTTACCCAAAAATGAAAATTATTCAAATAATTGTCTCACCCCATCTCAAGCCATCCTAAGTGTATATGACATTCTTCTCTCAGATGAATACAATCAGAGTTATATAAAAAAATGTCCTGGCTAAGCCAAATTTTATAATGGCAGCCCAAAATTTGACGCCCACAAAAGTGCATTTATCCATTATAAAAGTAATCCATATGGCTCCAGGAGATAATAAATGCCTTCTGAAGTGAATCGATGGGTTTGACTAACAAAAATATCCATATTTAAAACTTTATAAAGTAAAATATCTAGCTTCTGGCGGACCGCCTACCGTATTCAACTTATGGAGGAAGCGTAACGCCTCTCGCAGGTCTAAATGCTTACACTACGCCCAATATCATCATCGCGCCAATTATGCTGTTTTCAAAAGTTGAATATGGACGGCGGTCCACCGGAAGCTAGATATTTTACATTATAGCGTGTTGAATATAGATATTTTTCTTCCAAAAAAAACCATCGAGTCGCTTCAGAAGGCCTTTATTAACCCCCCGGAGCCGAGTGGAGTACTTTTATAATGGATGGATGCACTTTTGTGGGCTTCAAATTTTGGGCTGCCATTTACTGCCATTATAATGAGCCGGGACATTTTTTAATATAACTCTGATTGTATTCATCTTAAAGGTCATATAGGATGGCTTGAGGGTCAGTAAATCATGGGGTATTTTCATTTTTGGGTGAATGTCCCAAACAAGCCAAAAGGTGATGGTGGCAAGGAACACAAACAAAAAAATCGAATTGCGTTTGAGATAAAAAGTCGTAATTACCTCTTTTTAAACCATGGCAAAAACAAGCTAATGTATGGGATTTTTCACCACCAGGTAAATAATCATAAACGTGACCACTTGGAAAAGTGCTCAATGCCAAGCAAAAACAAAAAAGCACTAATGATTATTCAAATATTTTCCCTTTTAAATCAGTATTCCGGAGAACAAAGAACAGTGACAGATTGTGCAGAAACACCAGATTGTATTTGAAGGCAGGAAAAGAGACTAAATCTTTCAGTTCAGCTCACCTGAATCTCCTTGCTGAGTGTATTGATCCAGGCATCAACTGTCTTCTTTATCCTCAGCTCTTCATGGACATCTCTACAGGACAAGACACAAGAGAGGTCGTCAACATCTTCAAAGACATGAAAAAAAAAAAAAAATGAATCATCTATAAACTTGAGCGACAGAGCTACTTTTCTTGATGGTAAAGCTTGTTGTGTTGCTCTAGGCACGTTTAGTCATTCTAGTGCTTTGTACGATAGAGGTTCAGGGTCAATTTTCAGCTACTTTTAGAGATGAATTTATCTCAAGGTGTGAATTTAATTTAATATTTGGAAGGGAGTGGACAAACACAAATCTCCAATCATAATTTAAATAGCTCAATAAAACTAAATTAGCAGAATATTTAGATTAATGGAGATTTTAATGGTTTCAAAAGTACTAAACATCTTATTTATCCAAACAATACATCTGATTTCATTTAAATGTGATTAAACTTATATATATATATATATATATATATATATATATATATATATATATATATATATATATATATATATATATATATATATATATTTACACTCACCTAAAGGATTATTAGGAACACCTGTTCAATTTCACATTAATGCAATTATCTAATCAACCAATCACAAGGCAGTTGCTTCAATGCATTTAGGGGTGTGGTCCTGGTCAAGACAATCTTCTGAACTCCAAACTGAATGTCAGAATGGGAAAGAAAGGTGATTTAAGCAATGTTGAGCTTCACATGGTTGTTGGTGCCAGATGGGCCGGTCTGAGTATTTCACAATCTGCTCAACCATTTCTAGGGTTTACAAAGAATGGTGTGAAAAGGGAAAAACATCCATTATGTGGCAGTCCTGTGGGCGAAAATGCCTTGTTGATGCTAGAGGTCAGAGGAGAATGGGCCGACTGATTCAAGCTGATAGAAGAGCAACTTTGACTGAAATAACCACTCGTTACAACCGAGGTATGCAGCAAAGCATTTGTGAAGCCACAACACACACACAACCTTGAGGCGGATGGGCAACAACAGCAGAAGACCCCACCGGTTTCCACTCATCTCCACTACAAATAGGAAAAAGAGGCTACAACTTGCACGAGCTCACCAAAATTGGACATCTGAAGACTGGAAAAATGTTGCCTGGTCTGATGGTAGAGTCAGAATTTGGCGTAAACAGAATGAGAACATGGATCCATCATGCCTTGTTACCACTGTACAGACTGGTGGTGGTGGTGTAATGGTGTGGGGGGTGTTTTCTTGGCAAACTTTAGGCCCCTTAGTGCCAATTGGGCTTCGTTCAATTGCCACAGCCTACCTGAGCATTGTTTCTGACCATGTCCATCCCTTTATGACCACCATGTACCCATCCTCTGATGGCTAATTCCAGCAGGATAATGCACCATGTCACAAAGCTTGAATCATTAAAATCGTTTTCTTGAACATGACAGTGAGTTCACTGTACTAAAATGGCCCCCACAGTCACCAGATCTCAACCCAATACAGCATCTTTGGGATGTGGTGGAACGGGAGCTTCGTGCCCTGGATGTGCATCCCACAAATCTCCATCAACTGCAAGACGCTATCCAACCAATATGGGCCAACATTTCTAAAGAATGCTTTCAGCACCTTGTTGAATCAATGCCACATAGAATTAAGGCAGTTCTGAAGGCAAACGGAGGTCAAACACAGTATTAGTATGGTGTTCCTAATAATCCTTTAGGTGAGTGTGTATGTATATATATATAGAGAGAGAGAGAGAGCATAGTCATTTTATTGGTTGTTTGTTCTAATAGCATGTCATTTATTAAAAAAACAGTTATCAGTTCACTGGATTCAGTTCAGTTCTTTTACCTCAAAACATGGAAGTTAATGCATCCAATTTTCACTCGTAAGATGAATTTTCCAAATTAACTGAATGGATTGGAAACTTGGACTTCTGTGAGTTGCTTTTATTTTCACGTCCTGAGTGTCTGAGATCCCCAATCCCAATGAGGGACGACATCTGCAGGCAGAGCTAATCTAAATGTGGCACACTGCGTTTAAAGACGCAACAGTCTTCCAGCGTTTCTCCGCTGCACACATTATGCTAATGCCCTGCTGTCTATTGGCCTGTTAGCCCATCTCAGCAACACTTATTGCACTGTATAAATCATAGAGATGAGGAGACGAGTGACAATCCCAGCATGCCTTCCAACTGCTGCTCTGAACCACCAACAGCCCATGTATCTAATTCTTGCTTCCTTTTCCCTCTTTTCAAATCTGGATTTCTGCTCAGAGGGTTTGAAAAGGAAGTGTGTGCTTGAGTGGGTTTGTTTAAGGACACACTAGAGTTTATGCTACAGTACGTTGAAAGTGCTGCAAATCCATTGAAGGAATGTCACAAGGAAAAATGCAAGAGTTTCTGGAAGTGATGCTCATGGAACCAAATATGAGAAAACTATTCATGTGCACCACTACATATTTTGTCTTAAAGCTGAATTTCTTGTAACAGCATCTTCGAAATATAACATTCATGGCGGGATGCTCAAAAACAGTGCGAGGCGTGATGCAACAATCAAGGACGTTCAATACATCTATAGGGGAAGAATTTAGAGACAATGTTTTAGAGAGTTTTTTTCTCGAGCAGCTGAAGCACATCACATGGTCAGAATGCTAATTAAAGTAGCTAATTAAATAGCTGCATTTATGGTTTTAACTGAAGAGATACTGTATTAAACATAATATGCGTTACCCCGATATGTAATCAGATAACCTTTTTGATGTAACGAGTAAAGCATAACAAGTAATAAACATTATGTAATCAGATTACTTTTTTGATGCAATGAGTAAATCATTACAAGTAACATACATCATGTAATCAGATTTCATTTTTGATGTAACAAGTAAAGAATTACAAGTAACATACATTATGTAATCAGATTACTTTTTGATGTAACTTCACATTACATTCTATTAACCCAAATACATTTATTTATAGCCAAAAAAGTTACTGCAGATTAAGTATTTTCAGGAACAACAGTCAGTTATAGTATGAATTATATCTAACTATAGCTAGTAATGAATGTCCAATTTAGTGTACAGATGATTATTTCGAATTTCCCCCCAATCTCAAATCAATACTTGGAAAATGTAACAATGATATGACTCTGATATGATAATGTTACTTGATGCTGCAACACTTTTTTTACATGCAAGATAGGATAATTGGTAGAAGTAATGTATACTTGGCATTTCTGACTGGCTGTCGGCCATCTTGGTTTGGAGGGGGAAAAAACAACACTTGGTGGCAATGTATAGGATGATGCACTAGTGTCCACCTATGCCATCAAAACCAATGCATATGCAAGAAAAATATTTTTTAATAGCTGTCCACTGACTGATTACTTCTATATGTATTAAAATATTTATATTTAAATGTATATCATTTATAAAAAATAAAAGCATAAAATTGAATTAAATACATTAATGCAATGTAATCAGATTACTTTTTTAACTAGTAAAGTAATGCATTACTTTTACATTTGATAAAATATCTGAGTTACTTTTTCAAAAAAGTAATGCAAGTTACTTTTTTTGTAATTTATTTACTGACAGCTCTCCTGTCCCCATATTAAAAGAAATCAGGAGTCAGATGCGTTGTGCGCTGTATGAACATGATGTGAAATGTCAAATGTCAAATGTGAACATGCATCTCACTAAAACAAAAGCACGCACACACCTTTTTAACCTGACCTTGCTTTTTTCACACCATCAACATATCAAACATAAGTGTGATTAGGAAGAAAGTTTGGATTGTGATATTGCACAAACAATGCAACATAAAGGGAAGCCTCCCAATGGAGCCTGAGCCAAGAGCCTTGTAGAGATGCTGATTGGAGAGAAAAATGTTTCAGTGGCAGAGCGGCATAGATTCTGCCTTGCTGAGTCTGGGCTGAGACCTACAACAGCTGGCCATGAAAAAAACACAAAGAGAATGAAGCTCGACTGATCCTTACCCAACATCCAATGGACCCTGTCCACAAACAAACACACAAAGAGTTAGCCATAGAAAAACAGAGGGCACAAGGACTCACTGATTCACGGACACACACAGCTGCCTACAAAATCTCACAAGCCGCTTTTGACACAAACAGGCTCTGAGATGAAGGCCCTGGCTGCCCATTAAAGCCTTGTCACAGTGTGTCTGTCGAGCGACTGCCGTGTGATGGATTCACTTAATCAGATGATGCTTGAAGACACTTGTGATTTCAAATGGAGCCCAATTGATTCGAGCGGCAAGAATGACCTTCAATTAACCTCTTTAGACGACCCAGCATTTTCTTTACCGTTGTTCAACTGAGCCCCTTTAAACTCCTTATTATCCAGTAAATTTGGGCTTCTCTGGAAGAGAAAAAGTGGAAAATGAGCCATAAAGACTATTTAGCACCTCGCTTTATTCACATTTCCTCCACAAAAATGGAGAAATTCATGACCGATCTGGAGAGAACGAAATTAAAACATGTAAAAACTTGGGTGCCAGAAAAAGATAAAAGCTTCAATCCACTGCTGATCGGCAAATATCAGATTAAGAATTATGAGTGTGCTGAGATATTTACAGAGGGGTTAAGCATGCAACAAAATCATCCTCCAAAAATATTACCGATTGAAATATTTCCCAAAAAATGTTTATTTTTTCTTTTATATATTATCTTGTTAGCAAAGCAAGCTTAACCAGTTCTATGAAAGTAGACTAAGCTGTCAGCTTGATAGTCGAAAAAGGGAAATATTTCATTTGACCATATTAAGCTTAGTATTATAAGTTGATATGTGACTGGTAATTAAATATGTAAAAACACCATGTTAATAATGTAATTTCAATTTAAAAAATGTTCATGGTTAAGAATACATGGAATAAATAAAACTATAAACCAATTTTCTAATCAAGCACCAAATAGAATACCTACTGTACAAAAAAGTGTGACTATTTACGAATGTGATCAAAAGTGATAGTAAATATGTTCATAGTAATGTTAACCCAGCGATTGGGTTGTCTTAAGCAAATATTTAACCCAACCGCAGGGTTAAAACAACCAAATTGTTGGGTTAGTCAATATTTGACCAACAACCCAGCATTTTTTAGAGTGTAGAATGATTTCTGAAGACATTGAAGATGGAGGAATGATGCTGAAAATTCAGCTTTGCATCACAAGAATAAATAACATTTTACAATATATAAAATAAAATAAAAAACAATTTTACTGTAAAGGCAAAAAAAAAAAAAATGATTGCAATATTACGTCACAATATTACTGTGCTTTGACGAGCATAAGAGACTTCTTACAGAAATATCAGAGACTGAGACTCACTTTTGAAAGGTAATGTGCAGTAGGTTTGCACATTCCTACAGATGACGCAGTGCCAAGAGAAACACATCATAAAACAATTAGCACTGTCCTTCGGATGAGACATTAAACTTTGGTCCTGACTCTCCGTGGTCAATAAAAATCACAGGATGTCATTCGGAAAAAGAGTAGGGGTGTAACCCCGGCATCCTGGCCAAATTTGCCCATTGGCCTCTGTCTATCATGGCCTCCTAATCATCCCCGTATACCGATTGGCTTCATCACTCTGTCTCCTCTCCACCAATCAGCTGTTGTGTGGTGGGCGTTCTGGCGCAATATGGCTGCCGTCGCATCATCCAGGTGGACGCTGCACATTGGTGGTGGTTGAGGAGATTCCCCCTTCTATATGTAAGCTAGAAAAGCGCTATATAAATGTAATGAATTATTATTATGTATTGCTAACGTACAGTAAGATCAAAAGCAAGTAAAAACAGAAGAATACTGATTTCAAAGTTGGGAAATAGTCTACATAATATCAGGAGTATATGTTTAAAAATCAAGACTATACCAATTGAGACTTTAGCAAGCATCAAACCCAAGCACTTGGTCCCTGATGAACGATAAAAGCACATAATCTCTGAGGTTAATAATGGATGTAATTCTCAGGGTAATTACAAGAATCATCAAGCGCTCTTTGAGGAGCAGTTGACACAACTACCAATTATGTAACTCGATAATAAGACCGAAAGTTATGATGTAAGCCGAAGTGAAACTTGAATATAATACAGGTCGAACGGCGAGCCTCAGCTACTGACGGAAAAGAGCCATAACGATTAACAATGTAGATGGCAGGAAACATCAAGAAAGTCAGTTTGAAGCAGCGAGAGGAGTGATGAATCTCAATACTGACTCTGAAACCCAAAGTCTCCGCCATCTGTTGAATTATGCAACACCCTTCATGAGATTTTCAGCACATGGGATAATTACAATTACAAAGTCATTGAAACTCAAACTGAGAAAATATTGCCTTTACCCAAGCTGTAACTTTTTCAGGGGGGCCTCGCGCATAATGAAGGAGAATAAAAAAAGATCTGAAAGTTTCACGTTTGCAAATGCCCTCATTAATATTTCACCGCGATGGATGGCGGGAATAAAATCGAAACTTCAGTCTCGTTTTGCAGTGTCACTTCCTCAAATGAATGAATCCATCAAGCCCCGCACATAAAGCACGACGTGAAACGCTCTCTCGCTGCGGCACGGGTGGCGTGGGCTAAACCGGTGAACGGGGGAGAGCAGAACAGCATCTGGCACCTCAATCCGTGCGACCTTTCAGCAGAGGAAAAGATCAAAGCCATTAGAGCAGGGAGAGGCAGTCGCATCAATCAGCGCGTTTGTGTTTTCATGCACACGCAAGTATTAGGAGCCGACGCTGATTGCAGCTGCCATTTTGGAGACAATTAACATTGAGGCTGACATTTTGTTTGAAGAGTTTTGATACTGAGACGGGTTTGAGAGGTGTCGGAGAGGGACCGCCGAGCCAAGAAAAGCAGACCCTACCGTTGTTGGGCTGTGGTGAAGCTTTCGGCTTAAAACAAAAGCACAATGATGCCAAAACAACCGCAATATCATTCATGTTCATTCGGAATACATTGGACAATCAGTGTTATGTATTTGATGCATTTACATTTTTAAATATTAATTTAGATTTAGATATGATACTGTATGTATGTAATTTATCAGTCATGTCATATGGCATCAATATATTGGAAATATTTCAGCTAAAAACTATGCTCACTTTTCAGATTAAGTGGTAACTCCCCTCTCAGTACCAAAATATAATAATAATAATACATATCAACTTCAACAACAACACAAATTACATTACATTGCATTATATTATATTATAGCATGTTGTTGCTATTGATAATATATTGATAATGATAATGATTAATAATAATAATAACAATCAATAATAATCAATAGAAACAACAACAATCAATTATTAGCAAATGAGACATCCAAAAATTGCAGAAATTAAAAAAATATTAAAATAATAGCAGCAACAGTAACCAATGTTGCTATTATTATTATTATTATTATTATTATTATTATTAACAAATGAGACATCCAATAATAATATTAACAATAAACATTACTATTATAATAACTTATTTTAAACTAATTTAAGGTTTTATGTCAGCTTAAATGTTGCTGTCTCTGGACACAAATGCAACTTTTCAGTCCAATTGTTATGCTGATAATATAATGTGCAATGAAATTAGAAAAATTTGTCTTAGATTAGAAAAAGGTAAAAGAGAAGCATATTCACAAGTGGCCTCAGACTTTGTTGAACCCCACTGTGAATCAGTCAAACGCTAATTACAATATTTTTAAAATATTTGGGCATGAAAACCGGTTCCCTGTGATCTTTCCAGCACTGACATTGCACTAAGCCTGAGGAAAGCGAGAACACTGCTGTTCTTTCTCCTTTCACAGCCTCTGCATCATATAACAGACAGCAGTCCTGGGGCGGCCTTCTCCATTTCAGATTTTAAACTGCTGCTTTAGCACTCTGCCGCTGCCACGTCTCTATCTCTCTGTATCTCTGGAAATGTGCATGGTGTAGGCAGCAGCTATGGCTCGTGGTGTATCACAAGCCATTAGCTGCTCTGTGCCTGGGGTAATGTCACATTGAGAGCAGGCAGGATGGCAAGATTGAGTCTGACCTCCTGCTATAAAGCGTTACTGCTCTCCAAGAGACATGGTAAAAGCAGACTCTACCCCAGCAAAAACATCCCTCTACCCGCTTCGCATGGCTCTGAGCGTAACGGGTTTTAAAAGCTGCAAACAAAAGGGAACTCATAATTCACAGTGACGTAATCTCCTGGTGGTGAGTCTCTATTGACGGCACCATGCTGCGACCAGGGCTCAGGTCTGACTCCACTGACCTAAATATGAAAGCATCACACCTACACTCAGTTGTTATTTTTTTCTGTGAAACACAAAAGCAGACATTTTTGACGCAGCTCTTTCCATACAACGACAAAAAGATTCCATAAAAGTACAATAAAAGTAGACCATATGACTCATTCTTTACGTGTAATATAGGCAAAGTTTTCCGATTTCATACATATTGTGCACAAACAGACCACAACTGAAATCATTATAGGCTTTTTTTCTGGTCACAATGCTATCGTATGTCCCTAGAGTTGGAAAATATCATGCTTTTAGTGACTTTTTCCCTTATTGTTGTTAAAAGTAATAATAATTACAAATTATTACAACTATTGAGATATATACAAGCAACAATGACTGATATTGCAAATATAATGGCCAAATAATATTAACAGAAGTGTCCAAATATCAGACTCTCTTTGAAATTAGTTAAATAAATTATTTATTTTAAGTTTAAATTTGTTTTTAAATTATTTATTTATTTTTATTATTATTATAATAGGTTAATTTCAGCTATTTTTGTCTCATTCACTAATAATTATCAAAGAAATCATTGTTATTTAATAAATCATTAAAAAAATATATAATTATATAAATATTAAATACAAATTTAATATTTTTAAAGCTTTTTAGCCATGAACTGTGAAAGATTTCACTGCTCTGTTAAAGATTTGCATAAATATATATTTTTAATTGCTCTACTTTTGTTTTTCTTTTCCACAAAAATAAAAAAATCAGGTAACACTTTATTTTACAGTGTCCTTGTTACATATGTTACATGTATTTACATATATATAAATAAAGGTTAACCAAAATTCATTATTAGTTTAACAACTCCATGAATTGTGTTTGTGACTAAGACTGATTAATAACAATCCGCTGACTCCTATCATCACTAAAACATTTAGAAAAAGAAGAAGAAAAAAAAAGTGATGGAAAGATGTATTTGAATTGTGTTGCCTTAAGATTAAACCAGCCTCAAAAGCTATAATTACAATATTCTTTTTAGAATAGCGAGCAGTAAAACTTGATTAAAACCCCACATGGCTGACAAACCTGCTAGCCTTTATTGTTAAAAAATGTTAATCTAATATTCTGTGCCGGGTTTAATGTGATACCTCAGGTGGTACCATGCCCCACTCTCAGAGGTGATGTTAAGGGTTGAATATATTGAGATGGAGCATCGCTTTGGCAGCATCTGGGTAGAGGCCTCCACTGACAGATGCCAATCACTGTGATGGTTCCGTTTGGCTTAGCCCTTTCCTGCCTGGAGTGTGCTCAGAGGCCAGCTGTCAATCAAAATCTCATACCGGTTCACCACCTCAGCACGGCCTAACTTTTAGAAGCATGAAAACATGCAGAAGTTAACCAGCAGCACTCTCTGAGGCACGGGGAAATTTGCTAGCGCGCTACACTTTATGACTAGCAATTTCTTGTGGTGGATTTTTCCCCAATGTCAACACTGATACTCATGAGAAATCGTAAATAAAAGAAAGAAAAAAGAAAGAAAAACCTACCCTTTACAAAGTACCGTGGCAGTATCATGGTTCAGATAGTCTCTGATTATTGTATTCTTATACCATGGTATTTAACTAAAACTGAGTCTACCATTAAGGTAGTGTCTATGTGGTACTTTTTTTGTACAAGTACATATCATACCTGTTTTTCGACAGTGCCTCTAACTGCGAGTGAAGTACTTCTCCATCCTTGGCTCTCAAAATGGCTTCCAGGTTTTCTTCTAGAACCTTCCTGCTCTGCCTGACCTGCCTCAGGACCAGTCCCGCATCCTCAAACATCGATGTGGGCGGCCGGATGCTCTTCAGAATGCTGGGTCTGTTTAAAGGAGCAGCCCTGACGGCAATCACATCAACCGGCTCTGGGGGCTGCGAGAGGAGGAAAGATTGAGAGATATTGGATGCATTTAAATGACTGTGTATATTTGGAGGGAAAAAAACAAACTGTCTTTGTAAGAGTGCCGCTCCAGAGAATAAATATGATGAATATGTTTAATGGAATGCTGCTATGAGCCATTAGGGGTGAGTGCTGTTGTGGTTTTCTTCAGAGGCATTCGGAAGCATTTTCAGGACTCGACGATCCGGATTTTTTTTTTTTTGCTGACAGGCCAGAGTTTCGATTTTTATTTGCTCTGCCAACATTTTCACCAGTCTCACAACAAAACAGAATTTCTATTAAATAACAGACTTGTGATGTATAATTATTCAGAAATCATTCTAATATGACAACAAGACTCATTCCTTATAATGATCAATGTTGAAAACAGTTGTGCTACTTTATATTTTTGTGGAAACTGTGATGCTTTTTGATGTACATAAAGTTAAACAGCCTTTATTTGTTCATTTTAAATGTTTTGACTGTCAATTTAAATGCAATTATTAATTTAATAAAAACTTTGTCTATATATTTTCCATTAAACATTAAGTTACAACCGATTGTAGCTGATGCTTCTATCACAAATCATTCTTGCAATTTCAACAAAACTCCATCTATAATAGCCACAAGGATAATGCTACCTTTGCGATGGATTAAATCAGCATTATTTGTAATAAAATGTCTAATACACCACAGAAAACCATATGTTTAAGTTTGCAAAGAATAAACACACACATACACATGTAACAATGTACGCAATAGGTAAAGTGACAGTACAGCTAACCGCCCCTGATTTTTCCCATGTTACTGTCGAGAATCATCATCATTGCTCATCAAAATTGTATTGTATTAATATCTCGTATATTTATACCAAATAATATCTCCTCAATTACATGTTTTGATCGCGAAAATGGTGTGACACGTGCGCTAAAAGTTCAAGATCAAATACAGGCAGTCAGCTGCACTAGCCCGTGTAAATTTCGCCTGAACCGCTGCGTCTTTCCCTGTAGTATACGTGTCACGTTCCTTCTCGGCAAGCACGAAAGTGGGCAACTGAGGGTCCTTGGCTGTCTCTCCCTCTCATCCTCTCCTGAATATAAATCTGTCGGAGAGCTTCATAAATCCATTACATGGGCAGGCAGATGCTGCTCTGGCAGGCTTGCCTTGACGAGGGACTCTCTAACCTCAACCCTGTGCTCTTGTCAAATGTTCAGCTACATCGGCGGCGCTAGAATACTATTAATCAGGCGCTTCGATAGATTTTCTTACAGCAGTACTTTCTGTCCTCATAATTTACTGAGCGATATTAAGCAAAAGGGGCACACGGGGCACATTCACAAGACGTTTACCAGATAAACGGTCAATTATATGACAGAGTGAGTTTGTTTGGTTAAAGTACGCAGTGTGGTAATTCACATAATTCAACATTTTGAACACATACGAATTGGAATCAAAATGGGTGGATGCAATTATTGACTCGGGCAAAAGAAAGAGAAACAATCCCAACAAAAATTTGCTGCGGCTGCATTTGGGAGGGGTGGCGCACATTTATTCTCAAGCCCAGGTGTAAACGAGTGATAACACTGATTTATCGAAGCGGTCTCTGAATAACAGCGGGGCTGAAATTGCAGGATACAAAAAGTACAATTGTGTCGTTCTGTTGTTGTGGATGGAAACTGCACAGAGGAGAAGGCTCGTAAACCTGGAACTGCAGAGGATGGGGTTGCCATGGGAACCTACCATGGAGATGGGGGTTGTGGAAGGAGGCGGGGCTGTGGTGGAGGGGGCGAGATGGCTGCTCCTGCTGTTCTGGGTCGACTTGGCATTCTGCACAGGAAATGCATCAGCAGTCTGGAAGGACATGGATCAAATGGAGAGTCTTAGTTGCACACTACAAAATTAGGTTTGTACTACACATACTGTTAATGCAGAAGATACTGAATGATTAAATGCTATGTTTTAGCACCAGAGGCAAACTGTGGTACCTATACAACTTCTTTTTTATTCACAAAATGGCCAAAATTTATAGGAATTTGCTGGCAGGCACATAACAAGAGTGCAATGTGAGTGACATTCCATTAAAACAGGCCAGACGGTGAGACTAGTGACTTGGCTGTCTCAGTTTGAGAGCGAGAGAGAGAGAGAGAGAGAGAGAGAGAGAGAGAGAGAGAGAGAGAGAGAGAGAGAGAGAGAGAGCGAGAGACAGAGAGAGAAAGACAGCGAGAGAGACAGACAGTGCCTCTCTGACAGCGGCCAAAGAGCATTCAAATCCTGCATCCTCAATTATATGCTAATGTGTCATTTGCTGTATGTTACATTATTCTGGGCTGATGGAATTTTTCAGTCGCAAAAGACGTGCCTGGAAACTCAATGGCTTATTGGGAGAGCGAGGGTGACAGTAATGGATGGAAACAGGCAGTGGCACATTTGGTAAGAACGAAGAGGCGCTGTAATTTATTAGTGTGGGTGGCAAAGGGAAGAAACAATTGAAAAAATTGGTGTCTGGTCAGTGAGGCACGGATGTCTCGGTTCCGTGTCTCGGCTTGATTTCATCAGTGGTCCCTCTCCAATTAGATTAACTCGATCCGTAGCTCAACACTTGGACTGTCATTGGGCCACTTTAAATGACCAGAAACTTGCTGATCAATGGCAAGAGTTGGACAGGGCGCTATGATCGTGCATATATTCCAATAGTAGAAATTTGTCCACTGGTAAATGGTATTTTGCTATACCATTTATAGAAGTAGAATCTATATTTACACTTTTTATTATTTTTTATTTATTAATGTGAAGCTATAAATAATGTACTCAATTATATATATAACAGACAGGTATCAGATAGATGACAGATAGATAGATTAGAATTTAGATCTGTTTGAAAATATTGACAAAATAGTAGAAGACAGCAATTCAAGTTTTAATTGGTTTGGCCAAGACTGATAATGCCACTGCAGAGATCCATTCCAGTAACTACACCAAAAGCAGGACTATCAGAGTGTGAAAGTTAGCATTGATTTGTGAAGCTCTTACCTGCAGTAGACTCCTCATCTCATTTTTAAGCTGCCCCAGATCCTGCAGCATCTGATTAGCTCTTTGCACGGTCGAGCTGGACGACGCCACATGTATATGTTCTCCTTGGTTCTCCTGTTCGTTCTGTGGCTTCATGGAAGCTGGTTCTTCTGATTGTGCACTTCTCGTAAGAGCAGCAGATGCTTTAGGTGGCATCTGGCTAGTCCTGAGAAAATAAAGGCAGCGAGAGGTCAAACTAAGAATGCTTTAAACCAAAATTTCGATTTGATTGTCCCATGTTAAAGGGGTACTATAATGCCCCTTTTTACAAGATGTAAAATAAGTCTCTGATGTCCCCAGATTGTTTATGTGAAGTTTTAGCTCAAAATACCCCACAGATAATATCTATACAATGTTAAAAATGTCACTTTTTGAAGGTGAGCAAAAACACACAGTTTATGTGTGTGTCCCTTTAAATGCAAATGAGCTGGTGCTCCCTCCCCTTTCAAGAAGAGGGCAGAGCTTCAAGAGCTTGAGTTAGCAGCTCCGATTAACAGGTCAAAAACTGTTCAGCTTTTCATGTTCAAACCAGAGTTGGACAATGATGGAGAGACTCAAGAAGAAGTGACAACATGCAGAATGCAACAGGGCATTTCTGAATGGTTAGTTGATGAATTTCTGTAATGTAGCTCATGTGGAGTTAACTATCTTCAAGTCATCGATTAGCATTGTGACAAGCAGGGCGAGTGAGAGCCATGAGAGGATTTGAGACCGGTGTGACGCGCAGCTGGCACTCATCTTCAATCATGCACCGGCCTTGCGTCGCTCTCTCACGGCTCTCGCTCCCGTCCTGCTTGTCACAAGCATGTTCTGTCATGATAATCTATAAATCACTAGTGTGAGAACTGTTGTAAGATGCCTTTAGAGCCAGAGAATATATCCTGCATGAAGATAGAACATGTTAGTTTAGTTTAATTATGGTTATACCTTATGTGTTCATCTTGCTTTTATGACATGCTATTGCATTTGTGTTTGATGTTACTAACCCGTGAATAAGCTTGTTGTAGTCCCTACCAGCCATTTGTTGTAGTCCTTTTAAAAAGCGATTTCTGTAAAATAAAATCTCTCCCTTTGCTTTGAACTTTGAGAGTCATAACTTTGTAGATGTTGTTTATGTATTACACACTAAAAAGTTTAAAAAGTGAAATCATAATCAACCACCCCTTTAAAGCTGATCATTCATAAAGCTGAAATCCACTATAATGGACAATCTGACATTTGAGAACTGACACAAGGTAAGAAGCACATCTGGACACCAGGCAATGGCAAGCTCATGGATATCTCAAATCAGTATTATTCAATGTACTGCACTGTGAATTAACATATGGAGTTCAGCTAAAGGACACTGAGGTCGTCCACCAGTAATGTTCACCTTATTCATCAGAAGGAGGATGAGCACGCACCCTGAAACACTGCCGGAGGACGTCTGCTAATCTGCCCAATGCTCACATTTCCCACTGTCTGTCTGAACAACTCAGCGTTTACACCACATTTCACATGAGCAGTATCAGGAATAAACCCAGAATCAGCTCAAATTGAAGCTGAAATATGTATTTATACTGGCACGTCTGTGCGCTGTAATGAAGGGGCCTGAGGGTCCTCAGCTGAAGGGGTTCATCGGGTTCCAGCCAAGGGCTTTTAGTCTGGACTGTTTTCACTGTCTTGGGTTGCCAGTCAATCTAACGTTACCGTGAAGGCCATTTCTCCAACACTACAGTGCTTGTCTAATGTTGCAGCAATTAATCACCCGGAGACGGGTTCAGTTTGCCAAGATCATGCTCACCAATTTGAAATGACACAAAAGACACTTTTCAGGCAGATCACACCTACTTTCCCTGACATACTGGAAGAAATATAGGTATGCATTTAAACAGGATGTTAAAGTCTAGAGCAGGTTTGCAAATCTCGTGGGGTGAATCTCAGCAAAACATGCTCAAGTCATATTTCACCTCAAAATGAGAAGAAAATATATATGTTCTATGTAAATAAAACAATGCTTATCTTTATGTCCAGTAAGAATTTTTGCAGTGTGACATTATTTTTAGATAACTAAGTGGATGTTCTCCCAAAATCTCTACACAACAACCTTGAATGCAAAAAACTTTGTCAGGCCAAACATAGCCAAGATATTTGATATGAGGAGCATGATTTTGGACCAATTAAAATGTGGACGGGCGTACAAAGTGAGACACTGCAGAAATAATACTCATTAATCTCAAAAGTGATAATTTACAACAATGATGATTACAATGATACAGTATTTTTCAATATGCAGTACTGGTGAAAAGTTTGGAAACATTACTATTTTTAAAAAGAGGGGGTTTAATGCTATTTCATGCGTTTTGACTTATTTACACTGTTAATTTACACTTATTTACTCATGCTAAACATGGCAAAAATTGGGGGGAAAAAGAAGAGCTGGATGCATGGCAGAGTATTTCTGTGCCAAATACAAATACAGTTTTTTTTTTAGTATTGCCATGTATTACATCAAAATGGGTGGAATTCCTTATTTGGGCATTTCTCCCAGATGAGCACATTCGTCCATCAACGAGCTTTGTTTGGGATATGGGAGCTGCCGGCAGCATTGCCACCAAATCAACAATGTCACTAAAGAAGTTTGTTTCTGGGGGAAAGATAACCTTGTTCAGCTTCCCAAGTAACCCAGCATTAAGGAAACATTGGATGCAGTTGGTTTTTCCGGAGCAGCAACGGAGTTGTGTGTTTGTTTGTTCCCGATCACGAGTCGAAACCGCAGGCGGTGAGTGAAACTCCATCAAATGTCTGTGTTTTGTTGGCAATTGGCGCGTAAGTGCATATAATGTAAACAACACTAATGTATAGTGAATCGAAAGTTATCCAGGGATGGATAATGCCATGATTGTATTGTGTGTGCGTGTGTTTAGCCCCGCCCACTACACTCCTCCACAAGTTCAGTGGTTTTCAAGTTCAGTCGATACAGCTTATCTGTTTTTCATAAATATGATAAAACTAACTTTTTTGGAGATATGAAGGATGCAATATTTTTGAGATAGGGAGGATGCAATACTACTCTATACGTACTCAATTTTAACATGAGACTGGCAGAAACTGTGTGTGTTACACCCTCTTCAATGTTTTTGAAAGAAACTTGCATTTATTAAGAAGCCTGCATTCATTTGATCAAAAATACAGTTTAAAATAATGGTTTAAAATAATTGTTTTCTATTTGAATAGACTTTAAATCATAATTAATTTCTGTGATGCGAAGCAGAATTGTCAGAATAATTACTCTTCAGTGTCTCATGATCCAGTAAGAATGATTTTAAATAAATGCTGCTCTTTTTTAAAACATTTTATTCATCAAAGAATCCTGAAAAAAGTATCACAGGTTATAAAACAATATTAAGCAGCACAACTGTTTCCAAAATTGATAATAAATCAGCATATTAGAAGGATTTCTGGAGGATCATGTGACACTGAAGACTGGAGTGAAGGTTGATGAAAATTCAGCTTTGCATCACAGAAAAATATATATATGTTAAAGTATAATCAAACAGAAAACCATTATTTTAATTGTAATAATATTTCACAATATTAATATTTTTTCCGTTTTTGATTAAATAAATGCAGCCTTGATGAGCATAAGAAACTTTTTTTAAAAACATTAAAAATAGTAATGTAACCAACTTTTGACCGGTACTATTTGCACACCATGTGCCTTAAGAATATAAATGTATTCTTTTAATTTGTGGGTGACATCACCTGGACATGTCCTTCAAAATCGTTGAGATTCAGCCCATGAAATTCTTCCCATCTGAAAAGGCGGGATCAGTGTTGGTCTGAGTTCTAAATGTCGTTCTGTGGGTTAATATGGGTTTCGTGTTTCTCTGATTGCTTTTTCCCACAGGTTGGCTCTTATCTCCTTGGACGGCCTTTTTATTTTATTTTTTATTTTTTTAAGGACCCGTGTTCTCTTTTAAAGCCACAGAGAGAAAGGAAACCTGTCATGTGAGAATGCACACCGAGGAAAATAAAGTGCTGAGCATGATTACTTTATTTAGAGAGAGAAGCTGGTGGCACAACAAAGAGGAGAAGGAAATTCAAACAAAGAGGAGATGGCAAAGAAATACAAAGCGTGATAAAAATGAATAGGGACGAGGAGGAAACTGGAACAAGCAAGAAAATGAAATGAGATACAGAGAGACAAAGAGATAGAGAGGGAGGGACAGAAACTGCTCCCAGAGCTGCGTTCAAAACAAAGGTCAGAGCTGAAAGACAGACAGTGTCCAGTCTCAAGGGCCGAGCACATGGTGTGCAAAGAGTGCTGTCCAACGCCAGCCTTCTCATACGATATTTCTGAGGCTTGCAGTACGAAGCGGTTAATAAGCATCGACACGCTTACATGCTCTCATCAACACTCCGACGCATACATAAACGTGTCTATTTACTCCACTTCACACACAGAGAGCCATTCATTCTGCCTGTGCACAAAGAACAGAAGGCAGAAGAATCTCAGGCAATTATGCATCGCAGGCACTGAGAGCGTGTTAGAGAAAACTGCGGCAAAGCAAGTTCAATCTTGCCCTGTGCAATATATACAGGACTAGGAGATGCTATCGAATTTTATTAATGGAATCATTTTCTTTATTCATAGATTTAAAGAGAATATGAAACATTTGTGGTGCTTTTAACTTGCATAACGTGATGAATTTCAGACAGAAAATAAATAGCAGGAAATAACGTATGGCGAGATTTGAATTTATCATTTGGATTTGACTAGATTAATAACTGCATTCAGATGGGGCACAGACGGCAACGCTTGACGGAGGTCATAGAGACAGAGTGACACGTGCCATAATCTGAAAACCACGCCCACCGAGGGGGGAAAACAAACCAACCTTCTCCACTGACTTTCTATTACGAGAAGGGGCCTCCTTGTCATTTCTGAGTGTCAAGATCCCAAAATGTACCCATTCTTCCTGCTGAAGCTTCTGAAGTGGCTTTTAGATGTCTTTAAGATGGCTTTACACATTCTAGATATACAGGGCATTAAGTTTTTTGCTTACCAGCCACTGTGGCTGGTGGTTTTCCAAAATGACTAGCCACTCAGCATTTTCACTGGCCACAATTATGACATCTATACCATAGAGAAAAACTGCCATATAGATATTTTTAATATTAGCCCATCGCTGTCACTTTAAGACCGAATGTACGGATCCAGTACACTGATACACACGCGCTTTCTTTCTCAACTGCTTATGTTCATTTAAAAAATACTGACTATGCTACTTGAATACTTGCTAAGAAAGAAGAAAAATAACTCAATTTAGTACTGAGAGGTGGTTTTATGCGGGCACACTTTGGGTGAGAGCATAAAATCTGCAGGAATAAATAAAAATGATGCACAATACATGCACTCCCACTCTGAAATGCAAGCCCTGTAACCCCAACAATATTCATTTAGAGCAAATAAAACGAGTGAGTGAGGGGAGGCAGGTTTGTATAGGCCTATATCATATATAGAATTGAACCCACCAAATTGGCTAGTAGGAGTGATTGCTGTAACGGAAGGCACTGCTGAAATCCAACTGAATTTGGCGGGTTGGCGAGTGTTAACGTCAAGCACTTTATATTATTATTATTCCTTTATTTAACCAGGGGGAATCATATTGAGACTATAGTCTATTTTTCAAATGATCCCTGGCCAAGAAAGGCAGCACTTAAAATGTATCAGCACCCCATAAACAATACAACACCTAACAAGGACAAAAGTTAAATAACAAACAAAATATGACATAACATAATAACCAGAACAGGCAGAAAACAAAACAAAACAGCAGCCTATATACAATCACACTTATACACTCAAAAAAATGATTCATGGCATAGTTTATAATTAAGTATTTGCATCCTTTTGATTTTATTTAAATTATGTGTTTTTTAAAATGTGTGTAGCCAGATTGCTTAAAGTCAATGTAAATTTGTTAATTGTGCAAACTATTAGATTTAATCAGTTAAAAAGTATGAATATGGTTTAAATAGAGCTAGCTGTGAAACGAGCCAGATTCAGTTAGTTAGATTGTATGAGATTGGTTTGCATAAAGTTTAGTTTATGGAAAATGGAAATTATGCCGATCCATACTCCAGTCGGTAGGTGGCGGTACTGCACATAGACGTGTCTATGGTAATAATCCTGCAAAGAAAAAGCACCAGGAGCAGATGGATAAAACGTTCTCCTCTAATCTTTCATCAGACCATGGTAAGTTACATCTGAGTTCATTGTATTTTGTTTGACTGTTTTCATACATGTGTTATTCGTACTGTTTATATTGTATTACACTAATACCAATGAACTGACTATCACATTTTTTTAGTCCACTAGATAGCTAACTTGCATATGGTGCTAATAAATAAAAGCTAACTTTAGCATCTTTTTTAGCTAAAAGTCCTTCATCATTGGACAGTGTTACACGTAAACTTATTAAATCTAACAGGTATGTCATTTTTGTCTTGTGTTTATATGAATTTCTGAATTTTCCATGAGTGAGCGATGCTTTACAACAGCTTAATGTAACTTTACTCAGTACGGTTGCATTATTTTTCTCTTTTTACCATTTTGAAAATGTATGCTCCGCATTTTTGTCCTTTGGCAAAACATGTGCAGTTACTTTGTAGACCAAACATAATGATAGTAGCCTTTAATAATTCTCCAAAAAATTAGTTCATTAGCAACAGTATGCATTTTGTTTCTAACTACAACAATTTTTTATTTCACAGATACCTAAATCACCCTTTCTTACATATGTATGGTGGACAACCTCCTAGACCTTGTATGTATGCTACAAAGATTGATATATAATGCATAGAAAATTCAATACACTAAATTACAAACAATGAATCGCATTTGAAATTTTTTATTCAATAAAAAAGAATAATATAACACGTAATCTGGTCCTTTTTCATCTTTCAGGTCAGCTTCATGCATATAACTACGGTTTCACTGACATCAAAATTCATCGGTCAACTGGACAAATACACTGATGACTTGATAAGGGTTTTCCTCGCAAAGGAGGATATGCTGGACAGAAAAAAGCTAAAGTAAGTGTGTTTTTATGTATTGCATCATATATTACACTGGTTACTCTTTTGTCTTGACATTTTGTCTTTTTTTATTTTATCTAAGAACTTTCTGTCGCTACATAAACTGCTATGCACCTACCACTTTGACGCTCCAAAAATTTGTAAAGAGATCAAAAACGAACTCAATATGAATCAAAACTAAATTTTCTGAAGATTTTATTCACACATATACGTTCAACAATGCACACATCAGTTGTAGTAAACAGAAACTCAAGCATGTTAGCTTGAAGTGTGAGAACCAATGAGATTCATTCTTGTGTTACGAGCACATTTGAGCTTCTCAAGAACAAATGAGGTTCATTCTGGTGTTACGCAGCATGTTTGAGCTTCAGCAAGAACCAATGAGGTTCATTCTCATGTTACGCAGCACGATTGAGCTTCAACAAGAACCAATGAGGTTCATTCTGGTGTTACGCAGCACGATTGAGCTTCAACAAGAACCAATGAGGTTCATTCTGGTGTTAAGCAGCACGATTGAGCTTCTCAAGAACCAATGAGGTTCATTCTCGTTACGCAGCACAATTGAGCTTCAACAAGAACCAATGAGGTTCATTCTGGTGTTACGCAGCACGATTGAGCTTCAACAAGAACCAATGAGGTTCATTCTGGTCTTAAGCACGATTGAGCTTCTCAAGAACCAATGAGGTTTATTCTGGTGTTACGCAGCACAATTGAGCTTCAACAAGAACCAATGAGGTTCATTCTGGTGTTACGCAGCACGTTGGAGCTTCAGCAAGAACCAATGAGGTTCATTCTGGTGTTACGCAGCACGTTGGAGCTTCAGCAAGAACCAATGAGGTTCATTCTGGTGTTACGCAGCGTTGGAGCTTCAGCAAGAACCAATGAGGTTCATTCTGGTGTTACGCAGCACGCTTGAGCTTCAGCAAGAACCAATGAGGTTCATTCTCATGTTACGCAGCACGCTTTGAGCTTCAGCAAGAACCAATGAGGTTCATTCTCATGTTACGCAGCACGCTTTGAGCTTCAGCAAGAACCAATGAGGTTCATTCTAATGTTACGCAGCACGATTGAGCTTCAATAAGAACCAATGAGGTTCATTCTGGTGTTACGCAGCACAGTTGAGCTTCAACAAGAACCAATGAGGTTCATTCTCATGTTACGCAGCACGATTGAGCTTCAGCAAGAACCAATGAGGTTTATTCTCATGTTACGCAGCACGATTGAGCTTCTATAAGAACCAATGAGGTTCATTCTGGTGTTACGCAGCACGATTGAGCTTCAACAAGGACCAATGAGGTTCATTCTCATGTTACGCAGCACGATTGAGCTTCAACAAGAACCAATGAGGTTCATTCTCATGTTACGCAGCACGCTTTGTGCTTCAGCAAGAACCAATGAGGTTCATTCTCATGTTACGCAGCACGATTGAGCTTCTATAAGAACCAATGAGGTTCATTCTCGTGTTACGCATCACGTTTGAGCTTCTCAAGAACCAATGAGGTTTCTTCTCATGCGCCAAGCAAGTTAGTTTGAGCTTCTGTTTATGTTCGCTGATGAAAATGTTGACCAAACCACTCAATTCATATGTATTTTACGATCTCTTTATGAACTTTTGAAGCATCGAAAAATAGCATTTTCATTTTTGGGCGAACTTTCCTTTTAAAATTCAGCCTAATTTAAACTAAGTTAATGACTACCTTCATGTTTTTTCTTATTCTTAAGTTTATCTAAGAATGAAGACATAGACATCAAGCGTGATTGTATCATGAGATGCCTAAGTGTCTACCTAAACGAAGACACAGAGACACTCATCAAAGAATATGTGGTAAGTGTCGTCAACCTTCTCTCTTTGTTGTAAATGTCTTATTGATATATATACATTGATAGTTATGTTAATGTACAAAGTAAGGAAATTGTGAAATAAGAATCATTAAACATTGGTGTAGATAGGAAATTAATACATAATTCATGGAAAAACTATAACAGTACAACTATCACTTCAATTACATGAGTTGACTGAATCAATAGGAAATAAACAGTCTTGCTCCAAAAGCAAGTTTAAATAGATAGTTCACCCAAAAATGTAAATGTTGTCATTTACTCACCTCCAAATTGTTCAAACATGTACAAGTTTTCTGTTGAACACAAAAGAAGATATTTTGAAGAATTGTGGTAACCAAATGGTTGACTGTAGGCATTGACTTCCATAGCAGGAAAACAAAAAAGTACAATGGAAGTCAATCGCTATCATTCACTGTCTGGTTACCAGTGCTTTAAAAATCATCTTTTGTGTTCAACAGAAGGAATGCATTCATACAGGTTTGGAACAACATGAGGTGTGAGTAAAAGCAAAAATGGGTGAATATTTGGGTGAACTATCCCTTTAACTTGAAAACTGAATTTTGCAGCAATTAAACCACTTTGATGTTTTTCTGCAAATTAAGCCAATTGATCACAATAACTAGAACTGTGATGCATTTAGATTGGGTTGGCTTGCAGGTTTACAAAAGTATTTTAGTAATTTGGTGGCAAACTTTAAGGGCTTTGGCTAGCTATCTGGATTTTTTTCTAAACTGGATGGTTAGACAAATGGGTGATTTGTGTTCAAGTCTTTCTGATTGTATTTATACGCTTTGAAAAGCGTTCCATTTATTTTTACGTGTTTACATTTGACTGAGTCTACATATCTGAAATGTCAGTTAACAAAACATTGTGCCTTTATATTTCTGAATATAACACTATGACTGGCATTGGGACACAACTCATTATCTTTGTCTATTCTCCAGGACTGTGAAAGTGAAGAGGCTGATATGGGATAGCACAGACAACAATGGGAATATATGCCTTTCGGGCAGAGGGACCTTCAGATGTTGGCGTTGTTCTGGAGGGTTTGTGTGAAGTATCACATTTGGATGTGTGATGCCTTGTGGACTGATGAATGCCCTTAATATTGTAAAAAATTATTGACCTGAAAGATGAAAAAGGACAAGATTACGTGTTATTTTATACTTTTATTGAATCAAAAATTTCAAACTGAGATTCATTGTTTGTAAGTATTCAGACCCCTTAAATTTCTCACTCATTGTTATATTGCAGGCAGCCATTTGCTAAAATCATTTAAGTTCATTTTTCTCATTAATGTACACACAGCACCCCATATTGACAGAAAAACACAGAATTGTTGACATTTTTGCAGATTTATTAAAAAAGAAACACTGAAATATCACATGGTCCTAAGTATTCAGACCCTTTGCTCAGTACAAGCACCCTTTGATCTAATACAGCCACGAGTCTTTTTGGGAAAGAAGTTTTTCACACCTGGATTTGGGGATCCTCTGCCATTCCTCCTGGCAGATCCTCTCCAGTTCTGTCAGGTTGGATGGTAAACGTTGGTGGACAGCCATTTTCAGGTCTCTCCAGAGATGCTCGATTGGGTTTAAGTCAGGGTTCTGGCTGGGCCATTCAAGAACAGTCACGGAGTTGTTGTGAAGGCACTGCTTCGTTATTTTAACTGTGTGCTTAGGGTCATTGTCTTGTTGGAAGGTGAACCTTCAACCCAGTCTGAGGTCTTGAGCACTCTGGAGAAGGTTTTTGTCCAGGATATCCCTGTACTTGGCCACATTCATCTTTCCTCGATTGCAACCAGTCGCCCTTTCCCTGTAGCTGAAAAACACCCCACAGCATGATGCTGCCACCACCATGCTTCACTGTTGGGACTGTATTGGACAGGTGATGAGCAGTGCCTGGTTTTGTCCACACATACCGCTTAGAATTAAGGCCAAAAGTTCTATCTTGGTCTCATCAGACCAGAGAATCTTATTTCTCACCATCTTAGCAAACTCCAAGCGGCTTTCATGTTACTTGCACTGAGGAGAGGCTTCCGTCAGGCCACTCTGCCATAAAGCCCCGACTGGTGGAGGGCTGCAGTGATGGTTGACTTTCTACAACTTTCTCCCATCTCCGACTCCATCTCTGGAGCTCAGACACAGTGGTCCTTGGGTTCTTCTTTACTTCTCTCACTAAGGCTCTTTAGGACACGTGTGCTTTTAGGAACCTTAAGTGCAGCAGAAATTATTTTGTAACCATTGGCAGATCTGTGCCTTGCCACAATTCTGTCTCCGAGCTCTTCAGGCAGTTCCTTTGACCTCATGATACTCATTTGCTCTGACATGCACTGTGAGCTGTAATGTCTTATATAGACAGGTGTGTGGCTTTCCTAATCAAGTCCAATCAGTATGATCAAACACAGCTCGACTCAAATGAAGGTGTAGAACCATCTCAAGGATCAGAAGAGATATACAGCACCTGAGTTAAATATATGAGTGTCACAGCAAAGGGTCTGAATATTTAGGACCATGTGATATTTCAGTTTTTCTATTTTAATAAATATGCAAAAATGTCAACAATTCTGTGTTTTTCTGTCAATATGGGGTGCTGTGTTTACATTAATGAGAAAAAATGAACTTAAATGATTTTAGCAAATGGCTGCAATGTTTCAAACTTTCTGCAAACTTTCTGTGTGTGTGTATATATATATATAATATTTGTGAAATGAGCTTGTTTGAGGCAAAAACATTTTTATTAAAGAATATATATAATGTGAAACAATGTGGTCTGCCCATTTTTATTATATGTTGTGATTGGGGAGTAAATGGAGGAAACATATTTAAAATACATAAATATGTCTTTAAAATACATTGGGTTTATAATAAAATTACTTAAACATAAAGCATTTTAAGTAAATTGGGTTTATTACATAATAATACAAAATCCTGTTTCTTATTCATTTAAAACTAATTGGATTTATTGATGCTTTTACATAAATATTATTCTTACTTGTTAAATTTATATATGACTTACACATATATATTACATAAAGTTTATTACTTTTTTTATGTTAAAAATATGTAATCAAAATGGATGGAAAATTTATATGCAATCAAATTACATAAATCTTATTTATTGGGCCTAAATTTTTTTGAGTGTAGTTGAAGGTTTCTGTGACATATAATTTAAAATCATTAAGTGGAATAATAGTGCCTAGCTTCAACTGTTTCTGCAAAGCATTCGAGGTTGAAGGGGAATTGTAACGAAAGGCAATTTGACCAAATTCAGATTTTACAGCAGGTATAGTAAAAAGAATGTTATTTTTTGACCTGAGATTGTATGTATTGTTTTCAACCAAAGAGAAAACTGATAAATAAGAAGGCAACAACCCTATCACTGCCTTATATATAAAAATAAGCCAGTGATGCTGTCTACGAATTGAGAGTGGACGCAACTTGATAAACTGTACAAACTACAATGATGTGTACTACAATGATGAATACTCTGCTTTTGTAACAAAGCGTAAATCAGAATGGTAAATAGAATCCAATGAGCATAAAACATTATTGCTGCATGCATGTACAGAATATCTCCATAGTCTATAACAGATAAGAAGGTAGCAGCAACAAGTTCCTTTCTTACTTTTAAATTAAAACAAGCCTTATTTCTACAATAAAACCCCAGTTTAACTCTGGATATAGATATAATACTGCTCAGAAATGGTATAAATGTCTTTACACAGCAATTAGAACTGCATTCTATGAAACTTGGGATTGAGCAGGCACAATTTACTGGCTTTTATGCATTAAATGCGCATTACATCTTTGCACAGAATTGTAAAGAGGCACAGAGCATCCTTAAATGTTTTGAATAAAAGACCAGATCCATACATAGAATATCATAAACACTTGTGCTAGTAAGAAAAAACCTAGAAATCAGAACACCCAGCAACCACCCAGAATACCCTAGCAACCACACAGCAATGCTCTGGAAAATATCCACAACATCTAGCATTGTGGTGGCCAGTTATACATGGGCGACACTCACAGAAACAATCAAAAAAAATGGTATAATATAGTTGCTAGTAACATTTTTGTCCACACATACTGCCTTAATTACATACGCAGAAAAGCAACAGTAAAATACTTTAAAGAAAGACAAAATAGTCTAAATGAAATGATAAAAAAACCACACACAGATAAAATGATGTATAAAAGCATATAAGCTGAAAGAAATAATACGGCGCAATAAGTGAGGGGATGTGCAGCATAGCCAGACAAACCAGATGTGAAACAACCATTCCAGATCAGTCTCTAGCAGTCTATGAAATGCACAATGCAATAAAAGCAAAACTTGATTTCAACTCTTGACAAGAACATCTCGCTCGTCCTGAATTACTGACAGTCGACGCTTCCAAACATTACAGGTCTAATTAATTTCCCTTACGCTACATATATGATAGACAAAACATCCAAAATCTCTCAAGGTTAACCGTCTGATGTTGGAAAGCCTGCGTTAACCCGAGACAGTGTTGTGTTTGATCCACTGCTTAGCAACAGACGCACAACAGGCAGATGCATTAGACATCCGTCTCATCAGAGCAGCCTTTCTGTCCCCAGGTTTCATTTGCTGACAGAAAGCCAGGGAAGGAAACAGGTGCTTTTTTTTTGCCTTTTAGGGGCTTTGCAATAAATAAACATGAAGGCGAGAGCAGTGCTGCATGGGGCGGCAGTTGTCCTGATGTATTCCACACAGCACACTTCCCTCAATCAGCCTTAAGATGCCACAAAAGGAGCCAATCCATTTGAAGAGGAAGATGTCGGGCTTTTTGATCTCGCTCAAATTGATTAGGGTGTAGATACATAAAGGCAGGGGAGGAGAACGCCCTGCTAGAGGTCACGCGATGCTAATGTCCCCTTCAACGAACAGCGAACATATTTCTGAGCTACAAACTGTGGCGTTTAATGAATGTGCATGTTTGTGCGTATGTTGATAGGATTAATTCTAAAAATGAGCACGGATGTCCTTTTGATGCACTGCCAGATGGAATATGGATTTTTTTTTTCTCTTGTCATAGTCATTCGAGGGTTGTTTGCATGCCAATATGAAAACATAATCAATAGGTGACACCTGTCATATCGTCGGGCGTAATAGTTCCACATTTCGAATATTTCTCAACTTGAACATTGACTTTCTGTCAGCTGCGAGAGGAAAAAAAAGAGCGTTTTATCAATGTGTGCCACATTTTCGGTTATCGTTAAGATAGACATCACCTAAGGTTTAACTCGATGAGACACCAAAGCTCAAGCTTGGAGAATCACTCTTTCTGAGGACTAGAGAGGAGAACGCTTCATTATCCAAAAGCTGCAAAGCTTTGTACCATAAATAGAACAAAGAACGAAAAAGAAGATGTGTTTTCCTCATCCGTCCAATCGGAGCGCTCCATATCTGGCTTCATTTGTCTGTCACAGCCGATCTGGAGCAGGAACGAAAGGGGAAAAACCTCTTTCTGAAGAGGGGAAAGGAGATGGGAAAGCAGGGAGGAGGAAGGGCGAGGTTTCCCACTGTTTTCACCTCAATTGCTCAGGAAAAGGCAACAGTGGGCTGCAGAAATGTGGCGGGAGGAAGCCGCGTGAGCTTCAAACGTGCGGTCTGGTGAAGAGATATCGTTTGTGTGAGGAAGAGTGAAATGTCAGGGGCAGGTGGGTTATTCACTGCGCCGAGGTGAACCTCGTGCAGAGCGAGGGAGACCTGGGTAACAAAAAAACAGCAGGGTTTCTGACTGCTGACTATATTTATAAAGGTGACCGCGCGGCGCGCACCGCTTCAATGACAGACATAATCGTTATTTGACAAAATAGCCAATTTACAATTTTACAATGTTACCATCAAAATGTTTAACTTTCAAGAAAGCCAGTACAAAGTACAAACAGGGTAGCATCAAGAAAAAAAGTATACTATGCCTGTAAACAAAAAACATACTGCAAAAATATTAGTAACACAAACTAGAATAAGTCGTATGAATTATGCACAAAGACAATGCTTATACGTAACACTTTAGATACTGCATAGTGCATACTGCAAAATATGGTATGAGCAGTATGCATCCAAACTCATGTAGTCTTCCTCTTTTAGTTATAGTTTGGGATGCATACTACCATACTAATGCACTACGTATAATCCAATCACTTGCATCAAGGTACATTGCATACTGTTTGCAATATACTGCAAAAATAGTAAGTAAAAATGAAATAGTATGTGCTGTATGCATCCAAACCCATAAAGTTTAGAAGAGGAAGACTAGATCCAAAACTATGCGATTCCAAATCCACATAAACGTATTCAAAATATGGTAGTATGCATCAGAACCCATATTGTCTAGAAGAATTATATTAGGGACTATTCATATGCACGACTATACATACTGCAAAAACAGTAAAGAGTAGTATGCATTTCAATCTCATACAGTCTAAAAGAGGAAAATAATATATAAGACTACACATATGCACATAAGACTTTAAGACTACACACATTATGCAAATATAGTATAAGTATGCACCCAAACCTACAGTTGTGGTCAGAATTATTTGCACCCCTGATTAATATGATCAAAGATGGCTGTAAAAAATAAATATGCATTGTTTATCCTTTTGATCTATCATTCAAAAAAAGAAAGAAACACATTTAGCAAAAATCTATCCTTTAAAGTAAAAGAATGGAAAGTCGGGGGAAAATCACATTATGAAATAAATGTTTTTCTCCAAAACACGTTGGCCACTATTATTGGCACCCCTAACATTTTTTTATGAGTAAAAATCTCTGAAATATATTCCCATTAATATTTATATTTTTTAGAACACCAGGGTGACTAGGAAGATGAAATTGTCTAGCTATGACATCTAGTTTCACAGGAGTATAAATATGAGGAAACACAAAGCCCCTTAATCATTCATCACAATGAGTAAAACCAAAGAATATAGTTCTGATATTCAGCAAAACATTGTTGAGCTTCACAAAATAGAAAGTGACAGTAAGAAAATAGCTAAAGCTTTGAAAATCCCCATGTCCACCATCAGGGCAATGATTAAGAAGATCCAATCAACTAAAGATGTTACGAATCTGCCTGGAAGAGGACGTGTGTCTATATCGTCCTAATGCAGGAGGAGAGTTTGAGTGGACAAAGACTCTCCAAGGATCACAGATGAAGAATTGCAGAGATTAGTTGAGTCTTGAGGTCAGAAAGCCTAAAAAAAATGATCAAACAGCCCCTACATCACCACATGTTGTTTGGGAGGGTTTGAAGAAAAATCCTCCTCGCTCATCCAGAAACAAACTCCAGCATATTCAGCTGTCAGGCACAACTGGAAATTCAAAAGGGACCGGATTCTATAGTCAGATGAAACAAAAAAAAAGTAGCTTTTTGGCAGAAAACCCACCAGATGGGTTTGGTGCACACAGGGATAAAAAGAACCCCATGCCCACGGTTAAAAATACTGCTGGATCTTTAAAGCTACACTGTGTAACTTTTTTTGTTTATTCTTAGCTAAAAACACTCAAAAATATATGTTCTCATTAATGTATATTTACTTCTTTCAAGTAATAAAGTATTCTAGTAAGTTTATAATATGCCATTGAAAATACATACGGGTGAGGGGTTCGAATGCGCGTCGCCATGTTGCCCCTCCATCTTGAAAGTACATTAGCCAAAGAGGGACATACCAGTAAATTCAAGCTTCGCCTTTCGCGTTTTAACACTCGATGGCACCATGTCGAATGTGAAGAGGGGGATTGCTTGAGACTGATATAGCCTACAATGTAAACTTTGCCTTACGCTAGTGATGTCGTACAATATACAGAATAACGATCGCACCGATAAAAGTTACTTTACTAAGATTCGCTGGCATTCGTCTGGGAACCTGATCGCTGATGTTAGCAATGAAATGGCAAAAAATAACGAAAAGTTAAAACTATTATTCATTTTACATAGATGTCATAACCTACTTGTTAACTGACAATTAACTGCAAATTATAATAGTTTTCTAAAGTAACCTCATCACTTGATCGAACTGGAAGCCATATTAATCTTGGACTAAATCAGCCACCGTAGGTGTTAAAACGAAATCGGAATTGAGAGGAACAGAAACTAATATTCACTGGATGGTCACATACCTTTTCACCGCTAGATGGGGGAAAATATCACACAGTGTAGCTTTAATGTTGTGGGCTTATTTTCAGGTCCTGGACATCTTGTTCAGATACATGGTTTGTATCAAATACCAACAGATAAAAAATCAAAACCTGACAGCTTCTGCTAGAAATCTTATAATGGGCCGTGGTTGGGGCTTCCATCAGGACAACGATACAAAACAATATCAAAATCAACACAAAAATGAGTGTAAAATAGTATGAGTAGTATGGTAAGCATCAGAACCTGGAAGAATTATATTAAGGACTATTCATATGCAAGACTATACATACTGCAAAAATAGTAAAGAGTATGCATTTCAATCTCATACAGCCTAAAAGAGGAAGATGATACATAATACATATGCACATAAGATTTTAAGACAAAAATAGTATAAGTATGCCCCAAACATATATAGTTTAGAAGAGGAAAACAATATCCAAGACTATACATGCACATAACACTAAACCTACTGAAAACCTAGCATTAGTATGGTAGTATGCATTCAAACCTACACTCACCTAAAGGATTATTAGGAACACCATACTAATACTGTTTGACCCCCTTTCGCCTTCAGAACTGCCTTAATTCTACATGTTATTGATTCAACAAGGTGCTGAAAGCATTCTTTAGAAATGTTGGCCCATATGGATAGGATAGCATCTTGCAGTTGATGGAGTTTACATTTTACATCGTCATCAAAATTAATTCTATATTATCGCCCAGCCCTAGATGGACATGGTCAGAAACAATGCTTAGGTAGGCCATGGAATTTAAACGATGTCCAATTGGCACTAAGGGGCCTAAAGTGTGCCAAGAAAACATCCCCCACACCATTACACCACCACCACCAGCCTGCACAGTGGTAACAAGGTATGATGGATCCATGTTCTCATTCTGTTTACGCCAAATTCTGACTCTACCATCTGAATGTCTCAACGGAAATCGTGACCCATCAGACCAGGCAACATTTTTCCAGTTTTCAACTGTCCAATTTTGGTAAGCTTGTGCAAATTGTAGCCTCTTTTTCCTATTTGTAGTGGAGATGAGTGGTACCCGGTGGGGTCTTCTGCTGTTGTAGCCCATCCGCCTCAAGGTTGTGCGTGTTGTGGCTTCACAAATGCTTTGCTGCATACCTCGGTTGTAACGAGTGGTTATTTCAGTCAAAGTTGCTCTTCTATCAGCTTGAATCAGTCGGCCCATTCTCCTCTGACCTCTAGCATCAACAAGGCATTTTCGCCCACAGGACTGCCACATACTGGATGTTTTTCCCTTTTCACACCATTCTTTGTAAACCCTAGAAATGGTTGAGCGTGAAAATTCCAGTAACTGAGCAGATTGTGAAATACTCAGACCGGCCCGTCTGGCACCAACAACCATGCCCCAAACGGTTACAGGTGCGAATGACAGTTTCAGTGCAGCTTCAAAGGGCTTTAAACCATACCAGACGATGAATAAGGGTCTTATCTAGCCAAACGATCAGTTTCTGCGAGAAATGGAGCAATATTTATGCTATTATTTTACCTCTTATTAGACGAGCGTGATCATCTCTGAGCTCCCCAATAACTTCCGCCAAGTGAGGTCAAATACGAGCATGGTCATCGATCTAGATCGTAGATGCCTCATTCTACTGATCCGTGCAGGGGCTAATGAGGCATCTACGTATACATCTATGACCACGCTTGTATTTGACCTCACTTGGCGGAAGTTATGGCGGAGCTCAGACATGATCACGTTTGTCTGATAAGAGGTCAAATAATAGCATAAATACTGCTCGGTTTCTCGCAGAAACTGATCGTTTGGCTAGATAAGACCCTTAATCATCGTCTGCTATGGTTTAAAGCCCTTTGAAGCTGCAAAAGCCTAAAGCCCTGTTTTCCTCATGGGGACCAAACAAGGACAAGGATTTCGGATATTGCCATCTTTGTGGGGACATTTTGTCCCCATACCGTAGGGATTACCAGGACACACACACACACACAAACTACAGATAATTTTGGTTTAGAAGGGAACCATTGCCTCTGACAAAAATTCACATTGAGCAACAGCGCACAACTGCTTTTTCTGTGCTGTACATTAGGCAACCGGACCCATCATCCATCATGCCGACCAGCGTCTGCACAGCTGCTGGGTAAATCCCCGCTCATCTAAATGTCATCTCGCACACACAGACCCGAGCATCGACGGCTCTCTCCACCAGACCAGCCGCAACAGATGTGGCCTCGGCCCTTGCTATTTAAATCCGGCCACCTGATGCCCGAGGCTGCGAAGTGAAGCTCTGGCGGCACAGCATGGGTGAGCGCGGCTCGTTCACACACATTTATCATGATTTGTACAGGGTGCCCTCCTTCCTTTAACACTCTTCATCATATCCAATCATCAGATGATTATGTTTTCAGACCGAGTATGAAGTGTAAATGTGCTCCGAATACAGACGCTGCATGAGAATACTACCAATTTATTACAGATATTATTTTAAAATTTCAACTATGCATCTTTATTAATACTGTCAATCAATTTAAATTTTGATCAAATTAATTATTAATAACATTCTGATAAATGAATAACATATGTCAATATTTGTTGAGAAAAGCATCCAATTGAAGATAATTCAAAGACATTACGTTATGGATGTTTGTAAGCTTGGATTAGTTTACTGTAATGGGAAACACTGAGGGCTAAAGACCTGACAGATACATTGTGTCCAGCTCACTGCCAACTTCCATAGCGCAGAAGTAGCTGAAATTGGATATTCCGAATTGATATTTATTTCCTCTCCTCCAGAGATAGTAAAGGAAATCTTAGGAGAAACCTAGAAATGTAATTTAAAAGCAATTTAACAGGACAGAACACAGTTGGGCCTGAAGGAGAGAAACAGAGATGAGGACAGTGCTGAATCCAACACCAGAATGATGAAACTCTCCTCTGAATTACTCCTCTTTCAATCCCTCAAGCTTTCCGTCACACTGTGCGTTTTTCATGTTCATAACTCACGTTTTTCATGTTCTTCCAGAACAGACATTCTAACTCTGTTCCAGACCAAACTTAGGCTGCTGTACGACGTCTAAAACTGAAGCAGCGTGTCAATGTTCCAAAGAAAAAGAAAATGCAACACATTTTCCATTAAAAAGTACTAAAAAGTACAGCGGTGATGAAAAATTTGAGTTTGGTAAGTCTTTTATGTTCACCAAAGGCAAACTGATAATTTTTTTCCTGATTCTTTGATAAATAAAGCTCAAAAGATTAGCATTTATTTGAAATAGATCAAATAAATGTAATCAAGTAATCTCCATTGGAATCACCTGTCGGATGTAGGATATTCCTTTGTCTGACTTCTGTGCATTAAGATGTTCCACGGTCTGATGGTTGGAAGATGATATACAAATAAACAAAGTGACAACACTATATTTAGATTTGCAGGTGTTCAATTGTCAAAGAAGTGTGCAACAACAGGCATTGTCAGCATGCTAATGCCGGTCTCTAATGAAATCAACTGTGTGCAGCTTTTAAAAGATGAGCTAGTTGTATGAAATGACTCTTTATTTGCAATGACTATGTAAAAAGACACTTGCTTGTACTATAACGTTTAAAGTCAGACATTTACGAGTCTCCATTACAGTTAAGATGTTTCTATATTAGGTAGCTAACTATGTAGACTAACTACGCAACCACCAGTGTGTAATACAAAGACAAATGACAGAGAGTAAAAGTACCACAAGGGCCAACCAGAGCCAAACAAACAGAAGGTTCAAAAAATGGTTGTGTGGGACATTTTTTAGGCAAGATTCTTCATGTGCAAATATAGTCCCTTCTCTCCAGTGTAATGTCAAGGCGAGGTGGATACCGTGACATTTCTGCAGGATCAAGGTCAGTGCAGGGGCTCCTTTGCTGGTGCAGGGAGGAGTTGTCTTTCAGTAGTGGGTGACATTTAGACTGGAGTCCACTAATGTGGTGCAACTCCCCTTGGAAAAGGTCTGGCTACAGCGGGGAGAGGAGGGGAGAACACACATGCAGTCTACTGAACACAAACATCATTCATGAACCTACAAGAAGTCATATTTGCAAAGGAAAATGTGCTAAAAATTTTTTGCATTGCAACCAAAGATATCGATTTGTCAATTCAAACATATGTACAATAATAAAATGGACATTTAGTTTCCAGTAAAAGAACTAAAGCCTTGTCCACACATACACAGGTATTTTTATAAACAGAGTTTTTTCTCCTCTGTTTAAAAAACACACTATGAAGCGCTGTCAAGAGCATGCCAAACCAACATGTGGCAATATAACCCTAAAGCCATGTTGGCCAATCAGAAGCCTGGAAAAAAGGTTATTGCCGGTTCCGGTTTTGATGTAACAAGCCAAAACCTCTGGTTTCACTGACCACATGACACCACTGCAACTAAGTTTCTAAAAATGTTCACGCACGTTTAGGTTATTTCACCCAGACATTCTGTCATTAATTACTCACCCTCATGTCGTGCCAAACCCATAAGACTTTAATTCATCTTCGGAAAACACATTAAAATAATTCGACTTCAAAGATACTTGAAGATATTTTCAATTTTATTTACAAAATATTAATCTCCAAAGCACGTTAACTCAACAATCATAATTTTATGCCTAATCAGTATATATATATATATATATATATACACACACACTCACCTAAAGTATTATTAGGAACACCTGTTCAATTTCTCATTAATGCAATTATCTAATCAACCAAATCAAATGGCAGTTGCTTCAATGCATTTAGGGGTGTGGTCCTGGTCAGAATGAGAAAGAAAGGTGATTTAAGCAATTTTGAGCGTGGCATGGTTGTTGGTGCCAGACGGGCCGGTCTGAGTATTTCACAATCTGCTCAGTTACTGGGATTTTCACGCACAACCATTTCTAGGGTTTACAAAGAATGCTGTGAAAACATCCAGTATGCAGCAGTCCTGTGGGCGAAAATACCTTGTTGATGCTAGAGGTCAGAGGAGAATGGGCCGACTGATTCAAGCTGATTCAAGCTGAAGAGCAACTTTGACTGAAATAACCACTCATTACAGCCGAGGTATGCAGCAAAACATTTGTGAAGCCACAACACGCACAACCTTGAGGCGGATGGGCTACAACAGCAGAAGACCCCACCGGGTACCACTCATCTCCACTACAAATAGGAAAAAGAGGCTACAATTTGCACGAGCTCACCAAAATTGGACAGTTGAAGACAGGAAAAATGTTGCCTGGTCTGATGAGTCTGGATTTCTGTTGAGACATTCAGATGGTAAAGTCAGAATTTGGCGTTAACAGAATGAGAACATGGATCCATCATGCCTTGTTACCACTGTGCAGGCTGGTGGTGGTGGTGTAATGGTGTGGGGGATGTTTTCTTGGCACACTTTAGGCCCCTTAGTGCCAATTGGGCATCGTTTAAATGCCACGGCCTACCTGAGCATTTTTTCTGACCATGTCCATCCCTTTATGACCACCATGTACCCATCCTCTGATGGCTACTTGCAGCAGGATAATGCACCATGTCACAAAGATCGAATCATTTCAAATTGGTTTCTTGAACATGACAATGAGTTCACTGTACTAAAATGGCCCCCACAGTCACCAGATCTCAACCCAATAGAGCATCTTTGGGATGTGGTGGAACGGGAGCTTCGTGCCCTGGATGTGCATCCCACAAATCTCCATCAACTGCAAGATCCTATCCTATCAATATGGGCCAACATTTCTAAAGATTTCGAGCACAACAACGAGTTTGAGGTGTTGACTCGGCCTACAAATTCCTCAAATCTCAATCCAATCGAGCATCTGTGGGATGTGCTGAACAAACAAGTCCGATCCATGGAGGCCCCACCTGCAACTTACAGGACTTAAAGGATCTGCTGCTAACATCTTGGTGCCAGATACCACAGAAAACCTTCAAGGGTTTTGGCAGCAAAGGGGACCAACACAATATTAAGAATATATTAGCAATATTCATAATATTATGCCTGATCGGTGTGTGTGTGTATTATATATATATATATATATATATATATATATATATATATATATATATATATATATTCATGGGAATGGAATAAAATAGTTCAGGCATCGAAAAAACAAGCAAACAAACAAACAAACAAACAAATAAATAAATAAATATAATAAAAATAAATGAATATTGATCGACTACCAAAATGCCTTGAGCACCTTATTGCAACAGACATACACTAGAAACGCACTAAAAGAGAAATTGACCCCACAAAGGATACTGCAATAACACCTGTATGTGTGATGATAAATCCTGCAAGCTAGTTATGTGCTCTAGGAGGGGACAATAATCTGACTGTAGTACGTCCACAGACACAATGCGCTCGAATGCATATGGATGACTCCAGAGAAACGTGAGGGCTGGAACGGAACAAAGGTATGCGGCCGCATTAGTATTCCGCTCACTGGCCTGCACCCTGCCGGCCTTCCCAGCATTCTCCTCAGCGAACACCGGCACACATACGCTTGTTATTAAACTACATCCGCCCATCCAAACCATGCTTCCTCATTAATATTTATCTCACTTAATACAAAGCTCATGCATTTTTTGATTAATGTAAAGGTCTTTTCCCCCCAAATAACAACCAGGGGCATGTGTGCAGGGATCATGCATATTAATGCAAGCACGAACACGTGCGTGTTTGTGTGTGTGCTGTGTTTGTTCTGGTGGCTGTCACTCTGACAAGCCGTCCGTCACTGCTGGTCTGCTGCTGCCACACCACAGTTTCTCAAAAGCTGGGCTGATGGGTGCGCACTGGGAATGGACACAAGCAAATCCACACACAGAAAGAGCTCCTGAGAAACTGCATTGTTGGTGTAAGTCAAATAACAGAATTAATATAGTGAATAAAATCATCGAACAGCCATAGAGTAACAGAATAGCGATAATATTGGGAACAACAGCGTGCTTCTTACCGCATACTGTGCAGTATGTAGGGTGAATTGAAGTAAATTTGTGATTGACATAAAAGAAAAAATATCCAGTTTATCTAAATTCATACTACTACTTCTTACTCATTTTAAAAGTAGTATGCAAAACAGTATGCAATGGCAGACGTTTTAAAGAGTAGTATGCTACACTGTCACATGATCATGTCACATTTTAATCCAATTCTTATGGGAATTCCATGCATGAAATTTGCTATACACTACTGCTCAAAAGTTTGAGGTCAGTTAGATTTTTATTTTTTTAAATAAACTAATACATTCAGCAAGGATGCATTAAATGGATTCATTTAAATTGATAACAGTAAAGACTTAAATAATTTTTAATAAATGCTGATGTTTTGAACTTTCTATTAATCAATGAATCATGATAATATTGCATTACGGTTGCCAGTTCCCACACAAATATTAATCAGCACGAGTGTTTTTTTACATTGATAATAATAAGAAATGTTTCTTGAACAGCAAATCTGCATATCAGAATGATTTCTGTTATCATGTGACACTGAAGACTGGAGTATTGATGCTGAATATTCAGTTTTGCTATCACAGGAATACATTATATTTTTCAATATATTAAAATAGATAGCATTTACCAGTCTGTATGGAAGAACAACATGTTCTAGAGAGACAAAGTTACTGAAACAACATGAGAGAGTAAAGGCGTGATCACAATTACCCTACAGCAATAAAGTGAATTCAATACAAATTTACCCGACTGGGAATTCTGCTTGACGACAAAAGATTTTGAGATTTTGAGTCGATCATAACTCGCCATGTTGACCAACAGAAAGCTGCCTGTTTCTTAGTGACTTCGTGCATCACTACACTATTGACAATAGACCACAAACTTTTCCCCTGAAAATATTACTAACGTGACCGCACCTTAACCCTCTCATACGGTCCTCATTTCCCCTTTACACAGGGTCTTTAGGGTCCGCACCCCCCACACATTTACAGAGCGGATGTATAAAAAGATACCGTTTTTTTAATACAAATGATACATCATTTGAAAGGAAACCTGTAGGAATTACAGTTTTAGAAATAAAGTGTTTTGACCATATACATCCAGCAGAGGGCCATAGAGATCCATTCATTCTTCCAGACGTGGCCAACTGCTCCTATCACAACTTTTTGTGATGTTTTGTGAATATATACATATATACAAAAAAAAAACCTTAAGTCAGATTGTATTCACAAAGTATTTATTTTCGATAAACCAAATCTAAAACAAAAATCACTAAATTAAGTATGTAAATAAAATCAATAGCAATAATCAGAAATGAAGAGGAGTTTATGTGTGTGAGGTCTCACCTCTTCATATCTCACCCCTAATTTTGCTTGCCAAATTCTATTCAAAGGCTGTCTGTTGCAGTCAAATCTGTGTGTGTTTGCAACGTTTGTTCCACACTGCATTTGTGCTCTAGTACCAGGCCTTTATTTCTGCGTGAAAAATTTCAGATGTATGCCGGATTTATTGGTTTCATTGAAAAATGAGAACCTTTTTATTTTTTTGCTTTTCCCTTTCATTTTCAGTGAACATCCTGAGTGTGATTTTTTTTTACATACCTTCAGAAAAACCAAATCAAACTCAGTTTGTGTGTGTGCGTGTGTGTGTGTGTGTGTGTGTGTGTGTGTGTGTGTCCTTGTTTATATTACATTGCGGGGACCAAATGTCCCCATAAGGATAGTAAAACCTGAGTAAAACCTCCACTTTTCAAAAGGCTTATGAATCACACAGGATGAGTTTTAGAAAGTAAAAATCCAGAATGTTTCCTGTGATGGGTAGGTTTAGGGGCAGGGGCAGTGTAGGGGGATAGAATGTACAGTTTGTACAGTATAAAAACTATTACACCTATGGAGAATCCCCACAAAGATAGTGAACCAGACGTGCGTGTGTGTGTAATGACATGGGTATGACATAGGTATTACAAAAAGAGGGTGAAATATGAGGACGTTCCCCATGTCCTCACTTTTCAAAATGCTTATAAATCACACAAGATAAGGTTTTTTTCACAGAAAGTAAACTGCGCAGTCTCCTGTGATGGATAGGTTTAGGGGCAGGGGCAGTGTAGGGGGATAGAAAATACGGTTTGTACAGTATAAAATGCATTACGCCTATGGAATGTCCCCCACATTTCACAAAAACAAACGTGTGTGTGTGTTTAGATTGATAATGTTACAAAAGTCACAAAATCTCGTGCCACTGAGATGAGGGAACATTTTTTTATTTCTTATGAGGGAACATCAAATGGACCCCAAAGGCCACATGAGGGTTAAAAGACAAAGAAACAAAAATAAGGAACAGAGTTTGATCTTTCTTTTTATTGTGAGGGAATCTATTAAATGGAAGACAGGTTGTTTTTGTATAAAGCCGTCTGCTGAGGAAACCAACCAACTGAATCCGACCACGATGATTCATTCTCGTCTATCCCCTATAATTCTGTCTGTTGGCCTTTGTATTTTTTCTCATCATCTCGGCCGCTCTCCCTCACTGTAGTAGACAAACCCCCAACACACCCACATCCGTACAATCTCTCGTCTCGGCAAGGGGGATGCGATCGCCTTGTATTAACATACTTAGGCACGGGGGCGGCAGAGCCATTACCTAGCAACAGAGGCAGCAGTGATTGGCTGGTTCCATCATATGTTAAAGGGGGCTTGGTTGGGCTGAAATAGAAGGTTATTTTCTGCCCGTGTCATCTCTGTTCGTCACATCGGAATGACACGCTAAGGGGCTCCTCCCCCCACGGCCTGCCTCATTGACAGAAAGGGCAACAGACCGAAACATCTCCCGGCAGAAACTAACTACGGCACCCACGGCATTCAGACGCGCCACGTCAAAAAGAGCACAGCACTCATGAAAATATGTTACATCACACGCGGTCTTCACTTTGTCAGATGAAATTTGGAGCAAATGCTTGCAGCAGACACAAGGAGTGACAACGAGGAATCTCATTACATTTCTTTGCTACCGTGATAGTCAATTCCGACACCAAACTCACGCTGAATAACTGATATCTACGGGAGATAACTGGTGGGAGGAGCCTAAGTAAACACCATTTTGACCCTAAAGTGCTCTGCTTTCATTCTGTTCAACTGGACACAGCTATTTAATGAGTAAACAGTAAGTTGGTCTTGTACCATGCTGAAGAGGCTTATTTTGCAATTATGACTGGCTAACTGTACATTGTCGTTTATTACAAGCATTCATACATATCAAATGAATGTATATTAAAGGGATTGTTCGCATAAAAAATTAGATATGACTTTCTAGCAGAACACAAAAGATGAATTTTTGAAGAAAGCTGGGACCTAAAGAATACTGGACCCCTTTGATTTTCCTTGTAGACAAACATAAAACCAAAAACATATTTTGTGTTCCAAAAAAAAAAAGGTTAAACAGGTTTGGAACGACATAAATAAATGAGGTAGTGTTGTCAAAGTTATCAATATTTTTATATATCTCGATACAGAAATATCTAAAACGCTTTTAATACTCCTTTTCTGAAGTATCGATACAACGATACCAGCTGTGCTTCCTCTCACTCAGGTACCCATGTCTTGAATTTTGCCACAGGGTTACAGGTATTGAGCACAATTTTAGTAACTCCCGCAGGTTTGGCCCTCACATCAAAAGCATGTGCACCACTGATCAGTGCCACTCTCATTAAGCTGCCTATCAAACAGCTTGCGAGTACCAACTTGACTTCTTTTTCATGGCTTATTGCACTTAAGTGATCAAATACGTACAAAATGATGTCAAAATGGCCATCATGCCGAGTATTCAGATAAATACATGCATGTTTTGGAATGTGAATAGTTTAGAGAAAATGCATGTTGAGTAACAGCAGGCTATATTGGATCTGTGCATAAGCTCTTAAAGTGACAACAGCCTAATAAACCTCTCATGTCTTTCATTTTAATCAAAGAACAAAAGACAGAGAAAATCACTCGCTCACTTGTCTGAATAACTTTTGTATCTTTAATTGTAAGCATTAATCTGTATTTCATTTTTTAAATGAAAACTACCCAGTGCTATTTGTCATTTGATTACTTTCATTTCTGTAGTATTTCTTACCTGGATACTACTGTGAGATTCACCTTAAAGCCATGCTTATTTTAGTTATTTCCCCGTGGTATCGAAAATTGTATAAAATATCGATATTTTTCAAGGTATTGTATCGAAGTTTGAAATTCCAGTATCGTGACAACAAAGTAAATTTTTTTGCCTGGGAAAAGTGTCAGTTCACAGTATAGCGGTCAATATATACTATTTAATGCATCCTTGCTGAATCTAAAAGTATTTATTTTAAAACTTTTGAACAGTAGTATATAAAATGTGACCGCAGAAGGCCAATGAGTATTGATTATTCTAGACAGTCAAGTAATATGATAATAACGTTGCCCGTTAAAACGTGCAAAGCCATGGGCAGCATTCCAGTTCACATTTTAAAGTATGTAGAGCGAATACCGGTAAAGTGGGACAGTTCAATTCCTAAACTAGTATGAGATGACATTGAGGAAGCCATTGGGATCATATTTTAAAAACAACACCAATGACAATCTATCAGAAGTTGTCCCATTCATCAATATGCACCCTACATTGCCGTTAATTGGAATGTGTATATGTGTATACAGATCATTTACTCACCCTCATGTCTTTCCAAACATGTATGACTGACTTTCTTCGAGAACACAAGTAGATTTTGTTGTTGTTCATACAATGAATGTCAATGGGGTCCAATATTGTTTTTATCCACAATGTTCTTCAAAATATCTTTTGCTTTCTGCATAAGAATGTAAGTCATACAGGTTCGGAATGACTAGGGTGAGTAAATGATGAGAGAATTCTCCTTTTTTGGTGAACCATCCCTTTAAGTATGCAAGACTATATACCAGTTTTAGATTCAGTTTCAGTTTAACCACATACAGTCAGCATTTTTCATTATTAAGCAAGTTCATATGTTAGTTCATTATTATGTAACTTTTAGATTCAAACATTCAAAATCTGCACTTAAAATGTTAATGTTGTCCTCAATGCGCTATAGAAGCCAAGGATGTACATTTAAATAAAAAAAATAGAACACTATCTAGGGACCTCTGTTATTACTATTTCCAAAGTGGCGCACTAATCACCATTTTGCATACTACTTAGTCTGGCTAGCATGCAAATTTGGGATGCAACTATGCAAGGCGTGCTGTCTTCAGCTGGGGTGGAATATAAAATGGACAGCTGATACATGCATATTAAACAAAGACATTAGAATTCAGCAGAAATATGAAGTCATTTAAAAGGAACAAATGAAATGTTAACATTCACCACAAGTACCCTGGTGTACGAGTTGGCTCCTTAGACCTACTTCCTGCAGATCTGGAGCGTTTCTCTCAATTATGCGGCTGGTGTACGACCATAAGAGCAGCGACAGCTGCAGCAGAGGGAGTGAGTGACGTATGATTAATATCCAGAGCCATGGACAGTAAATGTAAGAAAAACAAGCCGCAAGAGCAAATGGAGAGTGCACTTCATAAATATGCACTACACCCTGGTATAAATCTGACAGCGTGAAGGAAATACAGCAGGGACCTGAGAGACCGAAGCAGTCCATCGAGGCTGAGAGAGGAGCTCGGTGAGTTGGGGTTTCATTAATCACCGTGAAGGAACAGGGAGTTTGGGCGGCACTGCTCTCCTCTACAGCTCAACATCTGTGCCAGGACTGGCGGCTGCCATTAGCAAACAGGCTGCAATACATTAGACTCGCTGTCTGTCGTGGTCAGCGCAGGTAAAGAGTTTTAAAAGTGGGCCTTCTGAGTATTTGCAGTATAAGTCAACACAATACACAATACTTCCATGAAGAACATTTAACATCCATAGAATCTTTCCAACACAAAAGTGCTAAAGGTTCTTCTGATTATTAAAATATTCCTCACACTCTTTAAGAACTCTTTCTTCTACAGCATCTTGGGGCCTTTATTTTTAAGAGCGTACTTCTATAATATGATGCATTTACAACCAAAACAAGATATTCCCATTGGGAATGTGAAAAGTGGACCCCAATGGTGAGAAAAAGTAAAAAATGAGGAGGTCTTGATGATGTTGCAGAAAATGAAATTTGGGTAACATTTTATTTTAAGGTGATGCAGTTACACGTTGGTTATACATGTACTTTCTATAATAATAACAGTAAATTATGCATAATTACAAGTAAATAACCCTAAACCAAACCTAACCGTAAGTAAGTACATGTAGTAAGAACAATAAAACTACGTCACCATAAAATAAAGAGTTACACTTTATTTTAAGGTGTCATTGTTATCATGTAATTATATATTTAAGTACTGAGTAATATTAATTAACTACATGTACTTATGGTAGGATTAGGGTTTGGTTGAGAACAAGTGGTTGACCAGGAATGTGTATTACAAAAGTAAAATGTGTTCAAATTAGATTTTATGTTGACTTTGGTGCCATTTAAGGAGGTGAACTTGAAGGGAACTGCTTTGTTCATGTGAACCAATAATCAATAAAGAGGCGTCTTGGTGGTGCCTGTGTTTTTTAGAGATATGTAGGAAATATCGATGCGATGTGACTTCTTTTGACGTTGATTTAGATGAATTTAAAAAGGGACGAGATAGTATAGTCAATAAGCTATTGGACAGCTCAAAACAAGTAGTATGCAATTACCACCAAATCCATGAAGCAGCCTGCAATACCACATACTAACCAGCAGGAGTCCTCCTGACTATAGTGGATACAGCAAAAGAGTGTGAATGAGCAAATCACAACCTTTAAAAAGACGACGCAGGCGTTCAAGGGTGTGAATGAAGCCCTATGATTTAAAACCGCACTAGCTATGACTCATCCTCGCTCTGAACTCCCTCGGTGGATATTACATATATCTGATTATCGTGCAGACAACATGGGAACACGAGGTTGATTTAGCCACTGGCTAGGATTCAGTAATGGCTTTTAAATTTGGGAAAAGCTGGGCAATGTTTTCTGGGAAGCTGTAAAATGCTGAGGACACAAAGTGGAAAAAGGAAAGCTGGAAAGCTGTAGTGGACTCAGTGGACTCTTTGGCCCACATTTCAGCAAGATTTCAAAGTTGAACCAAAAAATGTGCTATGGAATGTGAATAAGTACAACCAAACCGCCAGAATTCACCCCAGGCTAGTGGGACGTCGGACTCCTGGAGCGGCTCTGGTTCTGATTACCAGAAATGTGGACGGGTCGGACGGATGAAACAAAAGAAGTTTGGCTCCAGAACAAAAACAAAATCATGATGAGAAGCGAGATAAATGATGGACAGCGGCCAAAACCAGTGAGAAAACAAGAGAGATAGACGCTGACCATAAATCAACCTTCAGTCAGATAGCTGTAAAATACACACATAAAACCTTCACTTTACAAAATCAAGGGCATTATTTTTCATCACACCTATAGTGCTACTAAAATCATTGACATGGAAAAAACAACAGCTGTTTCATAAAGCTTTGAAATTTGGAAGAAAATGTTATTTTGCAGCGGTTACTTGCTAAAGTCTAAAAGTCTATTCACACCAAGAATGATAACTACAACGATAGCTATATCAGCATTCACACCAAGCACAATATTGTTCTGTTTATTCTAAGCATGTGCACCATGCTTATGTCATCTGCCTTTAAATGCTCAAGCTCGTTAAAGCAGGACGGATTCTGATTGGCTGTCAATGTTTTTATCGGTCATCAGCTGGAGAAAAAAAATCGTTCTGAAAGTGATTCTAACTATATTGCTTCTCTGTGCCATTGTGATTATAGTTGTGGTGTGGACTCTGATATCATTTTATATTTAGAATAATTTTTAGAACTATATCTTTATCATAAGAGCCATAAGTCTCTATGGTGGTCTATATATTTCACCCATTTAAGTAATAGCACACAGTGCATTTTTTTTAATATACATTTTTATAGAAAAATATTGTGAGGCAACAGTTGAAACCTATTAATGTGCAAGTTACATTACCATACACGGATACAAATTGTAAATGTTTATCACATTATATACAATTTTACTATGACTGTCAAATCTATGGTTTAAGTAAAAATTATGAATACCATAAAATATGTGAAAAACAAAAAATACATTCCCAGAAGTCTCTGTATGACATCAGTGACTATTTTTTATATAAATAATTTTGTTACCTTCGTATTTAACCCATTTATTGCATTATTTTAGTGTCATGAAAGTTACCCTGATGGTGTTTTGTCTGTGTGTGTGACTGTGCACTGTCTCTATACACAAGTATTGACCATGTTTTATATTTTTTAGGAGTTATCATGTGGCTTTCTTAATCCCTTGTATTACATTTTAAGGTAGCTTTGCATATTATATTCATTAATTAAATATAGTTATAAGATGCATACAGCCACTAATATGCCACCCCATAATACCTGAAACACTACAATGAATTTGTGGCAAAAGCTGCCGATTTTTTCTGTAAATGTAACAGGATATTTTTCACATTTCCTCTCCTCCAAATGCCACATGATTTCAGGAGTCATTCACGTCAGTAGCACAAACAGTGGATGACAAAATGGACGTTGAAGCTTATTACTTACAGTTAAGTACTAAACTACTGACAGATGCAATCCTAGACTTCTAACGCAGATGTCCACATGCAAAAATGCCACAAAACCTCCTCTACACTAGAGGAAACTGTATGTTCCCATGGACCGCATTCATTCAGGAGGGCTCTGAAAAGAGGAAAAGAAAAACAGGATATCTGGAGACTAAAAAGACCTAGACTTAACAACCAACCACACCACCCCAGGTCTGCTTCTCCATGGTAACAGGCATCTTCTCTCACCCCCCTCCCGCCTCTTTTAGCGGGGCTCTCCAGATTGGCACGCAACAGTTCAAGACAGACACAGCAGCTGATAGCAGGTCACGCCTTCTCGCCGTAGAGGAGGTGGGGAGAGTCACTGTGTCTGCTGATTAGTAATCAAAACACAGACCCGCTCTGAATCCTGGGGGTTGAAAACTGAATTATACATTGCCACTGCCAATCAGACCATGCACTCCTTCATTGGCATTCTATTTAAAGAACAGACTCCATCTCCTAATCACACTGAAGACATGAAGAGCCACACAATCTAATGCCATGCCAGACTACAGTGCACCACACATGGCATTTTGCGGGAAATGTCAGAGACGGTGCCAATCACGATTCGGTAATATTCCTCCACTAAAGGCAGTATATGGAAATTTTGCAAAGCTAGGCAAGCATCAATGTTACTATTTCTTATACTTGGGGTTAAGGATTTGAGCAAACGTATAACGTTTTGGAGCCTATGTGCTCCACGTGGAGGGATAATCACTGGCACAAGACAACAGCTAAAGAGGTGTATGTATTTAATTTGAATAAAGACCTTCAAACTTGCATAAGGACGCACATTTTGGGGTAATCATTCCTCATACACTCTAAAAAATGCAGCATTTTTGAGTGTTGTCACAGAGCCTGTTTTATTAAGTTGGGAGTTATAAATACTAAATAAAGTGTGAGATTTTAACCTGGTTTAATGTGCAGATCTGACAATCCATTCATGAGACCGGATGTGTGGACTTCTATGATGACCCATCCGAGTGCTATAAGGTTAAAAAAAAATAATAATAAAAAAAGTGAAAGAAAAAAAGCAGTCAAAAGGTAACCAGTATATCATATAGAGATTTGGTGATGGGCTATTTTGACTTCAAAAACACCCTAACAACTGCAAACCAACAAACAAACATAATTGACTCGGGACAGCAACCACATAGTGATGCCCTGAATATATCAGTTGCCAGACATGTGACATCTCAGTACAATAAAATTGTTTCACAATTTTCGATACACACTATATTGTCAAAGGTATTGGGACACCCCTCCAAATCATTGAATTCAGGTGTTCCAATCACTTCCATTGCCACAGGTGTATAAAATCAAGCACTAGGCATGCACACACTTCTACAAACATTTGTGAAAGAACGGGTCGCTCTCAGGAGCTCAGTGAATTCAAGTGTAGTACCGTGATAGGTTGCCACCTGTGCAATAAGTCCATTTGTGAAATTTCCTCACTACTAAATACTCCAAGGTCAACCGTTAGTGGAATTATAACAAAGTGGAAGCAATTGGGAACAACAGCAACTCAGCCACAAAGAGGTAGGCCACGTAAAATCACAGAGTGGGGTCAGGTCGCCAACTTTCCGCAGAGTCAATAGTTACAGACCTCCAAACTTTGTGTGGCCTTCAGATTGGCTCAAGAACAGTGCGTAGACAGCTGGCCCCTTCCTGTTCCAACATGACTGAGCACCAGTGCACAAAGCAAGGTCCATAAAGACATGGATGAGCGAGTTTATGTGGAGTAACTTGTCTGGCCTGCACAGAGTCCTGACCTCAACCCGATAGAACACCTTTGGGATGAATTAGAGCGGAGACAAGACCTTCTCGTCCAATATCAGTGCCTGACCTCACAAATACGCTTCGAGATGAATGGTCAAAAATTCCCATAAACACTCCTAAACCTTGTGGAAAGCCTTCCCAGAAGAGTTGAAGCTGTTATAGCTGCAAATGGTGGGCCAACTCCATATTAAACCCTACGGATTAAGAATGGGGTGTCATTATATTATATATATATTGCCTTTACTAAAAAATGTATGAGGCTTTAATGAGGCTTATATTGATGTGTTTGCCATGTGACTCATTGTTTCAATATTCATCCACTTTAATGGAAATTTTATCAATGGCCTCAGTGTTTTAAATTCAGTCATGACATGAGAGCACCAGGGCTTTCACATTAAAAAAACCCCACAAAGGACAGTTTGTCAATGACATTCTTTCATTCTTTAGTCAAATTTCAACAGGATTCCTTAGTTATACCATTTCAAGATTGGCGTGAACAGGATCACAGCCAAGCCCGAAATAAACCATCTGCGAAAACAATTTACACATACTTTTTCCCTTTACTTATTTCAAGTCTGGAAGTGTGAAGGGAAGTCTGGTTCAGCTGTTGACATTCCTCTAACACTCTGTAATGAAGCACCATCACAGGTCTCATTCACGCAACAGATGGGCTACATGTTGGGGGCACTCAACCCAGGTGACAGGAGGAAGGTGATTGCGGCTGTACCCATCCGAAACACCTCTGTTTGCAGGGGGTATTGGTGGCGGTCGGGCTGCAGTAATGTCAAAGACTATATTAACCAATCGGCAGCCAGCAGCTGAGGTCATCGAGCACAGCAGGCGGCAGCTGGATACACTGCGAAAATGTTCAGTCAACAAAACGGGGGAAGAGGGAGTGGAATAAAATACAGGGAAAAACGAACAGGGAAGTACAGACACACAGTACATGACTTCAGCCGCTGACACGAGGAATATTAAATATTAATGTTATTTCAGAACGTAACTGCTTGTTTTGCATTCTGACATGTCGATGGAAGGGAAAAAGACTATTATTATGGGGGGAAAAATCTCTGAAAGACTTCTTACGAAAAGTAATATACACACACATACACATCCATCCACATATATATATATGAAAGAAATGCACATATAATATACATAACTATGTTTTCAGTGGAGTATTATGACCTTACATAATGAACCGTTATGTTTGTATTAACTTAGAATCAGCCATTTCTATATTCATACACCGCGAGTCCCCTTACAGTGAAGTCACTAAAACTTCTCTACAGAGCGCTAGCTACTCTCTGCTGTCTCAGACGACGTCATCTTTGTCCTGTGTCAGCCACCGTAGCCTCTCTATATGATTCAAAAGGGAGGGGAGAGCGGTGGGCATTTGCAATTCGCAACCTCGCGGTTAAATCAATGACACAAACGTTTACACAGTGCACCTTAAAATGTAATGCAAAAACAAAATCACTTCATGCAAAACATATGTTTGGGTCAGTACATCTTGGAGCAATCTTGAGATGTAACTAGATAATGAAAATGATGCAAATATCCAAACACACAATTAAAAACATTAAATAAAATAATAATCTATGATCTAACATGGTAGCTTAATTTCTGATTACTTGCCCATTGCTCATGCTCACCTATTAGATGATCAACCAACCAGAAAAGGTCAAAGTCAGCTCAATTCAACACTAGTATTTACTGCAGAACAAATATCAACATGCTAACTAAATCATTTGTAACAAATGAGCTGCTTTCATACAGTACCATACATGGCTTATTGATTCTAGAAAAGGCTAAATCTATCTCGTAAATAGAGGGTGTATTTGTTGACATGATTGTAACAAACAGCTCAGGAGGCCTCGGCTGATCAATCTTACTCATTTCCTAATGAAAGCAGATGATACCACTCCGGGTGTGATGATGGGCTGGGGTTGTTTTGACACAGAGGAACACCTGATTAGGTCCAATCAGAAGGTCTGGAATATTGCCTGAGTGATGGGAAAGCAACAGTGCTAAGTTAAAGACCCATAGACAAATAAATTACATCACCTTTAAAGAGCCCTCCAATTAGACCCTTCAGTGGGCAAACCACACCCATTGTCCTTTCTAGCAGCTGCGATAGATGACAACCTTTGGTTTCACCACAAGGTCGTTGGGAAGGTTTTCATTACATGGGAGTTTCGCTGCTATTAATACTGATGGTTTTAGTCCAGTGAGATCATCTGTGTTTCTTGGTACATGATCAAGGCAGCAGACAGACAGATACTAATGCAGACACAGAATCCTGATCCCTTAACAGCTCTGTGAAAGCATGCGCTTTCAAATTTAGGACAAGACAAGGTTGACTGATTGAGAAAAAGGGCAAATGAGAGAATGAGGCACAAAAAAAGGGTTGATAAAGAGTCTGAGAAAATAAACACGTTATATATCACGTTGCAATATCCTATAAATGTAAAAAAAAAAAAAAAAAAAGAAATATAAATATATAGTATTAAAACATGTATGTGTCTGGATATGCTGCATTTCATTGACATAAGTATTAATACATTAGACCAAACCATTACATACAGAATAATGTTGTGTTTTATCATATCACAACATAATAAAACACACTTCCGCAATGCGTTAACTAAAAACACCCCTTAACCGTGCAAAAAAATCACTATAATGTTCGGCCTCAAGTGGCTTACTGCTTTAATAAACAACAGAGCACTTAAAAGTGAACAGTATACAGCTCTCCGAGTACAGTGGATGGTGACCAGATTGCAGAATGAGAGAGAGAGAGTGTGTGTGTGAATGTGTGAGGGGGGAAGGGCCCCCGATGGAAGATGGATGACAGAACAAGCCGCTGACTGAACTCGCTGCACTGTGAAAGCCTAAGAAACCCGAGACCTCTCTATGTTAGCAGAGCTCCAGTCTAAAATGGCTGCCAGTCGTGTAAACAACCCAGAGAATGAAAGGGGGCTACATTTCTCCAGTGAGCCGGCCAAGAGCCGCACAGACCGTGGTTACAAATTAACCCCTTCCTTCCAACAAGCCAGTCCGTCTGCAAACTAAAAACAAAGGAAGGAATGTTTAGTACTCAGTGGTTTGTGGGAACCATTAGATCAAAAAAATGTGTGTAATTTCACACACTATAGTTGTTTAAATGCAATAAACCGAATTAAAAAGCACATGAAAGAGTCAAAAGACACAAAAATTGCACTCCGGCATGTATTCAGCCGGTTTCTCAGTTCAACACTTTAGATCAATCAAGTGAAACCGTCCTTGAACAATCCAGCTAGCGAGCTTTTCAAGACAGACGGAGTCTCCATGGTGCCCTATAGGCCATTTCCATGTGCTCAGAAACAATCCCCTGCCCCCAAACTAGCCCCCCACCCGCTACTTCTCCGGCGGGAATCTACAGGAAGCTGTAACAGGCCCTGGCCCTCAAGGAGGGACTGGCCTTGAAATGCAAATTGGAATTCCATCCGAAAATTGATGTCCTTTACAAGCTAATGAAAAACATCTGAAACGCTGCCAAAACGGACCCCCTTTTTACAACCCACATGCCATTAGTCAAGGGTAGACCGGAGCTGTGTCTGTTCCATGAGGCGCATGTTCTTATATAAGGAGCTGATAAAAATAGAGACGATCTTTAAAAAGACGCTTATTTAATAACACGTTCACAAAAGTGTGAATTTAGCCATTTGCAAAATGAGAGACGATGGATAGTGCATTAAATCATATTAACAATAACATGCTATTCCCAAATGATTGAAAAAGGATTTACTGTCTAGTTTCTCTGCGCTAGAAAAGAAAAAAGCAGCCGAAAAATAAAATAAACGAGAGAGTAGGAGTGAAAAGCAGGAGAAAATCAATTCCCCCTCTGCGCCTTTAATATCTGCAGAAAGAGGGGGAAGCACACGCCCGCTGTAGCCCGCAGCTTATTTGCGAGGCAGGAATGGAATGTCTGAGATTGCATACATTATGTGCCAAAGAGGCCCTGGGCTATGGAAGATAGTGCTGACATCACCGTCTATAAATGGTTGTGCTCGGAGGCACAGTGAATGAAAACAAAATGGGAATAACCCTTTTGCACATTACCCCCCTCCCTCCTCCGTTGGTGCTAAATAACAAGCACAAGCGCAGAGAGTTAAATGCCATATCGCAGTCAGGGATGCATTGACGCGGTGGGGAAAATATGAGGTTGAATGGTTAAAATAGTTTTGCATATGCCAGTTTAATAGGCACAGACAACTTTAAGCCATTCGCAGGCTGATTTCCCCATTGTGGCACTCTTAAAACATTATTTTGTTTGGTTGCAACATTGACGCAACCAATGGAATGGGTCGGGACTATCAGGAAAAACATTTATGCAGCACAGAAAAAGAACATAATACTGTACATATGGCAAAAAATGGCAATCAATATCTAGAGATGCGACAAAATGAACATAGCGACAGATCTTTTCATCCACTGTTATGAGTATAATCGATTATCCAAAAAATCTAAGGCGGGAACCGGGTTCTATCCAACGGTTGTTGATTGGATTTTGAGATTTCACGCCCACATTGTTATTCATTCCAATGACAATGATGCAAACAATGTACCAAAATCAGCAAGAGTACTGTATTGTAATTATAAAAATGACGATTAAGCAAAAGACATGCAAAACGTGGCTAAAAACACAGTAGCGCAGACAGCCAAATGTCGGCACACGCAGGGTTAATGCTGAACCTCTCCGCACATTCCTGAATAAATGATGTTTTGAACAAGGCTGTTACCATGGGCAACTGTGCACGATGGCACTGCAGCGTAACCTTTGGAGTGGCTGTATTTTTACCCACTGGAAACTTCTCCCTTGAAGGGGGGAGAGAGAGAGAGAGAGAGTGTTATGGGGATGAAGGGAATTGGAGGAGGGGAAGAAGCCGCTGGCTTCACTTGCTAGCGAAGTGTGGACAGACTGCAGTGATTTTACAATGCGACCAAAAACAAATGTTCCGAAACAGACAAGCTACCACATTAGAGATTAATATTAATTTTGAGACGTTTGCAGCAACACAAATCAATCCAACACACAACAGACTGTTAAAGCGGTTCAAACGCCTCAATAAATGCATTGAAAACACGCAGGGAAATTCATTGTACTGAAAAACAGGCATCAGATTATTTCTATCCTTAAATGGCCACTCACAATAATCATGTGTGATTTCTTAAGGATTGTATGCATTCACAGGGATTTTATTGACTATAAAGTCAATTAAAGGGTCTTCTCCACGTCATCCAGTTGTCTGTGTTCCAAAGCATTCCATGAAAAGGTGCAGAATTTAACACGCACACTCAAGACACCACAGAAGCATGTGTGGTAAACAGGAAGTGAGACCCCCGCCTTCTGTAATGGGTGGGGTTGGTGTATCTGTTTATTTTTCCTTTGAATGTGCACTGAAACTTGAAACCCAGGCGATTACGGACCAGCCAAGGGCACCTCAAACCCAAGTCAGTTTTAGCATGACAATAGAAGCCCACTCCATCCTGAACCAGACACCACACCTTTGATTCCTCACAGACAGAACAGCAGCGACAATATCACTGCAATGCACCACAAAGCACGACAACTAAACTCTTCACCAGGTTTAGAAGGATTATGGGTGTATTGTGCGAAAATTCACTAAATTGCCTCGGCAATCTATTGTGCTGTCATGTGAGCTATTGTCTTTTGAATATGCAAATAGTTTGGCAGGGAAATCTTAATTCATATGCATGATTTAATGAGGAGGAGACGGTGTTAACTGTGCATCAGAATATTGTTGCAAATCCTTTTTAAATTTGATACTTACAGATGCAGTGCAAAGTATACACATATTGTACGTGTGTGTGTGTGTGTGTATACTATAAATAGCCTTTATATATAGTGTGTATATATTTATATATATATATATATATATATATATATATATATATATATATATATATGTGTATATATATATATATATATATACACATATATACACACACACACATACATACACACACACACACACACACACATACACACACACACACAATATACTGCATGCTGCAAGTAAGCTACATTAATACATAAATTGAATTAAAAGCGCATAACGTGTACTACAAAAACAAGCATTGCACATGGCCTTTATAGAAACCAACTCTTGCATAGTGCAAAACTGCTCTAGTTCCCGCTTAAATTATTCTGATCTACAGGATGTGCACCACAGGCCTCCACACAATTCAACCACAGAGCCCACTTCAGTAAGATAGCTTGGCATGTGCATTGTTCTCTGACCTTAACGTCCCCCCAGTTATTTGGTCTGGATGCTCTTGCATGGCCGACTGCCATGAATGAATTGTGCCACCTTCTATTTGTCTGTGAAAGAGCATTAGTTTGAGTCATGGCAACAGCCACGCACCAACTGTTTTCCCTCGCTCCTGCAGCCAATGCAAGTGTACGACTGACAAGTCACATGACCAACCAGCTGAATTCTAAATGAGGAATACATCCCCAGGGCCATCTCAGGCATGTGCAAGCATTTTCCCTCTCCAGCTTTCCTGCCCGCACCAAAATACTCTGACACACGGAGAGAGAGAACAGCTAACAGCTCCTAAATTGAGGCATAACAGATTAAGACAGTGTGCTAAGAGCAGGGTAATCGTGCGTATTTGAATGCCTTCTGTACAAGCAGTAAAACAGTTTGTATCGTGCGCTATTAACAGAATTTGTTGCTAAGGGAGTAAAAAAACAGCACATTTTAAACAAGCACTGCACCTACCACATGTGACACCCATCAGGGAGCGCTGAAATGATGGTTCATGCCCTGTGGCTGCATCAACATTTGACTTTTAGGTCAGTGTAGCAAGACTACATCTATCTGGAGCAAAAACAGTGACATGCATGCAAAAGATATGCTAACTCGATCCCGTCTCACACATAACAACAGAGAAATGTGCTTAGCTGAGTACTTTTCTTTCTTTTTTTTTGGATAACTTGTGGATGGATAATGTTGGTAAAAATAATTTGGCCCTTAGTCAACCCAGTTGATGAACATTAACAAAATATCCGTTTCACAAACAAACAGACGACGCTAAAAAAGTCCACGCTGCCAAAATCTTCTGTTATACAGAAAGCAACAAAAACTAGAATTTGCCAATTATAATGATTCATCAAAGAACTTAGAAATAAATCAAGGCAGAATTCAAATACCACAACATTTCTAACCTGAACAAATTAACACGCCACAAAGAGTTAATATCAATGAATTTATTACAATTTACTCAGCTCCAAGGCACGTTACAAGTCTTCTGTTACTACAGAAATATGTATAAACAAACAGAGCATTTCATTTTTCATTTACAGTATTTTTTGCTCTACTAAAGCGTCCGTGCAACTTTAAAGCAAAAAGAGAATGAAAACACGTAATAAAATATATCTGTATTCTCAGACCACGGGATACAAATCAAAAACTGTTGTTTTAAAGATCATACTTAAAAAAAAAAAAAAAAAAAAAGGATGGGATCCAAGAAACAAAGAATGCCCTCTCTTAGACTCACTTCATTTGTTATACCTACCACAAAAAGTGTATTCATTAATAACATTTTTTTTTTTTTTTGCTTGGGATTGTACATGTAAGATGTGGAAAATAAGTATGAAATTGAATAGAAACATTAACGTAAACCGTAAAAGTGCCGTAAAAAAAGGTTTCCACGCACACATCCTCCTCCTTCGTGGAGGAAAACAAATGTCTCTGTACACTGGACTATTTCTGTTACTTCAATATTCACAACAAGTAGGCTGTGCCTCAAAACCAAGCGTGCTGCACACTTAGCATTTAAAATGCATCGATAATATTCATAAATGTTGTCTTGGTAGGCAGTTCACTAGGTTTTAAGACACAACCTTAAATATACTCGCTTCACTTGTCTGTTTCTGTTGCAGGAAGCATATATATTTATTTTTAAGGGTCTCTTTCTTTCTTTACTTTCACATCCCCAGCTAAAATGGTCGCTATCTCGCCTTGCATGAAAGCCCAAGGCACGTTTGACCCTACCAGGGGACATTTCTCTCCGCTGGGGCAGTACACCTCTCCTGTGGCCCCCTGCGCTTTAATGCTTTCCCGGGAACACGGGAAGCAGAATTTGTGGTTTGGAACTGACGGGCACTGGACGAAGTGTGTGTCTTCTAAACGTTCGTGGCAGATAGTACAACACAAGGGTCCGTTATTGGCCATGGGTGAGTCTGGAATGTTCTGAGGGTGCACCTGATCCATGCCCTGATGTGAACCCGATTGGGAAGGCGTCCCGGTCAGACTGATCTCCCCGTTTCGGGAGGCCAAACGCCGCTGTCCGGACACCGAGGCGGGGGAGACCGGGCTGCTACTGTTGTGTCGGGTGGATGTGGTGGAGTGCACAGAGTTGCTGTCCTTTGGTGAGTGTGCGTTACCCAAAGTGTCTGCGACCGACATGAGCGCAGCCATGGGGGACTGTCCATTTTGTGGTGCAGATTCAGGTGGAGTGGCTCGGCTTGAGTGCACCGACCCCAGGGGTGGCGGTCCACCGTGAGAGGCTGCGAACGAGCCGGACGCCATGGTCAGTTTGAGTGCCTCGCTTTGACTCGCCATCCACTGCTGTCTCTGCTGCTCCCCATCTGCGGAGTCCGGTTCTGGGGAGGCTTTGCGTTTGCGCACGCCCGTCCTGAGCGCGCTGCCCGACGCCACGGCCCGGGGCATGTTGACCAGTGCCGAGGGCAGCAAAGGGCAGCTGGCGTCGATGTACGGCTGGGGCAGCATTTCACCTCCGAGCCCCTCCTTAAAGAAACGCACGGACTCCGGCAGCAAATCGCCCAGTAGCCTCCAGTCACCGGAGCCGTGCTTTTTCTCATATTCCAGGTATTTAAAGCCAGAGGAAAGCCCTCTGCCAAAGTCTTTCATGCAGTCCTGATACATCTGTTTAGCCACACCGGACGCACTGGAAAACACATTACCAGATCCACTGGGATACTCAATGAAGATTTTCAGTTCATAGTCCATGCCGGGCTTGGAAATGGCATCGAAAGCAAACACCCTACCTAGAAGGGAATGATCTTTCTTGAACCTCACATCAAACGGAGTGCAATTGGAAAGTGTGATCAGTGTGTCCCTAACTATCTTAGGTTTGTTTGCCCAATCCTCTGACCTGTTTCTCAAACTTTCACCAAGTTCAGACAGAGCCTCTGCATTACGCTGTTTCTCTTTTAGATCTCTCTCTTGGTCCGTGCTGGACACAGAACCGGGTCTTTTACCTTGCTCGGAGAGCGCGAGTGCGGGTCCGATGCTGGTCGTGGCTGGAGGGGCTCGTCCAGACAGGCTGTGCTGCGCTATACTCGCTGCTGACGGTGGGCCGTTCAGGAGGGTCTGCGGGAGTAGGTTCGGCGGCACGCTCATCTGCCCCGACACAGCCACCAGTCCGTGGTTCCGACGCGAGTTAGGGCTCTGTCGGTTGAGTTCGGGGGGTCCGTCGTCTGATTTGGGGAAGCCGTTCGGTCCACCGAGCCCGTTCGGAAGCCTGTGCGCGCCGATGCTGGAATAATCAAAGCGCGATCTCTCGGTTCCGAGCGCGTATCGGTCCAAGCCGGACTGCTGCTGCTGCTGCTGCTGTTGTTGCTGCTGCTGCTGTTTGGACGAGCCGTCCACATGATTCATCTGCACCGACTCCTTGGATGACATCCCCGCTTGTGCTTTCACCGCAGACGGCGGTGCGGGACCCGGGGATCTCCCTTCCTGGAAGCCATGAGCCCGCTTCAGATGGCGCGCGGTCTCGATAACAAACTCGATCCGATCAGCGCCCTCGTAGTTCACGCAACCCCTGCACACGGGCTCCGTAAAATCCCAAATCATCGCCCACGGCATGCGCGGCAGGTCACACAGATAACACGACTGTCTCCTCGACGAGGAGACCTGCGCCGAAGACATGTTGAGCTGCTCCTCTCGGATCCGTTATACGGTTACTAGGAGGCGAATGCGCCTCTTCTGCTTCTCGGAATGCCACCTGGCTGGGCCAGTGACGTAAGCACCACGTTCCGCAGTTCCTTTTTCTGTTACAAATGACAAGCCACTTGTTGCCATGCGAGTGCGCATGCGCTAACCACTCCCTAACAAATCTTCTGAATGGACCGAGAAACGCGCACCGCCACCATTATGGCAAGCCGCCTAAACGTTTATGCTTAAAACATACTATTGTCTATTTTTAAATTACTAGCACCTTTTCAATGAACATTAAGCAAATCCAATGTTAACTAGTACCAATTCAGTACTTGTTCATTACATACAAAAAAAAAAAAAGAACTATCCTATTGTTACTGATAACAAATTGCAACTTTAGTGTTTATTAGTATATTCCTTCTAATAAATTAAGTCTAGAATATGTTTCTAGGAAATAATCACTAGAAACTAAATAACAGTTACTACAGTAATTCTGTAATAGACACCATCATGCATACTAGTCTGTAGTGAATAGTTAATAACAGAACAACAGATTCCATACACGTTATCAGTAAAAATAGAATAGTTTATCCCAAAAATTATCTCCAGTTCTCATTATTGATACACTATAGATACTAGTACTAGCACTTTGAGGTTGTTCTAAATGTAAAGTGCAATATAAATAAAATTGATTATTATTATTAGTGGTAAGAAAAATGAAGAAAAATGATGAATACACATTTTTAATGAATAAATGTAATAAATGATTATAAAATACTAATTTAATCAATACTCATCACTTTTAGAATAAACATTCAAATCTAATGAAAAGTTACTAGTGAAAATGAAATGGACATATATGTTTAAGCTGCTTGCCACACCTCATTGGCCAGCTTACTTTCAGAATACAAGAGCCAGAGTCGTGGGTGGAAAATCTGAGGTATTCATGTTTCATCCAGAGTGTCTGTACTTAGTGCTTCTAAAAAGTCCATAAGCTTGATATTCAGTGGTTCTATTCTAATGTAAGATCATGTTGTAAAAATGTTTGATTTACAATAAAAATAAGCATACTGTGGTCATACATTTTGGGCATTTGAAACTAATATCTATGCTTCATGGCGTACAGACTTCCTTAAGCATAAACAATGTTTATGTCTACTGTAGATATTCTAACATCTTTAATTGATTTAATAAATATGATTATTAAAGACTCTTATTAAAGATAATATTTCTGTGGTTTTGCATGGTAATATCGGTCAGCCTCTGGGTGTTTGTTTATCTTAAATGAGGAAGTTTGGCAGCCCCGCCTCTAAAGCCCCTTTCCCATAGTCTATTCTTTGCTTAACAACACACCGTAGACGATGTAAAAAAAAAAAAAAACGCACCCTGTTATACAATATGACGAGGGGGTGGAAAAACCGAAAGAAGAAAAAAAAAAGCAAGGGAGGTCTGGAGGAGAAGAGAAATGCCATTTATTGCAATCCTTGCATTCTACTGGCACGGAAAGAAGCTGTGCTTTATCCAAGCAAAAAACAAACACATAACTACCAAGTAAGGCAGGAGCCAATTCTGAGGATGTGATTTTCTCCCTCTGCTGAAAATTATATATACAGTACATCAAGCATTGCAGAGCCTGAATTTGGATGTCAAAGGGATAAAATAACCACTACTGATATGGTAAGCAGAATGTCTTCCAGCTTGTTAAGCCAGAGACAATTTGTACAGTATTTGTGCTTTGTGCTTGTGACTCGGATGGTGTAAATGAGCCTGATGTCTTTCGCTTGTGCCCCAAATTAACAACACAAAGAAACGAGTGTTTGCGCAAATTATCGTGGAGTGAGTCACTTGACTTCAGAATGAAATCAGGCTTTACTTCGCAAACACTCAAACGCCCTTGCACGACACAAGGCCATATGTAGAACTCAAATATTTATATTTTGGAGAAAAACACTTTAATTATATTGCACAAAAATATTTAACTGGAATTTTATGGGCAGAAAAAAATGCAATCCTTTAGCAAAAATGTAAAGTCTAAATTTGCAGTCTGCCTGTAAAGGATATTTCACCCTCCTTTCTTTTTCACTGAGGGATGTTTCGCTGTCCCTGTAGTCTTCTCATGAATACAGATCACCCTGAGGCTTGGCACTCACACACACACACACACACACACACACACACTCACTGTGCAGAACATCCACCCACCCACCCACCTATTCTCTCTCACACACACACACAGCCACATGCATGTGCGGACACACACACACACACACTCTGCATGGAAAGTTTTCCACGTTCAGCTTTCCACCAGCTTATCGCAGGGGTTAACTCTCAGCTTCCGCTAAGTGGCTGGCGGGCTGCCAGAGTGAGGGATTCTGGGAAAAGGCAAGTCTTGCCAAGTACAAACTGCCAACATTAAGCAGGCCTGACAGCCTCTCTCCTCCTCCAAACCTGGCAGCCATTCAAAGTGCTCTTTCATTTGAGACGCTGGCGGGCGGCCAGATGCATGCAGATTTACTTTACCTATTCTCAGATGGAGCTGATAGAGACCGCCCCACAGTTGCCATGGGAACCAGAGGCTGCTCGGAGACTTCCCAGAGCTGCTCGTGTGTGCACATCTTGTGTTGAGCACTCGGTAACCTGCAGATGTATGACTTTCTCTCTCCCTCACTTGCTTCTCTCTTTTTTTTTTTTTAGAAGAGACCTTACTGTTACACAGAAATACTGACTTAAAATGAGAAAGAAAAATGCAGCTGCTGATCTGACAAAAAAAAAGTGGTGGTAGTGAAAGCAAATTTGCTCTTTTAAAATGTTCTACACAAACTGTATTTCAAAGCTTCCAGGAGAAAATACAAGAGGCTTTCAATTGCAAAACAGTATAAATAGGTATTGCCACATTTATTGAAAAGGACACATTTGAAAAATTACCCGACATGTATGTTAATAATGTTAATAACTCTTTTTGCTCCTCTAACAAAAAATTATTAAATAATTAACATATTCATGTTAGTAAGAGACAGACATATCTAGCATATAAATAGCCAATATTTCTGGCTATATGTATAGCTAATTATATATACAGTCCCTGACAAAAGTCTTGTCGCTTGTGTACAAATTGAACTGAAGTGCCGCTGAAATATATTTCTTATCAAGATTTTTTTACAAGAAATTGCTCATTTTAATCCCAACAGCTTTTGTAATAATGTTTCAGTGCAAAATGAAACTGTCAAAAAATATTCTAATATTCACAGCTTGGTAAAGCCCATTGAGTCAATTTTTGCAAAGACATAAGTGTTGTCGCCTTGTCATATGAGCTTCACCTGTGACTAATAATGAATCAATTAGGTCTCAGGTGTGTATAAAAAGAACCCCAGTACACTAGACCTTCACATCAACTGCAACTAGACCTCTGCAAACATGCCTAAGATTCACCCTGAGACTAAAGTTTTGATTGATTTGAAGTGTCTCAGCGTCAAGTACAGAAGATAAAAAAAAGATTTGAAAAGACTGGAGACGTTTTTGACAAACCCAGGTCAGGCAGACCCTGCAAGACAACTGCTCGAGAGGACCGTTTGTTGGCTCGAAAATCCAAGGCCAGCCCATTTTCCACTGCAGCAGAGCTCCACGAGAACTGGTCACCTGAAGTCCCTGTGTCAACCAGAACAGTTTGTCGGATTCTGTCTCGAAATGGCCTCCATGGTCGAATCAGTGCCCGGAAGCTAGCACTAAACAAAAGACAATTGAAAAACCGTGTGGCATTTGCCAAAGCCCACAGCTTGCTAAAAGGATGGACGCTGGAAAAGTGGCAGAAGGATTTTTCAGATGAATCTTCTGTTGAATTACACCAGTCGCCGCAAACATTGCAGGAGGCCTACTGGAGCCCACATGGATCTGAGATTCACCCAGAAAACAGTGAAGTTTGGTGGCAGAAAAATCATAGTCTGGGGTTACATTCAGTATGGGGGTGTGCGAGAGATCTGCAGGGTGGAAGGCAACTTCAATAGTCTAAAATACCAAGAAATCTTATACCTCTTATATTCCCATCGCATTCTTCCATCTCCACATCAAAGTTCCTCAAGGTGAAGAAGATCGAGAAGCTCCAGGATTGGCCAGCCCAGTCACTAGACATGAACATCATTGAGCATATGTGGGGTAGGATGAAAGAGGAAGCATGGAAGATGAAACCAAAGAATATTGATGAACTCTGGGAGGCAAGCAAGACTTTCTTTGCTATTCCTGATGACTTCATCAATAAATTGTATAAGTCCTTGCCAAACCGCATGGATGCAGTCCTTCAAGCTCATGGAAGTCATACAAGATATTACATTTGGATCTCACAGCACCACTACTTAATTTGCTGACATATTTTGTATTTGCAGTAAATTTGTTCAATTTCTGTATAGGCGACAAACTTTTGTCTGCCAAAATTTGACCTTTCTGTCTTGATTAAATGATAAATCTTTTTCTCAGTGAAACTAATTTATTTCAGTGCATTAAACATCATTTGGGAGGGTTTTAGCTTTTCATATGAGCTATTTCTAACACCAATTGATGAATTAAAAATCAGGTTAATAGCAGGTGTTTCTACAAAATAGATAAGCGACACGACTTTTGTCAGGGACTGTATATATATATATAGCTTTGGTATATACATTTTCATCATACCAAAGCTGCATTTATTTGATCAAAATAGAGTACAAACAGTAATATTATTACAATTTAAAATGTTTCTATTTTAAAATAAATCTTTTGTACATTTTAAAAGTCTTCACTGTCACTTTTGATCAATTTAAAGCATTTTCACAACTAAAAAGTTATTCATTTCTTTAAAACAAAATCAAATAAATTGTACTGATCCCATTGATTAACTAATTAATTTACTATTGTATTGACATGGTAGTCCAAGGTCAGCGAACACCATTACATGTCCAAAAAACATGGCATTGCCAACGTAAACGTCTAAAAACCCATGATACTTTGAGGTACAGTCTGTTAGCATCAGCTGCAAACCGTCTTCTGTTTGTCCCATGACAGTTATATGAACTCTAATTCAAGTGTCTTGCTCCTCGTGATAAATCTTCTTCAAGGAGGCCAAAATGAATTTGCAGATGTAACGGAGAAAGTGTTTGGAACGGGATCCAAAAGCATGCTCGTATTGAGAACCTCCCTTGCTACATCACAGGCCAAGAACAAAGACGTTCAACGTTGACCACTAACATCAACGCACTGCTTCTTGTACTGTCATTTTGACATGTTGCGGTAAGCCTTTCGTGGCGAGAGACACTCACGTGTACGCACCGTCCGTTTTTAAGTGACACTTGCTTATGGAACATTAGGAAGGCGTATTTAAATGAAAAAGACAAGATGGCCAACTGAGTGCTGTAAATAAAACAAAAGCATTCCTTTGGCTTGGGAAAAGAAGTAGTTATGTAGGTCCACTACTATGGTTACACACTGTTTACGCAGAAACACGAAAGGCCGAGGGTTGTGTGCCTTCCTGCTCTGAAAACAAGATCTATTATTACCTGGACCGCTCTGGTTGGCCGTTGTCAGCTGTTGCCATGGCGAACCTCTTTACCCCAACAGGCTGCACAATGCATCTCTCAGGAGACCTCGGGTTATTAGGGCTCTGGTCCTGAAGTCTGCCATTTCCTGCAAAGAGAGAAGATATCGCAAGGATCAGCCTGGCCACCAGACACCTGCCGCAGTCAGCAGTCCGGTTCATCACTGCCAGAACACACACTGCTGCGGGGCCCATGACTCTAACAAGGCCCCGTGTGTTTCGGCTAGTCATCAATTCTGCAGAAGTACAGTGCTCTGTGCCAATAACCTGCACCATAAATACGTGATATGCGCCAGGCGTTTGGGAACACAAGCGAACGGTTATTCTTTCGCTATTCTTACAGTTTGTCAGCCTATGACTGTAAATGGGAAAAGTCAAATTGAGAGCACGGAGGGGGAAACCTCATATGGCGCAGATGTAAAATATCCTGGAGCTTTTTCCTGAGCCCTATTAGGAGGCCAGAGAGTGGAATGCTCTCCCTGCGGCACTGCGGAATGCAGACGAAAGGAAACAAAGCTATATAAATACGCAGGACAAGGATTTCTCAATCCTCCAAAAACAACAGTAGAGCTCCTGACCGTAATCATTTCCTTAAGGTCAAAAAGGCAGCGTAAGGAGGGCCTCCTCCAACTGGAACAACAGCAGCGCTGCCATGCGCGCCTCCAGCGGGCCCCAGTGTCTGGCTAACAGGGAACATGAGGCTTCTTGAATACGGTTAAACGAGCAGCTAAAGTCTCATGACTCAACGGCAAACAAAGCCTCCTGTATCGCAGACTCTCTGCACCGTGTTTCCTGTGAGAGAACAAGCAGACATGCAAAAACAATCATCGCTGTTAATGTCTGCAAAAAGAGCCGTGCTGTAAAATGTCTGGTTATTTAACACATTTGAGAAACACCTCAAATGAAACTATAATATTACTACAGTTACAATAACTGTTGTTTTAAAATGTACTTTAATCCTGGGATGGCAACGCTGAATTTTCAGCATCCTTAGACATCCCTACTTTAGTGTCACATGATATTTCAGGAATGATTCTAAAATGCTGATTTGCTGCTCAAAAAACATTTCATTCATTTTAATATTATCATAAATGTTAAAAACAATAGGCTATTTGCGAGCAGACGTCACGGTTATGTCACTTGCCTAGTAACGAGTGGAGAAAAATGGGCAAAATCCACGGAATAAGAGAAAAAGTCTTGTTGTGCCATTGGATGTCAGAATCGGAATTTTAAAAAGTACTGTCGTTGAAGACTGATGAAACCTGAAATCTGCGATGGTCAGTCTACTATTCAAGAATAGATTTGATGTAAACACTAAATCGACATAATATTCACATATGCAGTTCATAGGGGTATAATAGCTTTACAGTTACAGCATGAAATAATAGTTAAACCTATAACGTTTTATATAGGTAACATTTAAACATAACATTTTTAGGCCTATCTCACAATTCTACATTTTTTCTTGTAATTGTGAGTTGATATCACAATTCTGAGGGGGAAAAGACACAATATTGAGTTTATATTTTGAAATAGTGAGATTAGGAAAAAAGTCAAAATTGTGAGATATAAACAAGAAATTACTTACAGGATTCTTTGGTGGATTAATTTTTTATTTTAAGTTTTATTGGTGAATAAAAGTATTTATCTGAAACAGAACTCTTTTTTAACACAATAAATGTCTTTGAACTAGGCCTGTCACGATAACTACTTTTTGTTTTGGGATATATCATTCCAGAAATAATTGCGATAAACAATATTATTGTCATTTATCATTTTAGGATATAATATATCCTAATATAACAGCATAATAATGCAAGTAGACCTACACACTTTCAAATGACAACCTTTTAATTCTTTAGATCATGGAAATTAAGGGTAAAAATATATTATCCTAAATAAAGAAATGAATAGTAAATGAACATTTTCTTGTGAAACGGCTTTAACACTCGTCATTCTGTGTTGACATTTAGATGTGCACCGGAACAGGGGATCGAGTCAATTTGGGCTTATTCTTCCAAACTGTCAGTAGTTTCAGGAAAACACTATAACGCCTCAAATGTGCCTTTTTTCCACCTGTCGATAACCACTCTGTGTATGAAGGAACTGCCCGAGAACCATATTCGCCTCTGTCATGGAAAACATACAAGATGACAGCACAATCGAGTAAAATGTTGGTGACATTCATGTAAACATAATGGACAATATACTGCATCACAAAAAATTATTGAGGTCATGTACATATATTGTGCGATATATCAATATATTGATTACTGCGACAGGCTGACACTGTGTGTGTGTGTGTGTGTGTGTGTGTGTGTGTGTGTGTGTGTGTGTGTGTGTGTGTGTGTGAACCTCTCTGAAATATACTGTATGTGGCCATAAAAACTGTGTAAAAACAAATTAGAAAAAAAGCTGTTTGAAATAGTGTTTGATGGACTGCAGCATGTCCATTACTCATTTACATATTGAAATGCCTGAACGAAGGACACATAAATGTAATAAAAATGTTGTCATTGCACCCAAGAGGACACATTTCAATGAACATATATCGTCACATGAAAAGCAAATCAATAACTTCATTAACCAGACCGTAGCAGTCATCTATTTTCTGGTACATATTTTTTTCCAAATTGCATTCTGGGATTGTTTACTGTGACAGCTGGAAACAACAGCTCCTGATAGGTCTAAACGAAGTTGCCAACGTTACCGCACAGATTCCGATCCCATTTCCCAGCTGCCGCGTGACGTCAAACCCACACACATCCACAGCTGCAAAACATCAGCTGTAGAGTTTGAGACCCATTCTGCTGCTCTTATAATTACACCAAACACAGAGCAGTAAACAATAGTCAGCATTTAACATGGAGCTGGCACCTCACCAAGGGCCGGATTCTCGTAATACTGCTGCCAGACACACAATGCCAGACTGCTGCCCGTCGGGAGCGCAGCTCTTACGCGGCGCAGTGCTAGTGCACACCTAAAAACCCCATGCAGGTTTAACTCTGCACGAAAACTACAGGGAAATGGCGTTAAAAAGCAGGGGTGTGCCGGTTGTCTAATGCATTAAGTGCACTATGGGGTACAAAGAACCGTAATGCATTTGAAGGCCTGGCTACCTTGTCTGTGCTCTATTAAATTGTGACGCACGGCATGTGACCCACCCCCCAGTGCACATCAACACTGATCGAGGTCTCGCCAGGTAAGGGCACTGGCTAATAATAAAGTCTGCCATTTATACCGGAAAGGGCATCCCTGCAGGGGGGTGGGCAGACAGACTCTCCCTGGTATCTCCCGGTTGACACGGAAGCGGTGACAAATAGCTTTCCAGCTTTCAGAATGTACAATGAACACGTTAGGATCACAGTGCAGGTCATGGTGTTCCTAAAACATGCTAGTATACAGTATTTGAAGATATTTGTATCTGCTTGCTTAGCCTAAACAGTATTATCTACACATATGTGGACCACAAAACCAGTCATAAGGGTAATTTTTTTTTAAATTGAGATTTACACATCATCTGAAAGCTGATGAATATTTAGCTGAGATAGTTATTTGAAAATTTGAAAATCTGGAATCTGAGCGTGCAAAAAAGTCTAAATATTGAGAAAATCTCCTTTAAAGTTGTCCATATGAAGTCCTTAGCAAGACATATTACTAAAAAATAATAATTTTTTTATATATTTACGGTAGTAAATATACAAAATATCTTCATGGAACATGATCTTTACTTTGATAATATTCTTATGATTTTTGGGATAAAAGAACATTTATAATTTTGACCCATACAATGTACTGTTGGCTATTGCCACAAATAAACCCGTGTGACTGGTTTTGTGGTCCAGGGCCAGTGTTCAAATTGGGTTTTTTTTCAGCATGAATGCACTAAATTGATCAAAAGTGACAGTGACGACTATTTTTTACATAGTTACAAAATATAATAAATGTTGTTCTTTTGAACTTTCTATTCATCAACGTATCCTGAAATGTCATGGTTTACACAACAATATTAAGCAGCACAACTGTTTTCATAATAATGTTTCTTGACCATCAAATCAGCATATTAAAATGATTTCTGAAGGATCATGTGACAAGAGTGGAGTAATTATGCTGAAAATTCAGCTTTGCCATCACATGAATATATTTAAATATAAAACAGGTATATAAAATAGTAATAATATCTCACAATATTACTGTTTTAACTGTATTTTTTAAAAATATTACTTTCAGAAACATTAAAACTTTTGAATGCTATACATCTGCGTACATAAAGCTTAGAGATTAAATAATTGCATAACATAGACAAGATGATGTCATCTTAAGATAAGATATTTCGACAGTGTGTTTGTCTAATACGAGCTAAAATTCCTACCCATAAATCTTTGATGAGGTAAGACCACATGATTTGCTGTCGAGGGCATCTGCAATATTCATAACCCTTAATGTAAAATCTGCAGGCTGCTCCACCAACATGATTTGACTCTTGTTTCACCTATATCATTTCACTACCATCACTACCAGTTTGGACACATCTGACTGACCTAAAGGCTAAACGGATAAAAACAAATGAATAAGGAATTACATTTCAAGCAGTGACTGCAGTGTCTATAGTAAACTATTGTAAAAAAATAAAAAGTGTACTTCTTGTATAATTATAATACACACAGACCGACTACAAGGAATATATACTCATCCGTCACACCACAGCACCATTTAAGTAAACAGCACAATTGCTAAAGATGATTAACAATGGAAAAGACTGACCAATCATCATATTGACAATATTTTGGCTGACATTGGTCATAAAAAAATACCACCTAAAATACACACTTTCTCTAATAAACTTGCAACCTAAAAAGCTGAGAACAGTAACAGCTGCTAAATTTACCTTACGATCGAAGCATGTAAGAGCTCTGATAATTAAACCAGTTCTAATACACCTCTCCTAATTTCCCGGTGCATTACTCATAAACAGGTGAACATATAAAAGTATCCTCTACACAACACAAATCTTCACGCTCCAGATTTCCTCTCTCCGCATGTATTTAATGCCGCTTTGATGATGTACACGAGAAACAACAGCAAGGTTAGCTAAAAATAGCCTGTTTCAATGGAGAGAGAGAGCGCGGTCTGACAGCCGAAGAGTGAGCAACGCTGCCACTGAAATAGCCGGGTTGCCATGACGACCAGATTGATGCTCACAAGTGACAAAATGGAGTCAGTAGCAACAGACATCTTACTGCAGCTAGTCTCAACGTACACGGCCCAAAACCTTTTTACACTTAGCTGATTTCAGAATATCCCTGAATTGCACTCAATCTGGAGGAGTGCTTGTGTATGTATGTAGGTCGAATGTGCGCTTGTAAGAAAACAGACAGAGCTAATGCTTTGGATGAGAATTTTCACACTCCAGGAAAAACACACACCGAAAAACTGCAAGCCATAATTAACTCTCTGTTCTCCCACACACATCCATCAACGTGAGCCTAAGAATAAGCTCCGGCGTCTGGGAAAGCAATCCTGCGTTCATGTGGGAGACACCGAGGGGGCTGCAGCAGCCGGCGGATTAGATTCAGGTGGGAAAATTCTCCCAGGTTTCACACTGACGGGCGTGTGTCAGCGACCCCATCTCTGAGCGCACCGCTTGCACATAATCACCAGCAAATTGGAAAAAGAGGAAAGAGAGATGTGAAATAGAAAATCAGGAAAGCGATAAGCAAGTACACCTCCAGAGTGTTTCGGCCTATAGTTACACGACATCGAGTAGGGTAATTCAGATCTACAGCGGCCTGTTTAATGACACACACTACTTGAAGACACTAAAGCAGCTGTGTTACCAGGTCAGCCTGTGCTAACATGCCCAGAGCTTTCCAATAACAAGCCTCGGCTCTCTACGACAGGAGCAAAACAGCGTGACTGAGGCGAACAGCTTGAACTGTTCATATTTACACAGCTGTTGGACGGTGACACCTCTTTCAACAACTGCTTTTTGCCTTAATTGGTTTTTAGAGCAAAAGCAAGTCTTCAACCCAATCCGGAGGAGTGACAGATTTGTTGAGTGATGGTGTCTAAAGGGGGAAAAGCATGCTCGGGGATAAATGACTGGTTTCGGAGTTTGAGAACATGAGGTTCTGGGCTGAGCTGATCTGATCATTGTTGCCTCTTAAACAGGAAACTAAAAGCAGGCGGTTTCTTGGCGGAGGCGAAGCACAATGGATTCCAAAGCCTGTAGCCATGGATGCAGTGAATGCTATTCGAAATGAGTGATAAGATTTGAGACTCAACCAAAGAAAATATGCCGCAAAATATGTGCAGAAGTAATGAATTAAAATGCTGTGTCTACTTGCCAAAATATAGTCCATGCGCATTAAGGAAACAAGACTTTGCATGTAAATCATTTACGTAATACAAAGGACTAATAACAGCAACAACAAAATAAAAACTATTAATAATTTGCACAGTATGTTTCATTTGTCTATATTTAGATATACTGACTCACAAAAATCAAATCAAAAAGCATGCATCTAATTCCAGAACGACATCAGCCAAGACTCGATTCAACCACACATAATGTCATGGGAGATATTTTCATGCTGCATGGATTATCATTACCTCTGATTAAACTAACACCTACATAATAATATAAAAGAAATGGAAAACTGTTTTTTTTTTTAAAGTGGAGGTCTGTTAGTGCTGCAAACACAAAAATTCAGTAGTGACGCTACTGCCATCAAGTGGTTTCAACTTGAATGTCATCCATAATACCACTAAGAATGATTTTTAAAAAATGAATCAATAAACAATTAATTCAAAGAATAATTTCAGAGCTCTGTTTTGATAGGGTTGTAGATTAAAAAAAAAAAAACAAGAAAGCTAATTACACCCACAAAACCTGATATTTACCGTTAACATTGCTTTCTGCCAATAAACAAACACACAGAAAAAGATTGACATGAGAGAAACCAACCCTGTTTTTTGAGAGAGGATCTTTGAGGTTTGATGGTGCTTGTTGATGATGTCCAGTGGGTGGGTTTGGGAATGACCTTGCGTGGTGCGGGGGTGTCCAGGGGGCTTCTATGCCCACCTGCTTGTTTCTCTCGGTGCACATCCTTTAAGACTGCAGGAGAAATGAACCAATGTAGAAACAATAATATCAGCACCTTTTGTTTGGGTAATTTTTGGCCCTAAAAAGTAAGTGGATGCTTAAGCCACCATGAATGTGTATTAATGTACAGTATTTGCATTGTATAATAGAAATATCACAACAAATGATTATTCTGTATTTTAAAAAAACTAAAGAATTGTGCAAAATGTTTGTTGTGTTTCAAAATATGAAACAATCCACTATTCGAAATGAAGACAAGATGTTTGACAAGCAGAAAGTCAAGACTTTTTAAGACACCTGTGAGAACTTGAGGGGAACCGACATCATGTGACTTGAAGAGGCCATAAAGAGGCCATATTATGCCATTTTACAAAGTCTTGATTTTGTTTTTGAGGTCTACTAGAAAAGGTTTCACTTGAATTTTCAAAAAACATTAATTTTCACATATTTTACATGTTGCTTCACCTCTCTTCCCAGTCCGTCTGTAAGGCTCTGTTTAGTTCCTGTCTCTATGAAGCCTCTCCTTGCGAAAAGCGCAGTGTTCTCTGATTGGACAGCTGGAGCAATGTGTTGTGATTGGTCAAACACTTCAAGTGCGTTTGGGAAATGCCACCATAACCGTCTTACCATAACTACAAGTTCCAATGCACTACTAACACAACTCATCCAGCCCTCGCCTCGTTATATGCATATACTTTGGGCGGGAATTATTTAAATGAGGAATATTGTGAAGTATACATTCCTGGATGAAAACTCAAGACTACATTTGAGGAGTTTCAGGGATTACTGATATAGAGAATAACTCTCTTTGGAGTGAATTTGTAACTTTGCAGCGTTTTTATAACACTCATATTTCTAAAATTGTCTATGGCACGGTGATTAATTCCTCCTCTGAGACACAATCTGCATATTGCCATTAAAGATTTAGGAAAATCTTTAGACAAATCTACCACAACTCACCTGACACTGGGCTTCTAGTTTGATCAGTGGCAGAGAGTCTGATGCTGCGACTCCCAGAGATGTGAACTGGCAGAGAGTCTGTCTGGGTGATTCCAAAGCCCGTGTGCAGGGTGGACTGTGAGTCTGTGTTCGCACGAGCTGCTACGACATCCAGAGCCGAGCCCAAGAGACGATTCTAAAGACAGAGGAGAGCGCCTGTGAGCTGCGTCATATGATAAAGTAATGCACTAATTGACAAACACAGCTAATTATGAAGCAAATCTGAAACCTCTGCAGGTCTCTGAAACTGTTGTATGCGATACAACAACATGTGACTGCAGAAAACAGATGTCTGGACTGGAAGTATTTTTTCTATGTAGACCTAATCTGTTCATTATTTGATAGTTTTTTAGTACAGGCTATACTTCTATACAGAACATATCATAACAGAGGATATTTACAGTAGCAAAAACATTCCATTCAAGGGTTAAGGACGGTGGGAAAGTCAACTCGAAATAAAAAAGTGAAATAAAAAAAACAACAATAAAAAATAAAATAAAACACAAACAAGACAAATCAACACAAAAATAAAATACAAACAACATTAAGCAAAAAAACCCTAAACACTAAAATTAAATAAAAATAAAGTTAAAAAAAATAAAATAAATAAAATAAAACAAAACAGAATAAAACAATAAATAAAAAAATAAAAATTAAATTAAAAATTAAAAAAATATATATATATATATATATATATATATATATATATATATATATATATATATATATATATATATATATATATTCTCCATTCTCCAGATCTGGACAGAGATTTTCCCATCTGTACCTGCAGTTGAATCTGCTGACACTGAATTGTCTCCAGGTGTTGCAGTCTCTGCTGGATCAGAATGTTAAGTTGCTCTTCCAGATGGGCTACTCTCCCAGCAGAAGTGTTCTCCGTACTGGCCGCCCTCCCTGGCAGGACACTGCCCTCTGCTGCCTGCAACCTCCTCAGCTCCGCAGTTACCAGTGCGATCTGAGCCTCCATCTCACTCTGAGCCTGATGGGCCAGAGAAAGACAGTTTAAGGTGACTTCTTTAATAATGTATTGATTTATGAATTTATAAACAATATAATGCTACATGAATCCAAGAAGGTCTACCTTGATAAGTGGCGCTGTGGCAGCAATAGTAGCAGCTTTTATAGCGGCCACACTTGCCCCAGGATCTCCTAATGGAAAAGAAGGATCTGACTGGCCTCTTGAGGTCTGGGATCTGTCTTGGTCCAACACTTGTACGGTCACATTTCGTCTTAAAGGGGCACTTTGGGATCTGAGAGACATAGTGAAATATCCATGTGTGCAAAATGCCAATGTTTGATCATAAGAGTGACTGAATGAAAGCAGACATTACCTCTTCCTGAGGGCTGCAGAAACTGCACCTCTTCCATCAGCAGAGTATGTGGAAATTTGCACATCTTCACCTGCGGTGTTCAGAAATGGCAAATCAATTCACATCAGACAAGTTTAGATGAAAACAAACTATATATAATGTAAAATAAATAAATGTAAAAAACAAAAAAATAGATACAATAAGTAAATAAATAATAATCTATAGCATTATAATGAGTAGAAAAAAAGAAACTAAATATTTCTAAATACTATTTTAGACACACACACACACACACACACACACACACACATATATATATATATATATATATATATATATATATATATATATATATATATATATATATATATATATATATATATATATATATATATATATATATGTATGTATAGCATTGCTTATATAGATGATTATGATCATATTTGGGGGTACTTGGCATCTAACAGATTGAAAACCCCTATAATATAATATAATATAATATAATATAATATAATATAATATAATATAATATAATATATACCTTTTGACTTTAAGTTTCCTGTCAGCATGACTGTAGTTGGAGCTTTACTTTTCTCTTTCCTGGAGGACTGCATGACAGACACTTGTTAATTAAAATGCAAAATGACAAAATATTTTAATCAAGTAAAGTTTACGTTGTTTAGAAACAAACCAAACATTAATAAACCAAAGTAAACAATATCTCACTTTGTCAAAAAGGTCAGCAAATTGATTTGATGGTCCACCTGCCTGATGTTCATTTGGTCCAGCTGAATTCAGACAAATATGAATTTAATCTTTCGATCATTTAATTGATCTCACAATTGATCTCACATCAGTCTTTAGTGTTACCTGTCTCTGCAGATGAAGGGATTTTCACAGGAAGGACAGGTGGGATTTCTCTCTCATTCACCGAATGAAGATGTTCAGAGTCTGACAGTCTCCTGATGTAAATATTAACTTTATTATGACTCCTGTGCTGTATTTCCTCTCTGCTGGCAGCTCTGGTTGACTGAATTAAAACATCTGCTGCATCAGAACTGGACGTAGAGTCGTTTAAGTGTGTGTTATTGATAATAGACACACAACAATAATCCATATCAGTAATAAGACAGTCCAATAAGAGTAGTCGTAGTTTTTCAGAGATGTCAGTCTTTAAACGGTTAATAATAATATTGTTCGGGGCCCATAGCGGTCTTACCGTAAGGGTGACGTCAACATAACGATTACTGTACGGATTTCCCGAGATATCCAGAGATGACACACGTCAATCACTCTGATGTTGTTGTCAGTGTTCGTTTTAAATTTCCCGCCGCAGGTGATTTTTAAAAGCAACAGGATGGATCAGCTTCTCTCATTTCTGCTATTATTTTAAATCCGGTCTCTATATCGTAGTATATTAATGTGATATCCAAATGATGCTTTATTTCAGTTAACTTCAGCTGTAAATCCAGTTATTTTCATAGCGTCGCTAGTTGCCGACAACAAAACTTCACACAACTGTGATCTTGGAAACAACGCAATGACGTTCAATGGATTTCAAAATAAAGGTTTCTCTTCTCTTTGTTTTGGTCTAGAAGTCTTTACATTGCTGCCCCCATTGGGTCGTTATCAGAATGTGTTTGGAGAAATAGATAAATAAATGTTTATTTGCCAAAATAAATAAATAAATTAATAAAATCACTTATAAGTTATTACCCAAACCGAGTTAGACGGGAATACGTACTTATAGATTTCGATACGGTCGAAATGAAAAAGAAAAGAAAAAGAAAAGAAAAAATATCTGTCTTTCCACTCACCCTAAATCTAAGGAGGTGAACTTCAAAATGTTAAATAAGATTTATCCTACCAATTAATTTTTAAGATTGAAATTTAATTTCGATGTGAATAATTTATTTTTAATTGTCTTTTGTCAAACAAATATTGAACATTTAGAGCATGTTTTCTTTTATTGTGAGATGGTGCAACCCTTTTGGAGAGATGACCTGGGTTGCGTCTCAATCAGCTCCCTAGTTCAGTAGTCAGGGCACTGATCAACTCATTGACTTATGTCCTGATCAGTACCCTGACTACTGAACTAGGGAGCTGATTGAGACGCACGCCTGGTTAAGGTCTAGGGAGGTTTAACCTGAACTCACATCCCTCACTGTGAAGTCAATTAGGTTTAGTATTGTCTGGAAAACAAAGAGTTTGACTTTGTTTTTTAAATTTCTTATTATGTCTTGGAAAGTTATTCATTCATAAGTGCAGATGGTTTAAATCTAAGCCCAACATTAAACTCTTGTACAAATCTTTAAAATCTTTTCAAAACCATAAAGCCCTCAAATTGATTTCTATTTTTGATTTGTATATTTTATTTTAAAAGCCCGTATATATTAAAAAAAAAAAAATGTCATTCACCAATCAGTTTTCAGGTTTCAGTATTTTAACCAAACTTTGTTTAAAGATGATTCTTAACCATGTTATGAAAGATACAATGGAATTAATTGATATATCATTTTACTTTATGCAATATCGTGTGGGTAAAATGGCCAGACATGGGTTTTCCCATTTAATTAAATGTATCTATACAGTGGATCTAATGTGCATATTAATGTGTTCTTGGAGCAACATGTAATAAAAACAATAAGTGTAATAATGGGAGTAATATTTGGCAACGTTCTCATAATAATATCTAATATATTATAGGAACATTGATATGTAATGTCTTTCCCTATTCACTTGTTGCGTCTCCCAAAATGCCTGATAAACATGCTTTAATTTCCATAAGAGTGCTAAATTTGACCATTCAGTCATTTTTATAGACCAAGGAGAAGTTGTTGTCCTGGTGAAACCTCCAAACAAATGGTATCTCTGAATGCCCTGAATGTGCTCTTTACAGGACAGTGGCATCAATGAGGTTAATGCATGATTTCTGAGGATTCGTACTGAATATTGGATTCCCTCATACATGTGTTTAATATTAATTCCATAAGGACTCTTATTTGTTGCGAAAGCGGATATCTGTTCTGTTCTCACATGTCCTTCAGATCCTGAGCTCTGACAGCAAAGGTAGCCGCTTTACAGTTTTTTACGTCCTTTGCTTTTTGTACGTTTATTGTCTAAATGTTATTCACTATAAAGCTGTTAATAATTCATTTGTTTATTTAAAAAAGGCATTTTTCGCATAGTCAAGTGTTATAAATGTACATGTGAGACAATGCTAAAGGCTAAAGTAGCACTCATCATCACACTGATTTGCTCTGAGGCCTCTATATTATGAGAATGGCTATATATTTTAGCTTTATATATTTTTGTTGTGCGCTGTCACTGAGCTCTGCTATTTATAAATGCTCTAAATTTGATTCAATTTCATTCACAGCATCCCACCTGCATTGTAACTATGGCAGCTCAGGTTACTGAATCAGACCAGATCAAACAGGCAAGAGGAACCTTACAGACATAATCATACACACACACACACACACATATATATATATATATATATATATATATATATATATATATATATATATATATATATATATATATCTCGTTAGGAAATCATTCAGTAACTCATCATCTTTGTATTTTGCAGTTCAAAGAATTCCTAGGGACCTATAATAAACTGACAGAAAACTGCTTCATGGATTGTGTTAAAGATTTCACTACAAGAGAGGTCAAGCCAGAGGAGGTATGTGATTATACTTTCTTAAATATCCTATAAAATAAACGTGAAGTTATTATTAAACTGGGTTACACTTTATTTTAAGGTGGCATAGTTGCATTGTACAGTAATATTAATTAACTACTTACTATAGAGATACAGTTAGGGTTAGTTACTTACGTCACCTTAAATAAAGTGTTACCTTAGGGTAAGCACAAAAATGTAAATTGTCGTTTATTACTCACCCTCAGTCTTTCTAAAACCCGTAAGACCTTCGTTCATCTTCTGAACACAAATGAAGGTATTTTTGATGAAATCCGAGAGCTCTCTGACCCCTATTTAATGAACATTGTCAAGGCCCAGAAAGGTAGTAAAGACATCGTTAAAGTAGTTCATGTGACTCCAGTGGTCCAACATTAATTTAATGTAGCGCTTAGAATACTTATTGTGCGCAAAAACGAACAAAAATGACTTTATTCACCTATTTCTTTTAACCTGTGTCAGACTCTTACGCTGTTGATGCAGTATAAACAGTGCGACGGCAGAGCGGCGGTTCACCACTCCTGCGTCAGCATCACACTCGTGTGGTGGTGCCCATGTGAACCGCGTCGGCCAATGGTAAACCGCTGCGTTGTTTACACTGTCAACAGTGCAAGAGTCTGACAGGCTAGAAGAAACTGTTGAATAAAGTTCTTATTTTTGTGCACTAAAAGTATTCTTGTTGCTTCATAAAATGAAGGTTGAACCACTGGAGTCACATGAACTACTTTAACAATGTCTTTCCTGCCTATCTGGCCCTTGAAAGTGTTAATTAAATAGCTGTCTATGGATGGGTCAGAGAGCTCTCGGATTTCATCAAAAAATATATTAATTTGTGTTCTGAAGATGAAGGTCTTACGGGTTTGGAATGATGAGGTGAGGGTGAGTGAGTAACTAATGTCAGAATTTTCTTTTTTGGGTGAACTAACCCTTTTAACAGTACTATGAACTTGATTTCAATGTAACTTTTCTTTCCAGACCTCATGTTCTGAGAGCTGCTTACAAAAGTACCTAAAGATGACGCAGAGGATCTCCATGCGCTTCCAGGAGTATCACATCCAGCAGAATGAAGCATTGGCTGCTAAAGCCGGCCTGTTAGGACAACCGCGGTAATCAACTGCTGCTGCTGGACTGAACTCCAAACCATTATTCCAGCATGGAGCAGGGCCCTCCAAGCTGGAGCAGGAAGACAGAGGACGCAGGCACTGGGAATAGTGCGCGGAGCCCTCACATGTCTTTCGGCTCTCTGGATAACTGGATTGTTAGGTTTTTTGGTTTTCCAAAGGACAGACACTCTGATTTTGACCATTATGCTGGACTTCCGTAAAACGCGAAAGATCTTCATTGTTTTTATGTTAGAATGCTATAAAACAAAATGTTAGTCAAGTGTAATATTCACTCTTGTTCATGCATAATTTATCTAATGAAATAAAAACAAAATGCTTAACAAGGATGAGTTCTGAATCTACACTAGTGGGGTGAATCTCAAAAAGGTCATAGTTAACCCCAAAATTCAAAATTAACATATTTATTGTTTTGCATTTAAATGACACATGTCTACTTCCTTTAATACAGATTTTGTGTTAAATATGAATTATAGGGAGAGCAAGTACTTCAATATTTATATATATAAATAAAAGGTGCAGTGTGTATATTTTTGAGGATCTGACAGAAATGCACATATAAAATACATAACTGTTTTCAGTGGTGTATTACCTTTTATGTTTTTATTACCTTAGAATAAACCATTTCTATCTTCATACACCACAGGTCCCCTTACAGTGAAGTCCCCTTACATTTTGTGGCGCCATGTTTCTACAGTAGCCCTAAAGGGACAAACTGCTCTACAGAGCGCTAGCTACTCTCCGCTGTCTCTGTGTCGGCCACCATATCCTCTGTGATTTGAAAGGGAGGGTTGGCATATTATATATATATATATATAAGATGTGTATGAAGATAGAAATGGCTCATTCTAAGGTAATAAAAACATAACGGTTCATTATATAAGGTCTTTAATACACCACTGAAAACAGTTTTATGTGCATTTCTGTCAATAGATCCTCAAAAATATTACACACTGCACCATTTATTATATATATATATATATATATATATATATATATATATATATATATATATATATATATATATATATATATATATATATATATAAATAAATAAATAAATAAATAAATAAATAAATAAATAAAATTACACTTCTTAAAATAAAATAGCTGGTTTGATTTGTGAAAAATGTGAGTGTCAATATATTAGCCTATTAATGTATTTCTGCCAAATAAAAATACATGGTGGTGAAATGGTCTTGTTTTGTGAATGTTAGTTAATAAAGACAAAGAAATAAGAATAATATTTCTGAATATTTCAAAACTTTATTAGAAATGAGAAGACCTCTTATTTTACATAATGATACAATGGCTTTGCTCAGGAACCTAATGCCTTCATTTCTTCATCCAGGAATCTGTAAATAAACTGAAGTCACAGGGAAGCAAATTTTCACAATTTCATTGCAGTGAATGAATCGATGCCTACAGCTTAACATGTTGGACATACTCATCACTCTAGACAGCTTGGGTTTAGGTTTAGGTTCCTAAATGGTTGATTATATACAGTCTAAAGATGTGCTAATGCTCCTACCAACTTGACATAGAAAAGGAAAATTAATATACAAAGATGTACTGTTTAAAAAATAATATAAATCATTTTTACAGTTTGTGTAAAATGTATTTTTCAAATACATGTTTTTTTGAAATATCTATTTACAAAAGGAACAATCAGTAAGAAACCCCTGGGCTTAACATATTCGTGTGAGAAACAACTAATTTATTCAATTGGTCAAGAACTCAAAATAAAAATGAGAATAAATGTTTAAATTATAAAGTACCAAGTAGAAAAAAAAAACAAGGATGGAGAGAAAAAGCAGGTCACCAATTTCTGGTGCTCCATCAAGGGAGCTTTGGGCCCAAATGGATGAACGGTTTACTGCACAGTAGTTACCCAAATTGTGACGTCACATTCAAAAGGTTCAAGACCCCACAAAATTCTCATATTCCTTCTACCCCACGGACCGAACTGAATGTGGGACGACTGTGATTCTCGTCTTGTAAAAAATACAAAAATGCTGCTCACGGACTGAATAAATATATTTAACAAGTTGCAAGATAATACCTTTATTTTACACAAAAATTTCAGCTCTAGAAATATTTCATTAAATAACTTCACGGCTGTGATATATACTTTTTGAAATTTTCCATACTAAAATAAAAACTCTGCAATTACATATAAAAAGACAAAATACACTTGCAAAGGAAATTAGTCCACTGAAAACAGTTTTATCTCGTGTTCCACTGTAAACATTTTCTGCTTATTTTTTTTCATTTCCATTTTCTTATTTTCTTAAAAAGAGACAACAAAAATAGGTTTTGCATAATTCTCTGTGCTCACATACTAAGATAGAAGTGGAAGACGCCGGCTGCAGTTTTCAGTAAACTACATTCCCTTTTGCAATTGACTTTGTCCTACTTTTCCAAAATAGGGCACTCTGCTGTAACACGTGTACTTTGGCAGTTCTGATGGAACAAGCGCACTACAATTGACCTTTCTTTGAATAACCATATCCAGCTGGTTAAGGTGACCATTACCTAGGGATCTGAGACGGTTTTCTTACCATGTTCTGATAGAGGAACGTACAATTGATTGATTAGCAGTCCCTGCTGCGCAGAAGCAGTAAGAGGAGGTTTCTGTTCAGCGTTTGTAGAGAGAAGCGGAAAGTGCCGTCGTATTCATTCTGGATGGATAAATCGTAAGCTTTGATTTCATAGATTACATTCAACCCTCACGTAGAGTCCGTTCCCTGGTGCCGAGAGTGGTAGCGACAGTGAGCAAGAGGAGGCAGGATCAGTTTACAAAGTGCAGAAGGTGGGAGTGGCCAATAGGGATCAGAGGAGACGGTGGGCAGTCGAGTGCTATTGGCTGCTTGCTCTTGCTCTGGCTCGTCAGTATGCGCGTGCGTCTCCGTGGAGGCAGCGGGATGCTGAGAAGGCAGAGGTGGAGCGGGGCGGGACAGGGCACGGGCGTGACATCACCTGCACTCAACAGCCACAGTGTTTTGCGTGGGGGAAGCTGAAGACGGGCTCATGCCCGTGTCTGACGAGCCTGATGATGTGGACGCTGTGGTGTGGGACACTGTTGACCAGAAGGAAATGAAATTGAGAAACCCAAACACGGTTTACACAGTTAAAGCTAAAATGTTACTAAAAGTTGAATAGAAACAGAGGTTAATCAGACAGCCAAGAGAAATGTAACATCAGGTGACATCAGTCAAGTTAGCGAAACCATTCTCTGGTATCATCATATTGGACCTCGTTCTTTTTTCAATATTCACGGAAAAATAAATGAATAGGGGGTATATCTGTGCTATACATTATGTGCAAAAAAGTTACTAAGCAAATACTTTAAATCCCTACATTAAAATGATATTAAAGAAAAACACAAACTCAGTGTTACCAGATAAGAGGAATGTTCTGCAGTATGGATGAAGTAACCTGTTGCTGTCATTTGTTTATCCTGTAAATAGGCTATAAGAAACGGCTTACATTTATATTTAATTACACGCTGTTCTCCCTTTACAGTTACTACTCTCATAAAACACCTAAATTACATGTTGACTTTTAAACCTAAATTTAGCATCCAACAGCAAATATTTCAGCTAAATTAATGTTTAGCGCTGAATATTAATGGTCTCCCTCTCTACTGCGTTCTGTCTGTTTGATGCTCGTTCAGTGAAGTTTGAAGCATAATCCAGACTGTCAGGACACACTTTCACACACAGAGAATCTCACTCAGCGCTCGGCTCTGGCAGCTGTGGGCATTCATGTTTGGAGCGGTGCGGAGCAAAGTGATTGTTTCAGCTAGGGATGGGCATAATTAATCGACGATAGATAATTGATCGTTAAGAATTTCTTCAGTCACGTTAATTTGTTATCGATCAATCAAATGCATTTTTTTAAAATCTAATGCAGGTTGTGTTGCGTATAGTGTGAGTCGGCAATTAAATGAATTTCACTGTGTGGCAGCAATTAAACATTTTACCACCAGGGTGCAATACCACTCAGTGCGAGGCTGGCATCGAAGTAGAACTTCAGAACTTTCTGAGGGAGACTTCCCCACCCCTGAATTGCACATCTACAAACTGGTGAAAAGTGAACGGAATAAGGTTTCCCGGGCTGGCCAAGTTAGCGCGGAGGTCTGTGCATCCCGGTAACCTCAGTCCCCTCAGAGCGGGTGTTTTCGGCAGCTGGACTGACTGTCACCAGGTTGCGGCCGGGTGCGTCTGAGATCATGTCACATGATTCGGAATCATGCTTATATTTAGCACAAAACATGTGTGATGGTGGCAGTTTTTTACCACAGCGGTGGTCTAGGTCTATGCCGGTGAACGTGACATCCACTCCACTGCGGTGGTAGAGCGCCAACGCGGTGGCTGTGTAGCATAGGTGGTGGTCGGCCAAACAATTTTTTTTTTTTAATGTAAATGCTGTTTTACGTGAATATTATGACAGGAGTAAAGAACAATGCTTTATTTACAAAATAAATAATAGGTTCCCAATTAAATGTTACCTCGCAGCCATGGAAACATAACATTAACATACATGAAAAATATATGTTCGGTTTGCCTAACTGAGCGTAGTTTAACTGTCTGCCATAAGTTGATCTTGTAATAAAGGTCTCATCGAGGAAAAACACGCTGTATTTTTGTATTTATTGCATATTTTAATTATGAAAGTTAAATAATTAATTTTATTATAAAAAATATTAATGATTAATTCTCCCAACGATCGACTAAGAAAATGTAATTGAATGCCCATCCCTAGTTTCAACTGTTCAAATGAATTCCTATGAAAGTTAAGCTTCCACAGGCATGATCTGAAAACACGCTGTGAATGTATGCTGCACCTGCGCTTACCTCACTCTCGTGATGAATGTATCTGACTCCTGCTGCACTGCGTTTGTGCTGTGACTCATTCGGCTCACTCACATTTAGGCTTGCTACGATAGTCGGTGTTACCGGTTACATCACTTGCACAACGTAGCACCGCCCCCCACTGTCGTTTTTAATTTTTTATTATTTTTTTAATACTAATAAAATAATTTAGTTCAGTTAGAGACAACAGACAGTAGAATTAAAAACGTAGCTTGTCTGCTTAATGAAGCATGTTCAGAGCAACAAAAACACTGCATGAGTCAGGAGAGCCAAGAGCAGATGATCGCGGAAGATTTGGTTTCAAAGCGAAATGTAAAGGTGACTTATTATGCGAGTTTGTCATTGTATGGTGTTGTTGTTGTATTTTTCATTATGATTAATAGGCTAATAATCCCACAATTCAAACAACCTGCTCCCGAATTGGTGCACAGAGCGCGCATTTAAGGACAAACTGTCATTCACGGTGTGTGTGCACTGGCACAGTTTTATACATATGGAAGCTTAGCTTTCATATGAATTCAATGAAACCACTCGCTTTGCTCGCTCCGTTATTAATGCCCGAGTGGTATTTCCTCACCGACACATCCCTACTCACATTATATTGAACAGACATGCTCAGTTTTTATTTGTAGTGTCTGTTCTCTAACTGTACTAAACGATTTTATTACTATGAAAATCAAATCAACGGTAGGGGTAGTGATCCAGTAAACCAGTACCCGTGGCTTTGGGCAGCGAAGCAAGTTCATTCTGGGAGTTGTTGTTTTTCATCCACATGAGCCAAAAATACATTTTCTGGCTTTTCTCAGTCTATAAGGCACCAAATTCAAATAAAAAAACAAAAAACAAATCACATTTCTACCACATAAATGACCCAGTTTAAATACAGCTTCATCTTCCCGGCGCTTAAGTACCCCTTTAAACGCTAATGCATTAGCTTAAAGCTTAAAATAAATGATCATGTTTTGCTTGGATCATGGACCTTACCAGCAGCAGCTCTCTATTTCCACTGTTTCCAGATGCATTTTGACCATAGAAATGCGTTATTCAGTGCTATAATATGGCGCAACTGTAGGAAGTTTTCCATGCACAGAGGGCAGACTCGATAAATCGACAATGAGAATCGTTGTAGATGATTTTCATTATCGATTATTATCAATTTTATTGATTAGTTAAATTTCTAATCATCATCATTATTTTTAAAAATTACTACATTTTTCCTCATCATTAATAAAATAATAATAATAATTAAATGAAATAAATACAAATTTACCTTCTCTTTCCTTCTTTTTTAACCTTTTCCGCCTCCTGTCGATTGAAGCCACCTCAGACTTGAGTGACATGTAGTATTTCCTGATTTCCTGTAACTTCTTTTGCAAGAATGAAATGCGCTCAGTACTTGACATGTTGTCCAGCTCAGCTGTGAAAAACAGAAGCAGTAACCAGTCAGGAGATGATGTAAAGTTTATTAAAAAGAAAAAAACACCCTATAGTAATAGACTATTGTGCTACGTACCCCAACGGAAAGGTGCCAAAAAGTGGTACTGTACGGTTCGGAATTAGGGTAGCATTCAAAACTTCTGACAATGAAAACGGCAAATATTGCGCACCGTACTAAACTGCTTGGTGGAAACGAGCCACAAGATATCTGGGTAAAGTAGAATTTCCCATGGTTTATAATGAGCCAATGTATCCTTTAGTTACATACATCTGCTATATAAACCAATCTTTAATGTTTATCAAAAGATAAATTTCACACATTAATAGTAAAACTGTATGGGTCAATTGAATCTCAGATATAACCAATAAAGAAAAAAATTATTAATATAGCCTGGATTCTGTCGATTGGCAGCACGCGGTCTCATATTAAGTGGAGAGAATCACTATCAAATGTCTGTTACAATGCAAATGTATCTACATCTGATGTCAGCAAAGCATGAGAAGCCACAACCAAAATGTGTCAAATAAAAGTTTGGAAACTCACTCAACTGGCAGGACCACTTGTATGTGCGGGGGGAAGGGATGGACTGCTTCTCTTTGTGCTTGTCTTTCTCCATGTCTTTACTGTTAGGAGAAACCAGACCGGGCGATCGAGAAAGCTTCTGGCTCTTAGGTAGGCTGGAGTGCTTGACTGGGGTTAGCTTATTAGAGCTGTCCATGGCAGACGGGTCCTCACTATCGCTACTGTGACCTGGAGACATACAGAGAGATGGTCAGTTTTAAATCTCAAATCGGATCAAATTAGCAGACTAAGACAAACAATACACAGTTAAAGCTAAAATGTTACTAAAAGTTGAATAGAAGAAGAGGTTAATCAGACAGCCAAGAGAAGTGTGACATCAGGTGACATCAGTCAAGTTAGCGAAACCATTCTCTGGTATCATCATTTGTGACCTCATTCTTTTTTCATGAACCTTACATTTTCCCATACATCCAAAATTCACTGAAAAAGAACTAAAAAAACCTGACCTAACCTTCTAGGAAAATAATAATTTTTCTGTTAGTTGTATGCTATAAACTGATATTGAATAACACTGACTTGGACAGCAGACTATAAATGCTTCCAAAAATGTTCAAACACTTCAGAACACTCACCTGCTCCATTCTTCTCTGTTTTACAAACAGTGCTTGAACGTTTCTGGCTGCGTTTTTGCTTCTTGGCCGATGATCCGGTAGTGCAATCCAATAACCTCTTTTGACCTGAAAATTTAGATAAATTTAAATAAGAAAAACATAATAAATAAGAAAATAAATAAGAAAAACATGAACAAAGATGGTCATGAAAATAATAAATCTAGTAAACGGACAATATATTGGTAAAGGTAGTGCCTGCCTTTTTTAAACAGCACCAGTCTAATTAGGCCAATATTTTAGTCTTATTTTTCCTCCCAAGACAAACGGTTTACTCTTTGACGGCAGGTTTCAAAAGTCAACCATTGGTATTATCAGTATGTGCATCAAGCTTTAACTTACCTCTGTCCTTTCCATCTCGATCCTGCAGTGAGATGCTGGAATTGCTCGAACTTGCACTAGCATCAAAGCTATGAGTTGACTCGTTCTCCCCGAGACCCTCCTGTGATTCTGCCACGCTGTCCACTTCGATGGTGGCGTCACTCTCCCCTTTAGTGCTTTGAGATTCGTCCGGGCTGGGTGCAGAGGATGGGGAAAACAGACGTGGAGGTCCCACTGCAACCAGGACATGAGGAAGGTGGTCAGAAGGCTCCAGAGGCTGAGGCTCAGGCTGAGTTTTCTCTTCCTCCATCATTTTCAGTAACTCTTCACCAGAGGGTTTCTCCTTCTCCTCTGGATCGTCAAGGTCCACTTCGTGGCAGACAAGTGCCTCTGGGCCAATTTGAGGCATCATTTCCTCGTTTGTGATCGTTGTTGGATCCTCCAGCTCTGGGCATGGAGGTTCTACCTTGAGGTGCACCTCTCTGGTAAGAGCAGGCATCTCCGATTTCATCTCAATATCTTTGCTGGGAGACGATAGTGTTGGAGTAGGGGGTTCCTCAGGTTTCTGCACCTCCTCGGCCCTCTTCTCAGGCTCAGGTTTGTTCTCTATCAGTGGTGTTTTAACTGGAGAAAGTGTTTTGGGTTCTTCTTTTCTGTCCAGGCGACTTTTCTTTTCTGGCGTTCGCTGTTCAGTGATTTTGCGTTTCACTGCGCTGCTTCGCTCTGGAGGCCCGATGTCCTCTGTTGCGGAGTCCGTGTCTGAGCCGGCTGTCTCCACCAGCTTTATTCTCTCTATGGGACTGTTATGCGGCGTTTCCTGCGATTTCTTCACAGGCCGTGGAGGAGTGGATGGTTCCTCTGTCTCTGTGTGATTAGCAGCAGCAGGTGTTTGGGTCTCTGACCCTGGTTCTTTCAAACGAGGCTTCTTTGCTCTTGGTTTTGGAGATCCGTCATCAGACTCAACAGGGAGCCGGGATGTATCTTCCTCAGGGTTACTCTCACTCGGTTTGAAGTTTGGCATTTCATGTGGGCTGCTGGGTAGTTCAGGCTCAGTCTGAGCAGGTTCTGGCATTGTGCTCTCCTCCAAGAGATCCTCAGCAGCCTCTTGTTTTGCTGTCGAGGGTGGATCAATTCTCTCCGTCCAATCCAGCTTCTTCTCAGGAGATTCCTCAGACTCGCTATCATCTGAGGAGTTCCCTGAATCTAAAAACGAGAAAAAAAAAGGATGAAAATAAAACAGGCATGAAAGTTAACCATCATAAAGCTGTAAACTATTCTTGAAACTAAAGATGCAGAGATGTATTGGACAAGATAAGCAATTATCTGTGCTTTCTGAGCCAACTGTAAAAAACAACAACAAAAAACAGCCAAAAGGGGGAGGGAAAAAGTCATTGGACAGTCAGAAACTTGTAAAGTGATGAAAATGTCTTAATTTCACATGACTCTTTAAGCCTGGCAGATCAATGGTTTGTATTTGTCAGTCACAAAAATTATTAGCCATTTCATTTTTTATTGAGAAAGTTCTAAAACAAATAAAACAATGCAAGCTGCTCTTACCATTAGATCCTCTATCAGAATCATACATCCCAGAAGTTCTCCTTGTTCGCCGGCGAGGGGTACCTGTACAAATATTTAAAAAATTTAAAGCAATAGCCAAGGCCATGTGATTGATTCCCAGGAAATATACATGCTGGCAAAAACAAAAAAAGTATCCACCTTCTTTTTCAATACGGAAGTATGCTATTTTCTGTGAATGTGCAAGATTTCTGATTCAATAAAAAACACCAGTTTGCAATATCAAGCAGCTTAAGCTTTTTTGTAGAGCTAAAAAATTTTATAAATAATGAAGCGGATGACACCGGAAGCCAGACACATTCAATGTATTAATGGCCACACACACTCTTTACATGGGTGGAAAAATAAGGTGGATACCTTGAAAGCACTGCGAGATGCTTTAAATAGAAGCATCTCCCAAATGCATAAATATAAGTGTAACTTATAACAGTAGTAATGTTAAACAAAACCCACAAAGCCTTTAAAGTCCCTGTAAAGGCAATTCTGAGATTTGTTTCTAACAACACATGTTGAAACACATTACAAAGACTGTGAACTATGTAGTACTGAATTCAGAAGTTAGACCGTTAAGAAGTTTTTCACCATTGCTGTGTTCCGGATTTTTTGGGCGGGGTTAAAACGGTGGCTCGATGACGCACTGGAGCCGCTTGGCATGTGGCCCCTCCCCCATAACTCGAGTACATTCGCAATTTCGCATCAGTTCACCCGCTAGTTACTACAGCCAACAACTTACAAAACAAAAGAGAAAAAAAAGACGATCTCAAGAAGAGGTGGATTAATTTTGTGAACAGCTACCTTGATGGAGTGCTGACGATCACCACCAACACCTGCCTCTGCAGTGTCTTTACACCAGATAGTTTTACAAACTTTCATCGGCAACAACTGGGATTCACTGATAATCTGCTGCAGAATAGGGCCGAACCGACTATCTCCCGCCCCGACCTTCATCCTCCTGTCCCGCCGACATCTGGTGCTGTCGTGACTCGTGAGGTTTACTTGAGTGTTGTTGTCGTCTTGTGTGTTTACGGCCGTTTTCCCGCGAGTGGGTGTGGTTTCGGCACCGATCAACGGACACGCCCCCAGCGTTTGAGAGCAGAGAATGCTGCTAATTTTTTCAAGATTTCGATAAGATATTTTATGTACTTAGCTGGTTTTTTTATGATTCAAATTTGGCTAGTTGGTTAATAACACATTTATCTGTGGTGTGAGAAACTCAGAACACATGTTTAATTTTGACTTTACAGGGACTTTAATCTTACCACAGAAATTAAAATGTTTGTCATTAAATGGCAAAAGGCTGGTTTCTGTGACTTGTGACAGGAAGACAAATAGCTTCATGATTTTATTACCAGCACCCTTCCAGTTTCCAGACCAGTTATACACACAGCTTTTGACATGGACAGTCTTACCCTCTCCATTTGGCAGGGCAGAAGCATCTGCAGGCCGTGAGTTCTTGCTGCTGGATCGACCCTCACTGCTGGGGGTCTTGGACAGACTGCGGGAGGTGCTGGGAGGGGTGGATTTAAGTGGAGGACGACCTCGCCGTACCCCCAGTTTGGCCTTATCCTCCTCTTTCTCCTTCTCTCCATCTTCTTTATTCTGTGGTGAAGGATAGCATGAAACAATTTTTCCCCCAGGGTCTTAAAAGATTAGTCTTGTATTTTTTTTATGATGGACTGTCACTCACCTTCATTTTTTTCTTTTGTTTTCTCTTTGTTCCACCTTTATCTCCAGGCCATATTATTCGATCTGCCTTGACCCATTCATCATATCTGTTACAGAGACAAAATAGCCTCTTGAATAATATTGTCATCAAACACAATGTGAACAATGAATGGTTCGCGAAGACTGAATGGACTATTTAGATACTTTCAAAAGAACACTGGACATTTAACGCAGGCTGTTCAGTAATCTAACCAATGAAATCTCTTATTTTGGAATCTCTAATGGTAAAAGGCTAAAATTGTATTATAGCAAATGTGAAATTGAAGTAGAGGTTAATCAGACAGCCAAGAGAAATGTAACATCAGGTGACATCAGTCAAGTTAGCGAAACCATTCTCTGGTATCATCATCTTTGACCCCATTCTCATAAACAAGCCTTCAATTTCTATAAAAGTATAGTCCTTTCAAATAAGTAAATTAAATGTCAAAAATGCAGTCTCATCAACGCCTCACCTCACGTTCCAGCCGTAGTAATGCACCAGGTAAAGAATCTCTCCATCATCGGTCTCTGTGTTTTTGATGTTAGCTTCGTAGATCTTCTGTGTCTTGCCCTTGCCATATTTCACTTTGACTTTAGTGCCGGTCAAAGAATGCTCAGAGTCCTCACAACCATCATTCTCCTCCCTGTCATAACTGTCAAACAAACACAAATGAATATGCTCTTCATCAACACACAGATTTTGTTTAAAAGGACTATCATCTTTGAAATAAGAGTTTGATTTACTATATAAACACACATACACTCCCATTCAAAAGTTTGGGGTCAGTAAGTGAAAAATGCGTTAAATTGATCAAAAGCAGGGCAACTATTTTCAACACTGATAATAATAAATGTTTCTTGAGCAGCAAATCATCATAAAGATTTCTGAAGGATCATGTGACACTGAAAACTGGAGTAATGATGCTGAAAATTCAGTTTTGCCATCAAAGGAATACATTACTTTTCTAAAATATAATAAAAAAAAAGAGTTATTTTAAATTGTAGTAATATCTAAATGTTGCTGTTTTTACCGAATTTTTATCAAGATTGTGTGCCACACAAGTCCTGAAAAGTGAAGCCAAAGCGCTTCAGGTTGTTGGATGCGGTGTAGGCCACCGCCCTCTCCATGGAATGTAATGGGACATTTGAGACAAACTAACAAACAAAATTCACTTCAAATTAATTTTTTTTCCAAAGATGGTTTTGGTAATTTTAGGTACTTTTTAATCATGCTGACGTTAGTTCAAGTGTTCGTTCTTAAAGTTTGGTTTTAGTTTGTTATTTGATGCTAGTGATGTCATGATACCAAAATTCCAGTAGTCGGTACCAAAACCTTAAAAATGTTACGGTACTCGGTACCACAGCTAAATGTTTTTTTTTTAATGTTTTATTTAACCATTAAAAATATATATAATTTAATGTATGTTAAATGTACGTTTATTATTTATGATGATAATCATTATAAGTAAATAATACAAACATTTGAATGCTGTATGCTGTAAATATTGTTTATAGAAAAAGTGAAAATAATCAACCATCTAGGCATAATAATTATTAGTAGAGATGTATTATTATTACATAGAGATGTAGTTAAATCTACTGTAGGCTACAAAAGTAACCTAATATATTCTGTCAATAAAAAAAAAAATTAAACCAAGCTTTTATTTTGACGGGTTGTCATGTTCATGATATGAGTTTTCTCAAATGAAACGGTAAATTCTCATGAAGTAACGGCGTATACGTTTGTGTCCTCACGGCAGAGACTACAAAGACAGCGAGCATCACGCGAGTGTGCGTGCTCGCGCCCGCCCGAGCATCTGTTGCACCTGACTTCATTCACACACAGGAGTGCAGGAGTAATATTTAAATAGTATTTTGCAGTTTAATATACACAGACACTAGTGTATACGTATGTACACACACACACACACACACACACCGGGAGTTAGCACTACTGGTACTACAGAAATGCTGGTATAGTCATATTTTTATAATTTCAGTACCAGTACTCGTGACATCTCTATTTGATGCTATAAAAATGGGGGTGTGATGTTATAAAAAGGCACCAACGGACATTTTTCAGGAACTTCAGTAGGAGATTGGAGATTTAACTTTTATTTCTACATTTCCGTAACTGTTTATTTCACAAAAAAAGCTGTTGATTAGGCAGGAGTGTGGGCGGGACGTTGATACCGCGGCTTCACGCTGACTATTGCGCAGACTCGGGCTCCAAGTTGCTACAGCGCAGACTCAAGACCCAAGATGTCAGCACCATATTTGGACACTGGCAGCTTCATTAACTTCAATGGAAGAGAGTGAAGGCGCATCGTCCATCTTTTTTACAGTCTATGATTCCAACACAAGCACATTAACATACAGGTCCTTCTAAAAAAATTAGCATATTGTGATAAAAGTTCATTATTTTCCATAATGTAATGATAAAATTAAACTTTTAGATTCATTGCACACCAACTGAAATATTTCAGGTCTTTTATTGTTTTAATACTGATGATTTTGGCATACAGCTCATTAAACCCAAAATTGAACCCCATAGAGAATCTGTGGGATATTGTGAAGAGAAAGTTGAGAGACGCAAGACCCAACACTCAGGATGATCTTAAGGCCGCTATCGAAGCATCCTGGGCCTCCATAACACCTCAGCAGTGCCACAGGCTGATTGCCTCCATGCCACGCCGCATTGATGCAGTCATTTCTGCAAAAGGATTCCCCACCAAGTATTGAGTGCATAACTGAACATAATTATTTGAAGGTTGACTTTTTTTAATTAAAAACACTTTTCTTTTATTGGTCGGATGAAATATGCTAATTTTTTGAGATTTCTATATGCTAAAGAATTTTGGGTTTTCATGAGCTGTATGCCAAAATCATCAGTATTAAAACAATAAAAGACCTGAAATATTTCAGTTGGTATGCAATGAATCTAAAAAGTTAAATTTTCTCATTACATTATGGAAAATAATGAACTTTTATCACAATATGCTAATTTTTTTAGAAGGACCTGTACAACTAAGGCTGTCTAGCCTGGATGCCAGCAGAATTTAGCCCCGCCCACAATTTTTTTTGTTCGGGCAATTCGGTCTGGAATCGCTCCATAGAGGAGTTATTATGCCCAAACAGAAACTGTTCGGACCAATGAAATTGTCAGGGCGGGCTTTAGACTATGATGGACAGATGATCAACAGTAACGTCATCAAAGGCGCTTTGGGTTGAATTTGCTCTTATCCTAAATGGAGAACATGTTCGTATATGCATTCACCTTCACTATTTCTCTCAGAAACGATGATCGTGTGGGTAAGTACTCTGTGTATCCTTAAATTCTTTTATTACAATACTGGCAAAGATCGTTTACAATCATCTTTTTCTTGTAACGTTACTTAATCCAGCGCGCGTGCCAAAAGGGTTGCCACGTTTTTTTGCAATGTCGCGCACAATTGCTACTCAAACTATAGCCCAAAACAATATCTTTCCGGGGGTTTCTCCAGAAAAAATGGCTTTTGGTTGGCAAAATATGTTATTTTGGCAAGGTTACCTGCTAAAATTCGCATTCCTGTGTTTATATAATCACATAATTGGGGTCGCTTCAACCCGCGGACATGGAGAAAAACACGGACTTGGCAACACAGTGCAGTTGAGTTCTGTTGACATTTGACAACTAACGTTACGCGTCGCTCCGCTTGCTCTGATTGGTTGTGGGTCTATCCAATTGAGGTCTTTCCTGGCTCGGTTGAAACACGCCCCATAATCAAAGCTCAATGGAGCGGTACCGGACTCATATTCTGACTAGAATTGAGTATGGCCAAGCCAGGCTAAGGGCTGTCGTGATACCCGCAATATTAGTAATACTGCGATACTGACAAGCCAACCGCAGAGTGCGGTTCAAGAATCACGTTACCATATTAAGGCACTCAAAATCAACGCAAGAGAAATTCCTTGACTACGTCAGCCCTACATACAACCACACATATTTACACATCAGCACTTAAAGAGCAGTGTGACCCAAAGTGATGAATAACAACAGGAGAAAAAGATTTTTCTCCAGGTATTATAGACTTAAACAGCAAAAACAGCCGTTTAACTTAAGGACCAGAGAGAAGGTGGAACATGTTGTAAAAATTGTTTGTAATTGGCCTTGAGTAAGAAAAAAGCTTGGAAAGTGAAAAATATGGCCCCTTTTAAAGGAATGCGTCAAAAAAGGCTCCAAGCTTAAAAGCTCCAAATGTACTAATGAATTAACACCATTTATTCTGTTCAAACGCAGAGGTTAATCAGACAGCCAAGAGAAGTGTGACATCACATGAGATCAGTCATGCAAGCGAAACCATTCTCCGTTATCATCATTTTTGACTCTGCTGGAATAGGTTCAATTCAAAAGTCTCAAGCCTAATCACATGAATTTAAATGATAAATAAATCATTAGGACAGCCAAACATTTAACAGGTTAAGCATAGATAATGCTGACGCACCGGTCCCTGAGTCTGGATCTCTCGCCATCTTCCTCCTCATCTTCATCGTCCTCCTGCTCTTCATCATCAGAATCTTTATCAGACTCATCGAGGCGGTGACTGCGGCGTTTCCCAGGGGTCTCCCCATCAGATTTCTCCTTTTGCTCCTCTCCGCTGTTTTCTTCTCGACCTAGCAACTCCTCCTTTTTCATTTCCTCCTTAGATTTCTCCTGCTTCACAGGCTCCCTCACCTCTACTTTCACAGGGGTTGCCGTACACCGCCGCCGGCCCTGAGGAGTCACAGACATGCCAAGATGTTTTGGATAGTTTCTAACAAATAAAATAGAAGTATAAAAAAAAATTCTAAATATAAAAGGATCTCCTTACACAAAACCAGTTAATTGAATGTCACTTTCTATAGAGAAAACTAAATGCTTTAAGTGACTAAATGTTATTGCTTACATTGCTTAAAAGAATAGTTCACCAAAAGTGAAATACCATCTTTCATTTTTAAATGCGCACAAGTAAAACTGAGGTTTGATAGTTTGTATATTTCAACAAATAATATCATAAAAGCACCTCAAAAAGTGGTCCATACAAGTCATGTGCTGTATTCTGAGTCCTCCAAAGATATCTGATAACTTTGAGTAAGAAAAATGTGGCAATTTAAATTTTTCTTGCTTGACAGTTATGGTCAGCATTCACTTTCATTGTATGGAACAGGCATGATTAATTTCTCCTTTTGTGTTCCACAGAACAAAGTAATCGTTTTCAAAAGACACGAGAGCGAGTTTCTCTTTTTGAGAGAACTATTCCTATAAATGCAGGACGTTTACCGGTTTACAAAAAACTAAATAATGGACATACCCTTAAAATAATGTAAAGTCAAAGAGGTGGATCAGACAGCCAAGAGAAGTGTATCATCACATGACATCAGGTCATGAAAGCGAAACCATTCTCTAGTATCATCATGTGCACTTCCTCCTACTAATTCAAGGACAAAAACACTTTGAATCTAAGTATTATTACTCTGTAGCTGGTAGGACACGGAGCATGAAAATCCCACATCCTGAGAGCAGCTCAACAGACAGACAGACAGACACTCACCCTGGGCGAGCAGACATCTTTGCATCCTTCTTCACTCTCGGCATCTGACTCATCCACGTCTACTGCAGGTTTGTCCTCGCTGGTTCCAGGCTCCGTTGTAACCTGCTGCATCATCTCGTCTGTTTCTTCGCTCTCTTTTTTCACAGTCTTGATGCTCTGCGCTTCCGGCTGGATGTCTGGCCGCGGCTCATTGTGGTGCACTGTCCTGAATTGGATCTGAGCCGAACGGCAGTACTCCTCAAATCCGTACAGGTACCTGAGGTTCAGTAAATGTTATATTCTAAATCGCCAACAAACTCAATTATTAAAAAGAAATACTCTAGGTTTTCAATAATGTTGATGTTCTGCAAAGTCTTGTACATGCATATGTTTGGGCTTTTACATATGTTTTTGAACTCAAGAAGAGGTTAATCAGACAGCCAAGAGAAGTGTAACATCACATGACATCAGTCAAATTAGCGAAACCATTCTCTGTTATCATCATATGTGACCCCATTCTCTTATAAGAAGCCTTTAATTGTCCAAAGGCCTTGGTTTATTTTTTTTATCTGGCCATAAAATGAGTTGACAGATTAAATATTACTTTGTCCAGACAGGGTTAGCAAGGAATTTATCACACTCGTTTCATACAATTAGCCGCGTTTCCACTGTCACTTCCGGGGCTTGATCAGGCCTCGTTGGGGCTTCCTCTGGGCCAACGGCCAGGGTTTTCTGGCCTGATGAATACCTTGGTCCAAAGCGGGTCATCTCGTGCTTTAGGAGGGGTTATGAATAAAGGCAGAATTTATCTGAGGTTGGAGATTGCAGCACCGGGGATGATTTCATATACCAGCTAACATCAGCATTAAATACTTCTGAAATCATTTTATCTCAACTCACTTTCAGAAAGCAGCAGGTGTTTGAAATAACGTCGGTTTCGATTTCTGATCACTGTATAAGGCAGAAAAAGTGATGCAAAAGACTATTTGCGCTAACCATTACCATAGTAAACAAGGTAAATACGACTGCTTGAAGAAATCAGACAAATCATATAGGCTATAACAATCATGTATTTATTTTATCTGTCGGTACGTCTCGTCTCTTTATGCCGAACTGTCTGACATCCATATTAAGCACCGCATAGCATACTATGTCATAAAGCAAGCAAATAAAGGAGCTTCCTCTGTTTGTGACTGAAAACATAACTATTGGGACTGTCACTCAAGAGAGTGCTGAAGCTGCTCAGGTCGTATTTTTGTTGGAAAATGTGTCAAAATGATAGTTGTGTGATGTGATAGGCTACCGTCCTGTGACTACAAATAAACAAATACTGAGTAAGTAGTAGGGGTTCACCGATACGATATCGGCCGTGATACTGACAAATTAGCTGGATCGAAAAATTAACAGGTCCACAGGCCGATCCAGGTTTTTATTTTTTTGTCGCAGCAGAACCTACATCATTCGTCAGCTTCACATGTGTTGCATGCTAGAAGCAACATGGAGCGAGCAGTCGGCTGCAGGGTTGCCAACTCTCACACATTCTCACGCATTTCTGTCATGCTCTCACTCTGGCAATATGCCGTGAGATTAAGTTAGGCAAACCTGCTTTTGATATTAAACAAAGCTTAGCTTTTACAAACAATAAATAGCGTTTGGCGCTAATGTGGCATAATGTTAAAGCCAGAGGCGTTGAAAAACGGAGTAGCGGCATGCTCTCATCTCCCGGCGGCGTGCACTGTCACGTGGTTCATGGAGCGCTCAATACCTCTAGCGCTGTGTGTCAATGTATTTGAATGGCTTAAGCGGATACGCAACAGTTTCACTATACAGATGTTTGCAGCAAGTTTTGGTAGACAGTACAGCATAATGTGCATTGTTTATTAAGTCAACCACATTTACAGGATCGTTTTATTAAGGAGAGTGGTAGAGATGCAATGTTATTCTTGTATTTAGCCCTCAGGTATTCCTTACTAATTGCTCACACTCATATTCACTGATGGTCAAATGTGACCATACACCGTAACTGTTTTTCAATTAAATAAATGTTCTATATTTTAATTCAATAATATTTATTGAATATTTTGAGGAGATATGTTGGTACTAAATACTATTTGTGCCATAATTGTCAATTAATGACCACTTAAAATATTTTTCTTCTAATATTTTTATTATTTATATTACAATAAGTGTAGTAATTAATGTTAAAATAGAGAATTCCAATTCAAAGAGGAAAATTAGAGTCATTTTGTGGCTAAAAAATAATAATGTTAATAAATATACATGTATCTAATCTAGTTGCTCAAAAAAGTATTGCAGTTTTGCATTTTAATAAATATTTAGATATGATAAAACACTAGATTTCTTTAATGTGAAATTCAATATTAATGAATGCGAGCACATAATTTGACCCAAGAAATGTTTAAAAAAGTGCTAAGACGAACACATTTGACCTTATATGTACAGTAGTATATATATATATATATATATATATATATATATATATATATATATATATATATATATATATATATATATATATATATATATATATATATATATATATATATATATATATATATATATATATATATATATATATATATATATATATATATATATATATATATATATATATATATATATATATATATATATATTCTTGCCCTTATATATATATATATATATATAAGGGTTGGACTTTAACGCATTAATTAAGATTAATTAATTGCGTGACTTTAATGCGTCAATTAAGATTAATTGCGAAAAAAATAGATAACAATTTTTACTTATTTTTGCACCGCGGAACGTTTTTTTAATGAATGAGTTTCGACCCACCGATTATACTGGAACACCAACTAGCGTTCTTGACTTCTGAACACAACAAACCACAGTGAACATGAACGAAGAAGCTGACGAGATGTGAAATTTTGTTTTAAAAAACGAAAGGATGGAAGCGTCGACAAGAGCATGGTTGTGTGGAAGCTATGCAACAAGGAATTTGCGTATCGAGCCTCAAATATCACCTCAACGCAAAACGCTGGACATAAATAAATAAACAAAATTTTGTTGATTAAGCTTATGTATTCAGTCATTATTCAATGGTATACTAAAAATCCATGTGAAAAAAATTACTTCTCACTGTTCTCAGGTCAAATATTTATATGCAATTAAAATGCGATTAATTTAGATTAATTAATTACAAAGCCTCTAATTAATTAGATTAATTCTTTTAATCGAGTCCTGCCCTAATATATATATATATATATATATATATATATATATATATATATATATATATATATATATATATATATATATATATATATATATATATATATATATATATATATATATATATATATATATATATATATATATATATATATATATATATATATATATATATATATATATATATTTATATATATAGTTGATTCTGAATCAAGATCGAAATCGATATATCGCCCCACTGATATTTTAAATAAATAAGAATTCATAACTTTACATACATCTGTTATTTTGTCTTAGTTACGTTTAATTAGTAAAGTCTGGTGCCTTTAGTCTCTTCAAGGAAGGTATAAGGTGGAAGGTATTCAGTTTTTAATTAATTCAACAATAGTATCGGATCGGTATCGGGTATCGACAGATACACAAAGCCCAGGCATCGGTATCGGGACTGAAAAGTTGGATCGGTGCACCCCTAGTAAGTAGCCTACATGTGTTTTCTAATTTCTTAAGTGAAATAACGGTAAATCCCTCTTTATTTTCGTGTGACTAATGTGCAATCTCGACACAAATTAATTATGATCAATGTATCACTTATTATTGTAAAACGTTGATGCTTGGGTATTAAATCTTTAAGTAAACAACAAAAATGGCAACAAACGGCTGCTTTTATCATGTTAGTTTTGCAATCTCGCTAGTTTCCAGTGATTTCTTTCTGATTATTTTTGTGATATAACTTTCATTTGTTGACATTTTCTAGGGAGGTGTGTTACGGGCGGGTTTTAGTGACGCAATGCAGAGCTTCTGGCTCGACGGTGGAAATGCAGTGTGGTTTTGGGCTCGGTGCTACAGGTCCAAGGCTATTATCCCAGCACGTTGAAAGCCCTGGCTCGCACCGGCCAGACAATGGAAACGCGTCTATTGTTACCTCAGGAACGACATCGCTGCATATCTGAAATGTTTATTTGTGGTACTGCATACTTGCCTGCTAGGCATTCATTCTAATGTTTATTTACTGTAAACATGCTTTTTGTTCATGTGTTTACACTTAAAGATGGGTCGAAAAACTGTGTTGTAATCAACAGCATGCAACAGATGCAGTCCATAAACATTAAGTTGAAAATAACCCAGAATTGTTCTTTAACAATCATAAGAGTGCAGCAAAAGTCACCTTCGAAAGTGGAAACATTGTCTCCACTTGCCAACGCAACAAAAAAAACACTGGCTGCTGAGTAAACAAATATAGTACTGTACAGCAGGAATTGTGAGAGCATGCACTTACTTTCTGTAGGCTGTTTTCACATTGTATGAGGCAGCAGAGTTCAGAACTGGGATGCCAAGATCCATGTAGATCTGTTTCCAAATAGACCCACTCTCAATCTAAAAAACAAAACAAAGCATCTCATTTTGCAAGTCTTTTTGATGACTAAAAGTGCAAATTCTTCCTGTATAGAGTTGGTAGTGTGATGCACACCTGTCTACCGCACCCAGGGATCAGAGAGCTTAGAGAAACATGACATCACTCGAACGAGCACAACCGCTTTCCCAATTATTACCACTATAATTATTACCTTCAATAACATTCACAGAAAATGTAGTTGTGATAAACAAGCAATTTTTCAACTCAGTCCAGCTCTGTGAACTCCATAAATTCAATCAGTGGTTACTTTCGCTTCATATTTTTGGCAAGGTCTCACTTCCCACTTTCAGAGTACAATAAACAGATGGCGTTAATGCTAAGAACACTCACATTGTCACAGCCTCCGTGAATATGCACCAGTCGGAAGAGCTTGAAGAGGTTGAGATCCTTGTAGCCAAGCACTGGAGGTTTGTTAATTGAAGTTCCTGGAAGGAAAGCAAAGGTGCAGAGAAGCGTTAAACTGAAAATGTGTCCTGCTGAACTGGCCAAGAGTTTCTACGCAAAAAAAGAAAAAAAAAGCATTTGAGCTTTTTAGGGCCACACACACTCAAAGACTATAATAGACATCCACCATTATACACTATTTAGCTGTCTGTATGAAGATTGTTAATCCCCATTTCATTTTTACCAATAGTGATTACAACTCTGCTGGTGATGTGCAGCCATTACCTCTGTCCTCCATGAACTTGTAAAGCTGCTGTAGAAAGTGGTCCCTTTCCTCTGGGTCTGGCTCATCATCAGGCTGATTAAAAGAAAGAAAGGACAACATCTGAATTTGAAGTTCGCCTAGTGTGGAATTATCTTTTTTTAAAACCCAGTAATAACACTGACAATTAATCAAGCAGTCAGATTTTATTGTGGTAATACAAATAGACCCAAGCAAACTGGTCTAAACTAGGGGTGTGCGCGAATAGTGAAATATTCAATCTGTAATTAATATTTGAAAAATAAAAATACTATTTGAATTTTACTATGTCGCTTTGCTGGCCGTAAATGCAGTGAAATGCAGTGAAATCCCACTAAAACTTCCAGTTATAACCAAATCCAGTGGATCACGTTAAGTTGATCATATTTGATCACATAACGTCGTCGTCTGCCTCGCGATGTTTGGAATTACTTACGCCAACTTCACACTGCACGCGTAAGCAGAGCGGTGGCAGCGAAGAAGCAGTGCGTATGGAGAGCAGGAGCAGTGCACGCACGTCCGTTGTGCTTTCACACCGCCAGCGTTTGTCGCACGCAGCTGAAAGTGGCTTGTGTATTGCAAATACAGACGAATATTGTCTATTCTTTCACCTTTTCCAGTGTTCTCCCCCGAACCCTGTCTATCTTATGCTTTGATTTATGATGGGCAGCATCTGCTGCAAATACGACCGCGTTCCTCTCTGTCCCAAACACATATGCAAATAGCATGCTGTATATACGCAGGTAGCTTACATGATAAAAGTAACCTTAAAAGTTAAGATAAGCCTCTGGTGTTAATAATTTAAACAGGTCTTTGAAGTTGGGCAAAAACTTCTGGCAGTGATGTGTTTTTTGTGTATTTTATTAAAGAAATTCACAGTGGTGGATGTCATATGGTGATTGTGAAACACACAGAACACTTCACTACATGATTTCATGCTGAAATGTGTTATTTTTCATGCTAATCAGGTCAATTTTGATCAGAACAATGCACTGTGGCTTTAATTCAGCGCGAGCAGCGTGGCAAAAATAGAGTCAGCGCCGAAACGATCGCGGCCCTGCTGCTTCTGCTCCTGCGACACGCTGCCGCGCTGCCTCTGTGTGCGATGTGAATGCTCTAATCTGTTAACATGGGCGGCAAAAAAAGCGCTACTCACGCTCTGCTACCGCGTGCAGTGTTAAACCGGCGTTAGAAGAAAATTTTACATTTTCTTACAAAATGGAGTTACTTTTGCTTAAATGAATGAATGAAACAGCTGCATTATCATATCACGACCCCAATGAGAAATCACATACATATAATTATATTAAACAACAGCACTAGTATGGTTTTTAGATGGTTTTAATACATCAACCTTAGAATGAGGTCCATGGATTCTTGTCTGTGGAATGCGCCACTTCCGGTATTTTGCCGGTTACTCAACACGGGTAAATTGCAATCAGGGATTTTTTTTTAAATAGGAGTACTCCGATTTAATCGAGGAATCGTGACAGCCCTAAACTACTCTTTTACTAAATTAGGAGAAAGAGATCATGGAGAAAATAATGCAATTATTATTTACACTTTTAAATTAAATATAATTAGTTATATTTTACTCATTCAGCTTATTTTATAATAAGAAATTTCACTTATTAGAAGTAAAAAAGTATGTTGTGGTGTGTCTTAAATTACACATGTCATAAGAACAACAAGTCAGTAATTACTGGTACACCAATTTAAGTCTTGATTGCCTTACCGGCACAACACCATAGAAGTTGTCAGAGTTGGACGTGACTGAAAGTGAGTCAGATTTATCAACCACTCCTACAGATTTCATAAGCATTTTTGATTAATTAAAAAGAACCAGCTCATAAAAGTAATTTGTTTCTGAATGGGATTCCACTGGGATTCCAATGTTTAGTCAGGCATGTGACCAGCTAAAGACAATAATCTAAAAACATAAGTTAAGAAAAGTTAGAATCACTAAATTAAACAAAAACGAACAAAAGCACAGACTAAATATGAACTGGTAAGAGTAATTATTAAAATATGGAAATTTTGCAAGACCTTCTAACATTTATAAATAAATCTGTGAAATGAAAGTACTGCACTGAGGAAAAAAATCTCACATTAAACAATACAAGTAGCCAATACGTCAGAGCTTCTGACGGGGTAAGCCGTGTTTAACTATATCTTACCAGTTATATTGAAGCACGTCTCGTGTTTAGGACAAATTGGAATACGCACTTTTCCACAGCAGCTCACTGAGTGTCCTCCACTACTTTTCAGATGTGCTCGAAATAATGTACTGTATATTATTCAGCATGCCCGAGAGCCACCATCATTTGGGAACATACAGTGCGACGAAATAGCGCAATCACTGCAAATCAACTAATTCATGTAATTTACAAAATTGCCCTACAATATAGATATAAACTGTATTGCCTCATTCTATATGGTTTATAAAATATATATTGCTATATCGTACAAACTTGCCCAGCCCTATCAAGAACATATGCTCAACCAAACATTAAATATCAATACAACATCTGAAATATTAAATCAAAGCAAGCACAAGGGTGTTATTGCAGAAAATCTCAAAAACACTTCCAAAAACCTTGCATATCTTCCTTTCTGCCTATAGCATTAAAGTGCGGCGGCAATGTTGCACAGGAAAGAAAACTCAGCAAAGGCGCTTTGATGCTGAGTCAAGCATCAGCTCGGCTGCATCTTTTATGATCTGATACTTTCACAATATCAGTAAATAAATACGCTAAATAAAGTATTAAAGTTGTCACAAAATCTAAATTCACCCTATTTACTTTGTTAGCTCACATTACTAGTCTTGTGGTTAACAATTAATCTGTGTAATACACAGGAAAAAACTAATAGTTTGTTGTGGTAATGTTTAAACAAATTCTGAAACCTTGCTTCAGCTCTAGAAGGGTTAAAATAAAACCCTCAGTGGAGGGACAGAAATCTCTCAGATTTCTAATAACTTCATTTGTGTTTCACAGAAAAACAAAAGCAACAGGTCTGGAACAACATGAGGTGAGTAAATCCTGAAATTTCTTTTCACGTTTGTATGTACTAATATTTTAAGACAAATTAGTCTGCAAATCACCAACTAGTTGATTTTAAAAATATGTAGTTTTGTATATCCTTACTCTAAACAGAATCCTAGTCCAGGCATTCAGAAGAAACGATTCATTTAAAAAAAAAAAAAGGAACCCATTATTTCCAACAAATGTTTCCACTTATCTTTCCACATGCTGGCCATATAATAGTGCAACGTGCCGATCTCCTCCAGTGAGGAGAGAAGACTCTTTGAGATGAGCTCAGCCCAGCCCACCATCAAAACTGGCACACCTCCACTGGGCCTCAGCCAATCCCGCAGCCTTTTCACAACCAAAGGAACAAGCGGTTGCCATGGGAATGTGACGGAAAACCAAGCAAATGGCCATTTGTCCAAAATCGGGGAGCAGGAAGAATGAGACATTGTTGTCCGAAGCCTGGGGGCTTTCCCACATGCTGAGAGCATTCAGTGGGCTTAATCAAGGTGTACGAGAACATGAGATGTAAAGGGCCGATGGAATGTCTTCACAAATCAACATAAATACCAACACTGGGGCTTTCTCAGGAATGGCCTCATATTGCTTCAGTACGCCTGGTGCCCAGCTCTGGCAGCCCCTTTAATCAGAGCAATCACTGAAAAACTACATGCCAATCACTGAGACCAAGAAACAAGGGTCCAAGCTAAAGTATAAACTAAAATACCATAATAGTCAAAAAGGAGGAAAATAATCTCCTTGTCACAATTTAAGGACAAGACTGCAATTTGCCAATTTCTGAATAAGCAACACACCAAAATCTTTTCAACATTTGCCCGCTTTTAAAGGAAAACCTATTTCTGGGACAAAATGTAATGAATTGGAAATGACAAAGAGTCTTACTTCCTCTGGTTCTGGCTCCTTCTCCACCTCCTCCACACCCTCTTTGCCTTCACCATTCTCATCGTCATTATCTTCATCACTGCTGGAGGATTCAAGAATCTCGCTCAAGTCCACCTTCCAGCTGTCAGGGACCTGTCTGGCCTGTAGAAAGAGCTGTGCTGCTTCAAACCCTGTAACACAAAACACAGACACAAGAAAGAGCATGAGAGATCAGACTGTGAACTGGAAACAGTCAAGTCAATAGAGGTCCGCAGATCTTGGGTCTCATACCTTTCTTGAGTGAGTACTCGGGTTTAGAGAGGGAGTCAATGTTTACCTCCTGAACATCTTTGCGTGCCACGGTGTGACTGCAGACCAAAAACAGATAAATCAGAAAGCGAATAGTAACAACATGCAAATGTTTTGGTTTCTTCTTATTAAAGAAAATTTATAACCACATTAAAAAGCAAAACATTTCAATTGAGGATCCCATGAAATTGCTTAATGAGCAAAGCTATCAGATGAAAGAACATTAATTTTGAGTTCATGGGGTTTGTAAATGTCAGCGCTACTTTTCAATGCTACTCACAATTTAGAATCAGCAAATGATCTCACTAAACACTGGTCCTTTTTGACAGTTAGGTCATCATTGCAGCTTGGAGATATCACCTTCAAAAAGAAAAAAAGAGATACAAGATCTTAAAGTGAAAAGAGCACGTCTTTACCTCTGTAGAAGTACTGTAATCAATCATTTTAATATTAGAACTGCAAGTCTTCAGTTTTAATTGACACATTCAAGCAGAAAGATCCTAATTCTTTCCCGTTGTGGTTTTTTTTATTTAAAGCTGCCAGTGTGTTTTTGTTAAAACTACACGTTTCGAGTAGATTTAGTCCATCAAAGCTGGCAGTCATACACCTTTTCGTGGGTTCCACAATTCATTCTGTAACATTAGGCAGTTTTGATTTGATGTTTTTTGATTATTTTAGCGTACATGTGCATAAGCAATGCTTCTATAGCTTGTTTCTGCTTCTTCAATTGTTTTTGGATCCGGAGATTCTGTACTATTTAAGATGTGTAAACCAACCACAGCAATACAACATCTCCAGACTGGCTCTCTTTAAAAATATTCCTTCTTTTTTTTTTCAAAATAATATACAGTTTTTTTGCTACTTTTTCCATACAACAGTTTCAAACTCTTAAACATCATCAGCGAATCAGTCTGTTTCCCATACAAAGCAATCACTTGATTCAGAAGTCTACTCTCACAAGTCATAGAGACTATGTTTATTCATGTTGTTTTCTGAACGTGGAAGTCTCACCCGAATCATACTGGAATGATGCTTTACATTTCCGGTCTCTGTGTTTCTAGTCAAATTAGCGTATGTTCCAAGCTGATAATGTAATGTTAAACATATGAAAATGGTTCAAAAACACATTGCTACACTGTGAAGTGATGGCACTATGGAGCTATGTCTTTTGTCAGAGCTTCAATCAAAGTTTAATGAGTGTGTAGATGACACGAAGCTGTCCGAAGTCAGCTGCTACCAGCACGGAAACCATTCGAGCGCTCAAATCCTACATGCAGCTCCCGATCAGGATTTTGGCCTCAAAACGATTAGAACACACATAGGGAGCCTCTTTAGGGAGTGATTTCACTTAAGTGCTGCAAGCCATGCTTGTTTTCTCTTGCCAGTCTAGCATAAAATTCAACGCATTCTGTGCGGACATTCTCTTCAGATTCGCTGGTGTTCAAAACACGTACGTTACAAAAATATTATTCAGTTTATCGCTGATATGTAGCAGCCAACAACAGCACAGCTTAACCCTGCACACATTTTTTATTTTTAGTAATATTCAAAATGTTTCTGTTTAGTTCATTCAGACCGGAACAGGACAGCATCTAAACGGAAGTTGTAATTCCTCAAGAAAATGCTCATTGTTTACTCAGGAAAAGGGTGGATACTGATTTGTTGGTCCTACAACCTGTCACTATGAACTGTTGTTGTTAAGACCTTATTCAGAGCAGCTCTATGACAAGTATGAACGTGTGAAGGATAGGCTTGACACGGTTAAATGGCATTCGCTGTTAAAAAGCTCCTATATCAATTATAATTTTCCACAGCCCATGTTATCTAGTGTTTGTTTCCTACTGAAACTTGTCATGTTTGGTTCGATTGCTCGGTTAGTGCAGTTCATTTAAACATATGTGAACACTGCCATCTGAACCCTGGTGCGCAACAAACAAGCAGACCGAGACCGCTAAAAAGATGGGTCTCAATCCACTTCCAAACGAACTCTGGTGCGGTTCTACTGATATATGAACGCAACACGGACCAAAGACAGGACGTGATGTGACAATATGCGACGCTACAAGTCAGCTGATTTGACGACGCGGAAAGATCGGTGTACCTGGTTCTTCTCATCAAAGGACCCGTGTTGCCCATTAGTCGGTACAGACGACGGAACTGCCGTCTCTTTGCAGCTGAGCTTCGTTTCTGCATACAACGGAGGAAATCCTGGTGCTTTTTTAAATGTTTTGAACATTTTATGAGCTCTTAATGAAATTAAAACCAAAAATAAAAATAAAACCATATGTACAAGCATAAAATCGCCTGTAATCCAGCACACAGCATCGTTTCGAATGTTCGGTACGCAAGCTCCGTCACGAAATGTATACGTCATAAAAGCCGACCAATCAGGTTGTGACCGTATCCCTATGCCTTTGGTTAAGTAACTTTAGGTTCGCTGTTAAAAATGCCCGTGTGAACGCTAAGCGGACCAGGACTATATGTTTTGTTTTTGTTTTTTGGTCCGGACCAAACGAACTGAACTACAAGTGTGAACGCACCCTAAATAACAGCACAAACCACTGAAGAGACGTCTATCCCTCAAAGCCTCGCTTTCATTCCCATTGAAAATCAAAGATTTTCTGCTGCTGTGAATGAGGTCTATGGAAAAGCATTGTGAAGATTTTGCAAATATTCTTTTTTGTTTTAATGAAAAAAAGAAAAAAAAGCATTCAGGCTTGAAGGAGAGTACATAATGACGGTTTTTGAGAAGTGTAGTTATTCCATGCCTGACAGTGGCTATGTTTCCATTCAAAGTTGCAAAATTAAGCACAAAATCGCATAAAACATTCGTGAATAAGCGTTTCCATTCAATGAGACAAACGCAGACATGTAAAACTGTCCTGGGAGGTAATTACACCGAACCACTTTGATGGCAGACTTTGGCCTCCGATTTCAGAATGGCCAAAACAACGTTTCAGATGCTGTGCAACGAAATCGGTCCATTGGTTAGTTTAATTATGCCATCACATCACACAAAGTCACATGACTTTTGTTTTCCACTTGTTTATGCACATTTTTAGAATTTATGCGCATTTGGCATTTCCATCCAGCTTTTTTTTAAATGTGATTTCCCAAAATGAGCATAAAAAAATGGATGGAAGCATAGTTAGTCCCTCTAGCTTGTTTTAAAATCCAAAAGGTTTGTTTTGTAAAGCTTTGTAAATGAATCAAGGACTCACCAAGACGTAATGGCAGGAATCACTATCGGACCCACTCTGAATATAGGCAACTTTCCCCAAAAGATCATCACTAAGCCTTCTCTTGTCATCGTCATCATCTTCACTCGATGAAGACTCCTTCTCATCTTCTGCACTGCATTTCATCAAACAGAGCACTAAAGTTTGAAACATGCTCCCTTTTCACATTAATACACTGCTAGAATAATGTTCATTCCATCTCAAAATCCAACTGTGAGTCATCAGTTTAAACACTGACTGAGGATATTGTGCATTTCTTAATTCTAAGCATGTTAGTTGTTATTTAAGGATCCAAGTGTAACAAATTTAGGGTAATACAACAACACAAGACTATGAAGTGTACTTTATCAAGCTCAGCGTGAATATCACTTACATCATTCAGAGATTATTTACATACAGAAGTCTTAAAGGTACATTAGCAACAATCTGTTTAAATTTATGAAAAGATTTAAAACAAAGAAAATGGGGAAATGATCATGTAAATCTAAGTTAGGACTGTTTTGGGTGCAAGATACTCTGACATGGACTTAATGAATATGTATATACATAAACTGTGAGGAATATGACCAATTAAACAAAGAATGATATTCATATACACTTCATACAGCACAAAGAGGAAAGTACTGTAAATACTCACACTGCCTGAGAAGACCTTCTACCCCGATTTGTCTTCTTTCCAATGACTGGAGTGCCAAAGTGCTCTGGGTTAGTAAGGGGTAGTTGGTCCAAAGTCTGTTACAGAGAAATAGGCAGAACAAAAACAAAACAAAAAGAGAGAGAGAGAGAAAAAACCAAGGAAAAGTGTTAACCACAAGACACATGATGCAGACACCTCACACTCGATATTTTTTTTTAATTTACCTCACTCTCTGCAAAATGTCTTTCGCCTTTAAGACACAGTGAAGTTCTTCTAAGGGTTTTCTCATCTCCGTCATCAAAAACTGCAATGACGATGGGAAATAAAAAACTTTACATTGAAGATCAATTATAGGGCCCAAGAGTGGTCCTACAAGTGCAATTTTATGGAGATTTACTCAGCCGTGTCTGTACGTACCCACGGTGTACCAGCTGGCATCTGTGAGTTTGCTGATGACAGCTTCGCTAAGTCCACCCTCTGGGCTCTTCACTTCCACTGTTGAGCCAACCTGAGACCAGAGATATAGAACACATCATTGCACTACCTAACTTTTTTGTGTGATAAACTGTTGTGACACAAATTAAAAACATTTTAAACATAGTGTTCAGTTAAAAACATTTCTACAACTTTTCTTGTTTATGAGCTAAAATATAAGGCACTTTTGCCACATAAGAGTGCACAAGGTGCTTAGTTTCTTTAAACAATATTCCAGTCATGACTATACGTTAATGTGGAGTGAACTGAGAAAATGAACATGTGTGGGGGAAAGCAGATTTTAAACATGGCTACAACTAAAGCAGTACCTTCTAATAAATAATGCATGTGCAAGACATATCGAGCATTACAGGAAGCTAATTTAAATTAATTAGAGTCATGTCTAAAAAAGTATCTTACCCTTAAGGGTCCTTTGACTTGGTCATCTTGGACAACTTGTGAGGTGCTGTCTCCTTTAAGGACAACCTGCAAACACAAACAACAGTACAAAATATAGAAAAAGAGCACTTAAGCATGATGGTGAGAGTGACATGGATGGTAAGACAGTAACCATACAGCTCAATGAAGGGAAAGTAATCTGGTTGCGTAACAGACGGCATGTTCTTCATGATCTCTCTCAAACAAGCTTCTTAGTGACCGCCTACATACAATGTAAAGTGCAAACTTCAGAATGTGCCACACTAACTTCAGGTATGTGTTGCTCTGTGTTACTCAAGGCTGTCATGTTTAGCTTGGTTAAAAACACAAGACACGCCACAAACCAAGACCTTGAGAGAAAACAAAACATTGATGACGTACAACGAGGTCTTGCAAAAATACCAGTGTGTGGATTAACCCTAAAACAAGCTAATTCTGATTGGTAGGGGCTGATCTAAATAAAGGCCTTTGTAAGCTTATTGTTAGACTACTCTATCTGAAAAGATGGACGTTCTGCACAGCAGATGTTTGAATGGTCTGCAGAGCTAGTTAACAAAGCAGGATTATTAGGAGGTTTTCCTTGGGCCTGCTAAGTTACTGAAGCTTGTGGTGTAAAAGAAAATCACTTCTTCATAGAAGCAACATAACCCTTTTTTATAGTAACATAAATCTGGGCATTGTCCCCAGCAGAAAATGACACTTGGAAAACTTTGTTTATGCTGTCATCTAACACTGGCTTGACAGATAAGACGCAAGCCAAATGTGCACTCTGAACTTTTTCAACTTTTCGCATTAAAAAAAAAAACACTAATACATAAAGCTCAAAGATGATTGCTAGATGAAACCGCACACCAAGGAAAAAAGGGACAAAGTTCTGAAAGTTATATACATAGTATAGAGCAAATCTTGAGGTTTTATCACTGCAAGATGTAAACAATATTATTACCTGGGGAAATACTTACATTTGCATATCTAGTACATCCAACTTTCTCCACATGCATACAGTATATTCATGTAAAGCAATATGTATTAAATAGCAAACCTCAAAAACATGATTGTTTGGATTGTCGCAAATTGCTAAGCTTTGTGAAACTATAAAGATATTATGAACATTAACCTCATGATTTGCTGTAAAGCTGCATTGAAAAATGCTATGCAAATAAAATTGACATGACGAACTCATACTTGTATCAGACAGACTAAACATACCTTAACTTTCACCATGCGTTTAACAGTCTTGATTTTTGCCTCGCAGAAGGCACCGCGGTACTTCGCGCTCACATCCGTCCCCACAGTCAGGTAGGCAGGTTCATCTGCTACCTGTGAACAGTGTAAATATTATTAAGATGCACAGACAGATTCATAGCAACACTTGCTCCTTGCATGGTCACGGTTATGAAAAGCATGAGCAAAATCATCTAAGTATACTTCAAGTAACAGCACTGAAGTGTTATTAAAAGCAGTATTTTGGCTATTTAGAAAGCTTACAGACTGAAGTGTTATGAAAAGTACTATGTTGGTTATTCAGAAAGCTTATACAGACTGGCTACTTCAATCACTGAACTAATGAGGTTCTCTGATCAGCTATTCTACAAATACCCCATCCATATGTGCTTTATTCTTTTAAGTGTTTTGTTCCAGATGTTTGCTGGGTAGGAGGCGTCGCCTATCAGAACTGCAGAGACTCACCTTCATCTTGATGGCTATTTGAGGGAGTCCAGCTCGATTGGTTTTGACTGCTGAAACAGAACAACACAAACGCAGAAAGAAACAGTCACGATCTGGCGCCATGTGCTAAAAAACGTGTCATACGTATCTGTGTGGAAAAAAAAGAAAAAATTGACAGCACAACACACACACACAGAACAGAGAAAATGCTAAAGGAGCTAACGCAGCTAGCCACTTCTCGTCCTCATCCCTTTCAAAATGATCAAATAAACAAGACCAACCCATCAAAACAAAGCCTTAACTGCCTCACCGTGACTTTACCTCCAATCCAAGCCACTTACGATGTCTTGATGATGTAAAACAAAGCACGGAGTCACTGAAGGAAAACATAACCCCTTCAAACCCTGCGTGTTTCCTTCCCGCTTCACTCACTGTGTGTGTGTGTGTGTGTGTGTGTGTGTCACGTCGCCATCATAGCTCACACACCGTCCTGCACCATGTCAGCCCCTCCACCATCCACTAACCCCCGTTTTCCCACACTTAGCACTATATTTACCGAAGTATCCGAGTTCGAAGAACGTCAAACTGACAGTTATGATGGTTATTGACGCCTGTCAATCAAATTGCGACGGTTGAGCTAAATATAGTGAAGCTGTTATGGCGATTTAAATAGTTCTTCGGGTTAGTTCCGCAACAATATGCGAGGCGACTTTTCCCTTCAGACTGAGTTGTAAGTTTTTGACTATAAAGTGGTCGGCTTTGAGCGGTTAGTTTAAGTAAAAGTCGTCGGGTAAAACCTGTGAGAAAACAAGCCGACTCTGCCATTCAATTTTTTTCTCTTCGTCGCCTAAGTACCTTCGCTGGAAACCACGGGAAAACGGCAAATATGACTGGATTACTTTCAGACTAGCGGGTTTAAATGAGACAGATGTGAATACACGGGTCTTATTACGCGAGATCGGTGTTTGAATGTTGTGTGTAAATGTATATGTGTACTTACATGCTCCTATATGACTGCTTCAGCTCAGCATTCGACTAGGTTGCAAAGGCATAGACGAAATAACAAGCTGTTGAGCTGAGGTTGTGTTTCTCGGATGCCTATTGGCTGCCGGGGCGACTGTGAGCAAATTCAAAGCATTGCGATTGGCTGACTGCTAAGCGAAATTGTATTGGCTAGACTGAAGCGCGAAACCTGATTGCGGAGAACGAAAGCGGCGCTGCGAATAACGCTTTCTCATTGGTGTTCTTTGAGTCGCACTCTTTGCGAATATAACAAATCCATCCTGGTATCCGATTGGCTACTTGTTTCCTGTTCTGCGTTGTCCACAGTTCTGATTGGTCGAATTCACTCAGAAGCGTCCCGTCCGCGATGCCCATTGGCTCGAAGGATGTATGGGAACGGACTTTCGTTTCAGAGGGAAAGCCTCTGCTCAGTCTGCGCATGTCGGAGCGAAGAGAACATTCGCCATTTTGTACCCAACGTAATTATTTTCGCATTCTGGACTCGGAGCCCGTGAGATTTCGCGGTGAGCCCCGTGACTGTTTTTGCCTGCTTTTCTAGTCAGATCGAATAGCCTCAGCATCGATATAGCTTAAATTCGTTCTTTGTGTGATCTGTATTACAAATATTTAACCAATACATAATTTGAATGCGGTCGTGTTGAAAAGGTCAATTGAAGGCAACGGTAATGGCGTCTTATGTCGTTGCTGAAGAGAGCGTCTGGCGTCATCGGTTTGTTGACCACGTGACCGGAACAGAGCGTCACAGTAAGCATGTGTGTCACGTTAGATACACGTTATTCAATGACACCTGCGTGGTTACAAATTATTATGCATTAGATTATCACCGAAGTGCTCATTTTACTCAAACGTGATATTGATGCATTGTGATTCTCAGTGTTTTGCCTGGGTGTTAAAGTGTGTTTGATGGATATCAAGGACTATGTTTGATTCAGTCTTGATATAACGTTAAATCAGCGACTGAACCAGTTGAAGCTTATGTTTATGGTATTACCAAGTGGCATTTAATGTATAAACAGGGTCGAAAATAATCCATACTTGTGCAATGTTGATGTAGTTGTACTATATCGGTGTATTGCGTTGTAATCAATAAATCTGTCAGTTTACCTGTGCATTAATCAGCTTGTGTGCTTACAGATTAATTTACATTGCATAATACATATATGGGACCGTTTTAAAGCAACATTCAAACTACTTTCCACATAAGAGATAATCAGCAACACAGCTAAAAATAGAGGTCACGTGCAAAGCTTTGGTCTCAAAGGCAGAGAAAACGACACAAAGCTCCTACAATTGTCTATGCACTGCTAGTCTAACGTCTGGATGAATTATGTGTTGTAGAAAACCTGAGACTGTTTTTTTAACTTTGATTTACTACATCATTCTCATCCCTTAATTTGTTTAATTGTATAATTTTGATGGCTTTACTGTTATTCTAAAATGTGGAAACAATAATAATAATGAATGAGCAGGTGTGCCCAAACTCTTGACCGTTAGTGTACATCAATAATAAATATCAGTTGGTTAAGTATGTTCCTTAAAGATAAATATGTTCCTTGAAGTCAAATACCTAGTCACACTTCAATACTATATCATGCATGCATGCTTGGGTTACAGTGTCATGGATGGCAGTTTAAAAAGTAAATCATAATGTACTGGGTTTGTTTTAAGGCTCCATATGCTAGGCTGGCACAACTAAGCTAACCATTAACTTGGGGTCAAATCCTTGCAGCATATTGCAGATGAACTGTTTATTTACACCCAAATACATAAGGTATTTAGTGCCTTAAGTCCAACCTAGCAATATACACATTCTCTGGACAGGGTGTGCATAAATATAAAAAATGCCAGAGTTTTTCTGAAAGAGAAGGTGGATCCTTCGCCTAAGCTTGGAGCCCAACAAATGAATGGTTTTTATGGTCATTTAGGAGTCTGAATCAGAGCTTCATTCAGTTTTATAAATCGTATTTATTGTCAAGTTTGTAACCCACAAAAAGGAAAACATAGAACTACATTAGTCCATTAGAAAACATAAAAAACATTTTATTGTCTGCAGTCAAATTGAGAGTTGCCAGGATGTTTGAAAACATGGTACACAGTCAATGAGTGGAAAAACAGAGAGGTTTGCAACACCGTGTTTACATGTTGTCCTCATCCGAGTCATCTTCCTCCTCCAGGGATTCCTGTCAGAACAGAAATATGACAATAAGCCAATGCTGAAGAGAGCTTTTGTTATAACTATTACCAGAGGAAGAGTTACTTACTTTAGCGTATTTCTCTGCCTCCTCTTTGATGTCTTTTGGGACAAGCTCATGCCTTCCTTTGGTGACTAATAAGAGATACAAATATATATAAATAAAGCAATTCCTCTTTTTTTTACTGTTGATACACCATTAAAAAAAAATCAAGGATAAAAAACCCCTCAAAAACACTTAAAAATAAAAAATGTAGTGACATGTTAAATCTCACAATTACACCAACATCTAAAGGGTACCAGAAGTGTTACAATAAGCAACATTATCATCATTTTATAATATATTAAAAATGGACAGCACATGTTTTAAATATATGTACCAAAACAATGAAAGGGGTTTTATGAGAAGTGAACACAAATGAAGAAGAGGAAAACTGAAAGGAAGTTAAATATTACAAATATTTTCTAAAAATCTCAGATTCAGTAAATGCCGTGTTTTCACTGCACTTACACTAAATGCACAGATCCGATCGCTTTTTTGTCCTGCCGTTTTACATTCACTTAAGACACGACTGGTATCTGTGTTTACATTAATCCCCGCCAAAATAATTCCGGGGGTGATTGCTTTACTATGCGACATGATTGACCCTCGGGGTTTTGAATGACCGTACTAAAATTATTTCATAATTCATGTCGGGTGGCCATGATTATTTGCCAGCATTGATAAGTTAAAAGTGAAAATGGATGTTTGCAGCACAAAATCTGACTCAATGGATATGGAGCAGAAAATAACAGTAATTTTCATTTGTTATTTTAGTAGTACAGTAAGATTTAATTTATTTGAAGGAATTAACGAGAGGGAGAGACTGTGAGTGTGAATTACCTATGTGCATCTGTAGCAAAGCTTGTTAGTTTATTTACAAAAACAGCGAAGTTATTACCTCATTGCTGAGAAATATAAATGTAGCTTTAAGTGCCAATTCACGGGGCAGAGGTTGAAAACCAGTTTCTATGCTCCTCAATGTTTCTGTGTGCACAATTTCTGAACTTTAAAGTTTCCAACTCAGTAAAAAAAGCTGTGAGTTTCTGTGTGAGCGCATACAAGCACGCCTGCTTCATAATACAACTTTAAAAAGCTATCTTTGTGGCCAAACGTGTCGCCCTCACCTTGGCTTGGATTTTCAAGAGGAATCAGATATGCGTTTAGACAAACAGTTGAAGTCATAATTATTCAACCAGCCGGAGACTGTAATAATTTACAAATGTAAAGTTTCCTAAAGATATACCTAGTTTTTTTATTGCATCTTTAACAGTTTAGTGGCAATTTTAAAAGTGATAAAGTCAGTATATAAATGTAACACCTTTGAGTTATGGGAGTTATGTCATAATTATTCAAGCCCTATTCAATGCTGCTGTTTTTGTCACTTAATTGTATGCTATGGTACAAAATTGTGTTAAAACAAAATTAAGCCTTTGGAAACTATAACAAATCTGAATTAGCTTGTGCTTGTGCTAAAGTTGAGTAGCAAAAGCCAAGTCAAAAGAGTTCTCACAAAAACTATAGAGAACTAATGATTGTATTACATTAGGTATGTACGTCTATGGCTACAAGAAGATTTCCAAACCACAAAACCAAAGTTCCTAGGAGACAGCTGGCAGCCTTATTCATACGTTTGTTGTACCAGAACACCTTTGAGGCGGGTGTTGAAGAAAAAGCAGAATTAGGGAAATAAAATGTTATATAAAAGATTCTACACTGAATTTGACTTTTGGGGGTTGAATAACTTTGCACATGAATGTTAAGAGCCAATTAGATTTTCTTCTTCTTCTTCCATCAACTTTACATCTCAGAATGTAACTTTCTATAATACTTTACTGATGCCTTTGTTGAATCGTTTTCATAAAATTTAGATTTTTTTGTGTAAAATTGTCTTGCAGGTCAAGGGGGTTGAATAATTTTGACTGCAACTGTAGGTCAGATGTTCAGATATTGGCTATGTATCGGGCTTGAAACCACATTTGAAAATGGCTCGGAACGGATGCAGAAAAAACTGATCGTGTAGATTATTGTGTTTACACGTGTGCAACAAATTTCCATCTTTGTCAGATGGGAGTAAAAAAAAAAAGCCAGTGTAAATGCAGCCTTAGTTAAATTCACGATAAATTAGAATTAGATTATAAAAGCCTGTCATTACCTTCTCCAACCCAGCTAAGCTCCAGCTCAAAGGCTTTGTCTTTCACCTCATCATGAACGATATAGATACTGAAAAGAGATGACAAAACAGTTATAAGAAGATATGGCATGCTATAAATGTTTTATTCAGGGCTCACACAACCATGGACAACAGAGATTTTTAGGGCTGTAAAATTCACGGAAGCTAATTTATGTTGTGTATTATTTATGCTCTGCTCTGAATTATAAATATATCAGTAAGAATTATTTTTTTCTGTGCAATCTTAAAATGACTTAACACTTGAAAAGTGCTTGAGTAACCCATCAATGCCTGAGAAAAGTAATGTAAAAGTCATTTAAATTGATTGGTCATAAGGTGTGGGAACCCTGTTCATTAGTAGCCAACATCATTGTAAACTCAGCAACCTAACAGATAAGAAAAAAAAAAAAAAAATCAGCTGACCTTTAAAAGCTTGAGCACAAAACTCAATACTAGTAGTTTGACTGGTTTGGTTGCTATATGGTTCATAGACCTCTACTGCTCTCTCGTGTTGACTATGAATGATGCATTAGATTTTAAGGTCTTCCCCGTTTTAAAGTTAGAAATAAAACACTCACATTTTTGCCACTTCCTTCACCAGTTCTCTGCAGGTCATTTCTTTCATCTGAAATAAATTACATGACAGTATTTAATCTTTACAAGTTTATTCACTGTAATCTGTTGACATTAACATGAAAACACTGTTAAAGGAATCTAGTATTGTAATTGTTTTGAAATGACAGATCTTCTGATGGGATAACGCTGTTACATATAATGTGGCCCTGCAGTACTGAAAGTAGCTGACTCTTGTTTGAACATGTTCCAAAGAAAGACTGCCAAACATGCTTCCACTAATGAAAGACAATAAGATTCTGTTTTACAACCCTGGAGAATGGAGATACTATGAACACTTGTAAATGTACACTACCGTTCAAAAGTTTGGGGATGGAAAGTCTTTTTATATGGTTAGTTCACCCAAAAATGTAAATTATCCCTTAAGCCCATATCCCACATCCCTTAACCCCTCAAGCCATCCTAGGCGTATATGACTTTCTTCTTTCAGACAAACACATTCAGAGTTGTATTAAAAAATATCCTGGCTCTTCCAAGCTTTATAATGGGAGTGAATGGTAAAAAAGGCCAAAAAAGCTCATCCACCCATCAAAAGTAATTCACACAGCTCCAGAGTGCCAATAAAGGCCTTCTGAAGCAAAGTGATGTGTTTTTCACATAACTGTGAAAACTATAAATCACTGGCTTCTGGTAACAGCCGTACGCGAGTCTAGTTCGGGCGGAAGAGTGACCTCTGACCCGGCACATGATGTATTGACTAAATGTGGAAGCACAGAGGATAGAGCAAAACAAAACACCGGTAACAAATCAGAAATCAAAAACGAAATGTGGGAGGAGCTTGAGTTTGTTGCCCAGCCCTATTAGCTTGAACCACCAGAGGCTTACTCTACTCCATCCTATGTCATGAGTCGGGTCAGGGGTCACTTTTCCACCTGAACTCGACTTGCATACAGCCGTTATTAGCGAGTGATTATAGTTTTTTTTTAAAATAATTTCACAAAAAAACAACAACACTTTATATACCCCCTGGAGCCGTATGTATTACTTTCACGATAGATGCGCTATTTGGGGCTTCAAAATCTCAGTTACTATTCACTACCATTATAAAGCTTGGAAGATTTTTTTAATAAAACTGTGTTTGGATGAAAGAAGAAAGTCATATACACCTAGGATGGCATGAGGATGAATAAATTATGGGATAATTTTTGTTTTTGGGTGAACTAACCTTTTAATATTTTTGAAAGACGTCTCTTACGGTCACCAAGGCTGCACTTATTTGATCAAAAATTAAGTAATATTGTGAAATTTTATTTAAATTTATTTATTAAAATGTACTTCATTCCTGTGATGGCAGAGCTGAATTTCCATATTCATTACTCCAGTCTTCAGTGTCACATGATCCTTCAGAAATCATTCTAATGTGATGATTTGCTGCTCAATTTAAAAAAAAAGATCAATGTTGAAAACATTTGTTCTGCTTAATAGTTTTACTTTTTATCAAGGATTCATTGATGTATATAAAGTTCAAAAGGACAGCATTTATTTGAATTACAGCTACATTTGATCAATTTGATTAATTCTACCTAAATAGAAGTTCTTTTTTAGACCCCAAACTTTTGAACAGTAGTGTAAGATAAAATGTATATGTGTTTATCTGAAAGCTCTTTACTAAATGATGACTATATCTCACTATAGACCTTTGTAGCCCTGCCTTCTTTCAAATGCTCTCGGTGTGTTCTGTCTTCCGGTTTGTGTTTCCACAGCATGAAGGGAAGATCTATGAATGATTAATGAATGAACTGCTCATTTTAAAATCTTGCCTGTTTACTAACATTTGTTATGCCATCAAACATTACAATGCTCATAAGAACTTTGGTGAAGTGGATTTACTTTTTGTTGAGTTAAATCGAATTATTCTTCAACAGCAAAGCCATAGAAATATACAGAGATACCGCAAAAACAGACAAATTATAAAGATGGCTGTGTGCTTGTTTCTCTGACGCATAAGGTCTATATAATAAATAACACTTACCTGTAGTTTCTCAATTTCTGTCTTGGCAGCTTGCTTGGCTTTTCCAATAGCACAGCCCCAGTAACCCTAACAAACACACACCAAACATTAATAACAAAAGGAAACATGTACAGGAAGTTCAGGTTAGTGTAAACAATGCACGATTTGCACTTATTATTGCACTGCTGAAGCAGTTCACATGTATGCTGGACATTTTAACTGCTTTTCCATCATTTGCCACTCCAACTTGACCACAAAGGGTAACTTTGTAGTTACATTTGCACTTGAATTTGGCTACAGAACTAGTTTCATATACAAGAACGTGGCTTTAAAAATCACAAATCCAATAAAGGCCCTGTCCCAAATGGCACACTTCATGTGTACTTGCAGTCTTGTGGACTTAAGAGTGTAAGGTCTCCAATTTGTAATTGTAGGTTTCAGAAGTGTGTTCGCGAGTACCCCCTTTGCGGCCCATAATAGCCCTCGATGCGCACTTTTGCTGAGCCCGCACTGAAGCGAGCTCAGCTCTGCATCAAACTTCTATATACGACAATAGCATAACTTCATGTTCAAGGGTGGACTGTGAGGGCTTCATTTGGGACAGAGCCAAAGCGTATCAAAGCTGGTAGTGTGCATTACAGAGTTTAGTTCTCCTAAAAATAAAAATTCTGTCATTTGCTCACCCTCAAGTTTCAAAAACTAGACAACTTTTGTTCATCTTAAAAACACAAATGAGGATATTTTTACTAAAATCTGAGAGATTTCTGGCCCTATATAGAGTGGTGCAGGTATGTTGTGTAAGCTCAAACGTGTGGCGTAACACGCAAGAATGAACCTCATCACCACATATGTTAATAAAAAAACAATTAAATTTGTACATCATATAAAGCGATCGTGTCTCTTCAGGAGACTCTTATTAAACCGCTTGATTCATATTAAAGCTGCACGATTCTAGATAAATTGAGATCAATTCTACCACGGATAATCTGGATAAATTCTCCCACGATTCTGAAGGGAATACATGAAAACTAGAGGTTCTGACAAAATGGTCATTGCTTTAGTCTATTTAAAAGATAAATTCATTTGAACTGATTAATAAAAAGTCAATGTCTCATTCATCAAGACTTGTTTCGTTATTGGATGAATCAGCACTTGTGAATAAATCTTTAATGATTCATTAAACACTCACAATATAATACACACAATGTCAAAATACTTTGAAAAGATGATTTATCCCAGTACACTTTATCCCGATATAAACACTTGTAACACATAAATAACGACAACGTGTGGTTGTCTACATTTATGGCAGCTGCTCTCTCCGGCTCAGCGCCAGTGCGACGCAGATTTGAATGTTGCAGTGTGTGATGATCGTACTTTCAAATGTTAGCCAAAGTCCATAAAGTCTTTGGTTTAAACAGTTTCATGCCGCAAGCTAGCCTAGAAATCTAGACGCACCCTAGCAGCAGAATTTATGTTGCCGCGAGTGTAGTCTAGCAAATCCCGGTAGACCTGCGAGCTGGAAAAACCAAACTCTGGTCAGGCCAATCACAGTGTGTGTAGAGGTCTTTTAAAATGGCTTTGGCCGTGACTCTGGAAGATTTGGAGTTAAGTTTTCTTTGAGAAAAGAACGGCACTGAAGTCATTCTTAAGAAGGGAAGATGTGTTCAGAGTTTTGCCGACCGGATACAGCGAAAGTCTATCAACTAACGTTAGCTTGGCTTCACTTTCTTCTTCGCTCTGGTTGGTTGTGGCGCTCATGGCGCTATCCAATTGCATGGGAATTCCCGCCCCTCGGATTGAGCCCTGTCAATGGTGAGTTTCCAGACCCAACATCTTGATGTGGGTCTGGCTTGTCAGGCTAGCAGCAAGCATCAGCAGCACGTGTTTTTGATGCCCATATCAATGAATGAGAGCGTTCACATCGGAGGCGTGACAGCCGCCACTTTCATTCATTAACATGGGTAATGGCAAAACATGCTGTTCACGCTGCGCTGACGCTTGCAATTTGAAACGGGTATAATAGATATAGCAGAAGCGTGCTCATAAGATCGCGTGAGTGTTTGAATGGAGAACACGATCTTTTAACGATTAATCGTGCAGCTCTAATTCACATGGATTTATTTGACAATCTCTTTATTAACGTTTTGAAGTGTCAGAGGTTTGAGTGAACAGGCTTTCGATGGAGGGACAGAAATCTCTCAGATGTCATTACAATATCATCATTTGTGTTCCCAAGATAAACAAGTCTTACAGGTTTGGAATGACATGAGGGGGAATATTTAATGACAGAATTTCCATTTTTGGGTGAACTAACTCTTTAAGTATTCAAGTACCGATTAATAGAGATGATTTATGCAAAGAGATCTCTTACGTATGAAATCCCAGAAGGGTCAACCATGTAGAGCTGTGGACCATCATCTTCATCATACGATCCCAGAATGAAACTGACAGGTTAAAGAAACAAGTTAAAAAAAAAATGTTAAACACACTAATAAAAAATATACAAAAAAAAAGCTCTTAAAAGTAACCAATATCTTGCATTATCGAAACTTTACAGAAGACCTACCTGCATCCAAAAGGCCTCACGGCGCTGTATAATGTGTAAGCATGGACATACATGGCCACTCTCTCTGCAAGATGCTGTTTGGATAATATGAGGAAAGTACATCAATAGGCAGCATCTCATTTCAGACTCCACTGTTGTTATAAAAGAATTACCATTCTTTGTTTCATACACACAAATCATATGGATACATAAGATTTTAGAGAGGAAATTATTTATGGTGAATAAATGAAGGTACAATTTAAATTTTGGGGTGATCTATTGTTTTACTCTCGCTCTCGAACCTTCAGTGGGATGTCATGGCCATAATTGGAGCGGAAGTTTGAGGCCTCTTCTCTGGCCACTTCTGAGAGAGATCGTGCATCAGCTAGAAGACCAGCCACAGCCTAGAAGACAAACAGACAGCGATTCATATATATGTAGATTAACTCATTTATTAACTCATTTGGAGACAGCATTTTTTTAAATAAATTAATACTTTTATTCAGCAAGGATGCATTAAAATAATCAAAAGTGACTAATTTAATTTGGATTATATTTTCATAGAATCCAAAAAATTATAATTATAACAATAGGTATAGTAAAAAGAAGAAATGTTTTTGAGAATCAAATCAGTATATAACAATGATTTCTGAAGGATCATGTGAAACTGAAGACTGGAGGAATTATGCTGAAAATCCAGCTTTTCCATCACATGAATACATTACATTTCAAAATATAATATATCAGAAATCAGTTATTTTAAATTGTAGTAATATTCACAATATTACTGTTTTACAGATTTTATGATTAAATTAATTCAGCCATGCTGCACATCAGAGACTTCTTTCAAACGCATTACAAAATCTTAATTATTCCAAAATTGTGAAAAAAGTTTAGGATGCACAATTTCCAAATAATCACATGGATGTAATTGCTTTTTAAGTACAATAAAGGAACTTTAACATTTTAAGAGACACAAACTAATAATTCACTGCCATCTGCATAATCCAAGTATGTAAACTCAAATTTGATAAGGTATTTTACAAGTTCTCAATGTTCTCACCATTCCAACGTGCCGATCAATATTGAAGATGCGCTTATTGGAGCCCTGCTCATACAACTTGGACAGCACCAACTTTTCTACGCCAAACACGACTCCATCTTTGCAGCGGATGCCGATTGCCGTGCTGATGAACGTTAAAAACATTTTAAAACTAATTTTCCTAATATTAAAGTTTGTCCCCAAGTTTAATAAGACATCAAATGCAAAACACAAATATCATCACATTAAAATGAATGTGGTAAAGCCTTTCAGAACAGAATATTAAAATGTTATTTAAAGTGTAATAGTGGTGAATTACCTGCTATTTTCTACAGCCTTTATGGCATATTCGACCTGAAATACCCTTCCATCAGGTGAGAAGGTGGAGGCGGACAAATCATACTGATGGGGGAGAAGATAACTGCTGTCAAAATGATTGCTTGTATTCATTTAATATAAATAAACAATTCAAATAGTTCGAATCCCCGCAATAATAAAGAAAACGCACGGCATCAATTATGAGCCTAAAGCAGTTTTCGCAGTGCACATCAATTTTACTTTCACTTTGTGACTTTTCACTGCTATCATTCATTGTTAACGAGCAGTGACTCAGCAGGGGCAAAATAGTGCAGAAAACACACAACTAAACCAAGTACATGAAATTAACTAAAGCTACTTATGAATGAAAATACTTTATTAACTTTAATTGGGTTGGAGCTAAATAAAACCCACTAACACAGATCCTGCACAATAGCAGTGAGTTAGCTTATTAGCTTCAGAATGACACAGACATACACGCATTCAGTAATTAATCGCTCTTTCTGCATTAGATCTCATTCAAACACTATTCTACATTTTGTATTACTGAATCCACTCACCCCTGTCCCAATGGAGCTCATTTTAACTGACTGTGATAAACTATAAACGTTAGTGACGTTAAGTGTTGAGCATTAGCAGCCGCAGACTCTACAGCGCGTCGGCTCTCTCTCTGCCACCTGCAATCAACGAGCTATGTGATTGGACACAATATCGACCAATCAGATCCTCTCGAAGGACAAGCGCCGCAGTTTTTCACAATAAAAGTGGAATACTAAAAAATAAGTATTATTTACTGAGATATATTATTTATATCATATACATACGGTTAGGCTACACAAAATAAAGCTGTCTTATACATAAGCCATTTCACTTACATAATTTGTATGCATCTTGTTAACATATACACATAATGTATATATCGATTGTAATGTAAGGATATTTTTAACATTAAAATTGTAAATATTTGTATAAAGTGGGCTTAAACTTTAGTATTTGGAGAAATTAGTATTTGGAGAAATGAGCGACCGTGAAACCCAAACCTGATATCACTAACAATTAAATTAACGTTAATTTCTAACGTTTAACATACGAATTTCTTAGTTTATGGCATGTCTCCGTTTGCTTTGATGACAACACCAAAAACTTACTTTTTATTATTTTTTTTTATTTACAAACAATAATGTTTTTTAAAAACCTTAGAACTTCAAAATATATATTTATTTTTTGTACTTTTACTTCAAAATATTCAGAAATATATTTTTAAAATTCTAAAAATTCATAAATTACGTACAAGTAAACTAATGGTGTTGCTTTGTCCTCAACCGTCCCAAAATGTTCTAAATTGTTAATAAAATAATTGGAAACGCACAACAGAGTACCATAAATGGAATGTTATATTTTATTACATACTAATCCAAAGAGGTCATTCAAAAATGAGTCTTTTCCCTTCAGAACAGCTGTTGCTGACAGACCGCACATGGCCAAGACAAAAGAAGGAAAGAGAAAAAGGCATTTCATTAAAACTCATTTCCACAACACTCAGTACTCCTACTACCACCACTCCGAAATACTATTCCAATGCTACAACTGCTTCAGGCATGCGAAAACCCTTATTATTGACACATGAATCACATTCACAACAAAAGCCTCCATTGCTATTTTTCACACTAAAGGTTCTTCAAATCTACTGGACCATCAGTTGGTCAGTATGTTACAGGCTCAGACCAGAATCACACCAGCTGCTCTCTGTCACAGCTAAATTGGTTCTAACTCAAGTGTTGTGGATCATAGACATCCAGGCTACTGTAATCCCTGAGACATATTTCATATATTAGCTTGCAACGTCTCAATGCACACACCCTGATATCTCTCATAGGGTGAGACACCTTTAACTTCCATCTCCTGTCTGATATCGGGTTACACTAGCACAGACCATCACTCTAACGTGCCCATCACGTTAATAAATGCAGGTGTACAATAGAATCATGACAGACATCAGGTAAGCTGGATATATTTTCATAGGCACAGGAGGTAGGTAATAATTTGCACTCAGGGTGACTGATGGAAGATGTGACTTAAAGGAAGCCAGGGCCCAAACTTGCTGAGATATTTCTGAATCTGTTAAAAGAGACACCCACAACTATGAATATGGAAGATATTGTAAAGTTCTTCAAATCCCCCTTCTGACAAAACACACACACAGTTAGTGTGTGTGGTTTTGGCTACTACACCCATTGCAAGAATAGTTCCTCATTTGATAAAACAACTTTAACCATAACTAAAGATTATAAAATAAAATAAAAATAAAACAAAATAAAATAAAGTCAAATTAAATATAAATGAAAATACAATTAAATAAAAATCAAAATATAAAATAAAGAAATGATTTGATAATTATATTTGGTAATTAGCATGGCACAGAAATAACACACTTTTCCTTTAAGACTTGCTTTATGACATCCTTTTCATGACAATTCACCACATTGTCCTTGCAAAGTTGCATCACCACAACATGGTATGACTGTTTTTTTAGTTTTATTTGTAATTCCAATTATTCTCAACTGCAATTACTATAATGCATTTCTTTCTTTAGATTTTGGGGTGAAGTGATTACCATTCTTAAAAACTTTCCCTTCCCTAGAGTTAAAAACCAAGCCATGTTCCTTTAATTAAAAAGAACATGCCTTTTAATTCAGACATTGTGTTGTAAAATTAGCTAAAGACATTGAGTTTCAAAATTAGAGCGGAAGACAGACTTGTTTCAATGTTTGGCATGTGTAACTGCTCATTCTCTGGTTAAAGTGGAATATGATGATGCCATGGAATGCAAAAAAATAAATAAAAATACAATCATGTGCTTTAAAATAAGGAGGAAATAATGGATGACAAATAAGGATGAAGCAATGTTACGTATTATGGATGGACCCCATTACACTTCAATCATGCTAAATTCTTCTGTGTTTCGACTTGACGTTATTGTGCGTTTGAATTGATTGATTTCAGTCATAATATAAAGAGCTCTGGGCGCTCAAAGATTCTTCTGCATATTATTTCAAGATAACTGGCCCCGGTTGGGTTAATGTGCATGAAGTGAATGATTAAGAAGCCATTTTAAGACACAAAAAGGTTTTGGATAAGAATAAAGATTTTGAGAAAGAAAATCATTTGTAAGCTGAAGACAAATGACCGAGAGGTGGGATAACTATGTGAATCTTACAATAAATGTCCAGATTATATTTCACACAAATCAAAATGAGAAATTAGATTTTGCAAAAAGAAAAAAAAAATGAAGACCATCGACAATTAAGCACATTTTAATTTATGTAATGTATCTGTTATACTGTATTTGTTGTGATTTTCATTATACTATACAATAGAGTATTTTTTTAAATATTACAATAAAAAATACAGTAATGAGAATTAGCCGTTAAAACGTGCTTAACTGTCAATAAAATAAAACTAGAAACTCAAAGTAATAAAATGACTGTAAAAAAGCAAAACCTTTTTTTCTTTTTGATGTCAGCGTGAAATAAAACATGGACATGCTGTTGACAGGTTTTGTGGGATTCACCCAACTTTATATAAGCTGGACCCAATGTTTGTATTGCACATGATGTGTTTCAATGTCCCCAAAAAAAAATTATAAAAATGATGCAATTAAAAAAAATAAAAAAATCACAAAATAAAACCCAAACATGTGGGATAGTGGGATGAAGACGTCTCATATTCAGATCTGCAGTACAAGCCCAGCGGCAGAGATGTTGTCTCCTCCTCCAGCAGTCTGGTACACCTCTGTACACACCAGCACGGGAGCCACGCAAATCTCATAGCCGTTCTCATCCCAGCAGGAAACCGGTCGAGATTCCTGAAGCGGAATTCTCTGACTTCCTTCTCGCCTGCTGATGGAGAACGACTCGTCCATAATCAACCGCGCTTTACTGAGATCGATGTCCGGGGAGCCGCAGACGTGCCGGTTGGCAGTCAGAGAGGCTTTGGCCGTGGCTGACATGGTGTTCTTCCACTGGGAGCCGTGTTTGACGATGATGGCCTGGAAAGCAAGTGTGTGGACGTGAAGGCGAGTGAGGGGCCGACCCGTCCCTGCCTCAAGGTGCCGCAGGTTTACTAGGCGGTAGAGTTCTCGTATCTGGTCCAGCACCGTAGCTACACGAGGGTTGGGGTCGGAAAGCACGGTCAAGTTGCTGCCGCGGAAAAGGCTCAAGAGATTGGGCAGCTCTTGCTCGTTCATGCCCAAAGAGTCGGCGTGAGGAAGAACAAACTCTAGTAGATCTGACATCAGACTTTCGTCCACAAAGCTGGCCATCTCGAAATGGACGGCGGTCTGTGGGGACGCGGAGGACAACATCTGTGCCAACCTTCCCAGCAGAGCCTCACGCTCTCCTGTAGGAAAGAGACGGTTATTACAGAATCTCTCAACCAATATAGCAAAAATTCTGCTTAAAGGGATAGTTCACCCTGAAATGAAAATAAAGCCATCTTTCACTCACCCTGCTGTTGTTCCAATGCCTATTATCCTTTTCAGAACTCAAAAGCAGACATAGTCCTGAAAAAAAATAGTCCTGTGCGTGCTCCTCAATATAATGGCAGTGAATAGCGACCAGGCTAAAACATTACAAAAATGATTCAAAAGTATCACGCAATGACACAGTGAGATGCACGCCATATGTAGAAAGTGTTCAGGTGGCATACTATAAGGTTCTGCGAGAAAGAAACTGTATTATTCAGTCAAAACACTGAGCTCGGCAGTTACTCTGCGTGCGGTCCTGTGATGAGCGTGAGCTATCAGCACTGACTCAGCAACCCCTCGCGCAATGTTGTCATGACAACCGGTACACAACATTCACTTCAGGAGGTTTACCTTATTATTAGTATTATTGTATTATTTTTTATCATATACCTTATAGAAAAGACGAGAGTCGCGTTTGTTTCTATTGAGCCTGATTTCTCAAAATGGTGCGTGTGTGCTTATCCTGGGTGCCATGACAACAGTGCGGCTGCTGACGGCTCGCACGCACTCACAGGAACGCGCACAGAGTAATGGCCGAGCTCAGTGTTTTGACTGAATAATACGGTTTCTTTCTCGCAAAACCTTATAGTATGCCTCCTGAACACTTTCCATATATAGCGCGTCTCACTGTGTCATTGTGTGATACTTTTGTATCATTTTTGTAATGTTTTAGCCTGATCGCTATTCACTGCTGTTATATCGAGGCGCGTGCAGGACTATTTTTAAAGTTTCTGCTTTTGAGGTCCGAAAACGATAGAAGGACATAAGGCATTAGAACAACAGCAGGGTGTGTAAAAGATGGCTTTATTTTCATTTCAGGGTGAACTATCCCTTTTGGTTCACCCAAAAATGCAATGTCATCATTTACTCACCCAGCAGTTGTTCTAATGCCTGTATGAGTTTCTTTCAGACAGTTGATCATAGCCATTGACTTCCAAAGTAGGGGAAAAAATACTATGGCAGTCAATGGGTGCAGTCAACTTTCTGGTTACCAACATTCTTTAAAATATCTTATTTTGTGTTCAACAGAAGAAAGAAAATCATACAGGTTTGGAACAACATGAGGGTGAGTAAATGATGACAATTTGCTGTTGAACAAATTTCACTCAGAAATTGTAACTATTTTCTCATAAAACAATTTCTCAATAACAACTTTATTTACAAATTTCACTCAGAAACTGTTGTAAACTTCACAATTAATTACAAAGAAATAGCAAGTAACACATTAAACATGAAATTTTGAAGTAGAAAGACATTTCAGTTTAAGCATTATTTAATCTTTAAATCTAAATATTACTCAATGTCCAATCAAACAAATCAGCTTTCATTTGGCTGATTATGATGCGTGCAGTAAATACTAGTAATAGTAATTTCCCTCTAGGGCAGAGAGAAAAGATATGCAAAGCAAGCAAAATCACTGAGTGCTATGAGTTATTACAGTCGGTCTACTTTCCCAGGGCAGCTGGGAAAACATGCAAATCTCACCATGTGACAGTCACAGTACAGGGTTAGTTTAGCCCCAAACCGCCAATGATCCACATACAGGCTGAAGGTTTACAATCCATTGTTTGTGCACTATTTTATAACTTTTCATTAATCAGTTCACTAATACACATAACAATGCTTAACTGATTAATAGTTGAAATAAAATATACACTACTGTTCACAAGAGTCAGAAAGATCACATATATATATCAGTTTTCACAAAAATATTAAACAGCTGTTTTTAATATTGTTGAAGACTGGACTAATGATACTGAAAATTCAGCTGTGCCATCACAGGAATACATAATATTTTTTTATTGTATTTTATAAATGTAGTCATGGTGAGCACAAGATGTTAGAAACATTTTAGTATATGAAAACACATGAATAAAAAGTTTCATATTATCATTTGAAAGTAGATTAAATAAAAGTATTACACAATAATGTTATTAATGAAAGTTAATATGAAGTGTTAATTATTGCCCTCGTATGGCTTCATTCACTTACCCTTCTTAAAAGGGAAGTTGTCCATCATCTGCAACCCTCCTACTACGAGCAAATCTGGTTTGAAGTCATTCAGCTTCTCCTGAAATTGCTCCATGGAGTCCAAATATGGATTATGATCATCACTATGTACAATATACCTACAGAAACACAAGAAAAGCAAAAATGTCAAGATTAAAAGTAGTATAGGTAAAGTTGAAAAAAAAAACAACAACAAAAAAATTGAAAGTAAATAATATAAGCCGACCGGTTGGCCCTTCGGGAAGTGTACGGCCCCCATGTGGCACCTGTGGGGTACTCCAGGATCAGGTGGATGTCTGGCTCATCCACAGTGTTTCCAGCCACTGAGGAGAGACAAAATAATTCAATGCAAATGCAACACATGGACGAAAGAGCTGTAGCTACTCACTGCTTCTAATGTGTGTGCGCTAACTTGGATGGGTTAAATGCAGAGGACAAATTCCTAGTATGGGTTACCATACTTGGCCTTCACATCATGTCACGTTAGGGCTGTGCTCTTATTTTGTTGCGTTACCAGTTTAGTGACGTCATTGTATGTTCAGAGAAAACTGAAGTTGTATGGTCAGTGTTGGTCACAGCGCCTTTTAATGTTTGTTCTGTATCCGGCATTTATTTATTGACAAATTAAGCACCGGCCCCAACCCCAAATAAACACACCTGAACCAGTTAAACAAGGTCTTTCTAAGCATTCTAAAAACTTCCAGGAAGGTGTGTTGAGGCAATTTAGAGCTAAACTCTACAGGACAGTGGCTCTCCAGTATGGGGTTTGGACACCCCTGATGTAAACCTATTGCAGGGGACCTCCAAAACAGAGGAGCCTTTGAAATAGCATAATAGGGGTACTAAAGAGTTGTTGTTGTATTTACAATATTGAATAGAAAAGGCTGAAAATAAGCCCATTACAGCACCTGTAATGCGTTGTGAGAGGATTTCTGTGAAATCGGTGCTGAAACTGCCTCCTAAAAGCACATCACATCCTTCCAGCGCCATCCTGCTGGCCATGACAGGTGCATTTCCTCCTATTGACCACCTGTTTCCTGGAAGCTCACGAGAAGCCTCTACCAGTTCACTGAAGAGTGTGTCATTCATCACAAACCTCCTATGGAAAAGAGCAAAGAAAAAGCAGATTAACAAACACAGTGCTTACTGTAATTAGCTGAAAATTTCATAAGCTGAAAACAAACTAACTCAAAATTCAACAACAGCCAGTAGATTCATCCTTTATTCTGGAATTATTCCCCTTACAGGTGTTTGCATTGCACACAGGCAGCCATATAGACAGTTATCTAGTTAGAAAAAAAACAAACAAACAAAAAAACAGCATTCACAACTTATTTACATCCGCAAAGTGATATCCCAAAGAGAAAAAAATAAATAAGATGGATCTTGATCTTAAGCCATCAGTGGCCTGTTGCACAAAGCTGGTTTCAGTTGCTACCCAGGTAAGTTTGAGATTAGTTTGAGCAAACTCTGGTTTTTCGGGTTTAAGAAGGTGGATTGGTTTTTAGCAGTGTTAATCACCATGGTAACTTAAACAACACAGCTAACCTGCTCTGGATCAGGTTTTATTCTGGGTTAGAGATCACAAACTCAAACTGGACCAATCAGCTGCACGTAAAACTCACACCACCTGTATCTCTCAAATTAAAGTAGTTTATAGTGAAAAAACTTTAGGGACAAAATTGCTCATCTTTTGTTGCAAATTATTTTTTATATTTATAATATATGAATTATAATTACTTTTAATTCACATAATATATTCATATAATTATATTATATTGACAAGTAGCCAAATATTAATATAAATATAAAACATGCATTCATAATTATTTAAACAACGTGTATTTATTTGAGCTCTTTGTGAACCTATAATTATTAGGCATATTTCTTTGATTAACATCATGCATTGATATAGTCAGATATTCTTTCAGCTGCCTTCTTGAATTGACGCTGCAGCATAAGTGTTTATTCCTGCTTTAAACACATTTAATTTCATGATAATTTTCAGAACGATCTCTCAATCTTCAGAAGAGAAGTGAATCGAACAGACGCTGTGATTGGCTGTTTGCCTCACATGTCACACTTTCAGGTGCACGCACTTCAGTGTTAATTGCAAACTCTGGATTGAACCTGAGTTGACAGAGAAAGTTTATACCAAGCTTTGAGAAACAATTGAACTTGATCTAAAACAGGTTGGATTTATCTGGATTTGTCAACTCTAAACCTACTCTGAAACTCAGGCCTGTTGCATGAAGCTAGCTGAACAAACTCTCAGTTGGATTGTGAAGAGTAGGCGTTTTCCTATTATTATGCATGCAAACTTTAGTACATCCACATTAATGAGCATTAAATGACAGCATTAACAACTGTCAAGGTTTTAGTAGCTTAAAACTAGACAGCATTTAGGTGAGGTCAGCTGAAAGTCAATTCAGAGGCTGAGCATATTATTTAAATTTGATGAAAGATATAGGGGTGAACGATATATCGGTAAAAATTTGACAAGCGATAGAATGTTTGTATTATGGTATGGTCTCTAAGTATCGCGGTTTCACTCATGTGAGGTTGCAGTGTTGAGTCATCATAACAAAAACCTATCCGCTTCGTGCATTTTTAAGCCTTGCTAGTTTCAAGTTCGAATTTTAATGTCATCTAACTTTTTGGCATTGTAAAAGGCTGCATTTATTTATTCATAATACAGAAGAAAAAAAAACAGTAATATAACTAACTAAAATAACTTTTTTTCTATTTGAATATATTTTAAACTGTTGTTTACTCCTGTGATGCAATTTCCAGCATCATTATGACATCATTAGTCTTCAGTGTCACATGATCCTTCAGAAATCATTCTGATATGATTATTTGATGCTCAAGAAACATTTATGATTATTATTATCATCAATGTTGAAAACAAAGTATTTTTGTGGAAATGGGGATACTTTTTTCAGGATTCTTTGATGAATAGAAAGTTCAATGAACAGCATTTATTAAATTGAAATCTTTCAAAACATTATAAATGACTTCACGCTCACTTTTGATTCATTTCATTTCTTGATTAATAAAAGTATTAATTTCTTTCTTTTTTAAATCTTACCACAAATGAATGTTTAAAAATTACTAATAATAATAATAATACATTTACTTTCTTGAGCATCAAATCAATATATTAGAATGATTTCTGAGGGATCATGTGACACTGAAGACTGGAGTAATGATACTGGAAATGTAGCTTTATTATCACAGGAATAGATTGCATTTTAAAATATATTCAAATAGAAAACAGAAATAGAAAAATATAACATTTCACAATATTACAGCTCTTTACTATATTTATCATTGAATAAAATGCATTTAATTATAAATGAATGGTTGGACTTTTGTTGAATCATTGTCAAAATGATTATGTGTATAAAATCGGTGCTCCGACCCTTCCCCAACTGATAAAATTGTATTGAACTATTTTTAGATCATTTCTGTTTGGTTATTGGGCCAGGTTTTTTTCCCCCAGACCTGGCAACCCAGAGGCTTTTAAGCCTCTCTAGCTGAAATGAATGAAATAAATTAGAGGAGAAATTCACACATCCATCCATCCAAACATACAGCAAACAGAAGCATTCACGTCTCCAAACGCTAATGTGCCACTTTAACAGTCTCAAACAGCTTTATGCAGCGTCTCAACATAACTGCAATATTATCCTGAGAGGCCTATCGTTCCGCTCTCAAGTGTGAATTCTCTTGCTGGACGCAGCTACCACATTGCCAGCACAACAAAACTAAGAGGGTCTGACGCATTGCAGCTTAAATTCATTTAATTTTTAATAATTAATAGTTAACTTCCTATTTTAGTACTGTGTCACTTTGTGGTCACATTAGTTAATGTGATGAACTACATCTGTGGCTAACTGTGTGAACTGATTAAATTCACCTTGGGACCAGATAGTTTTAATTCCAACTGTTAAATATTAACAAATACAAAACAGAAGTTTGTAACAGTTTAATTGAGCCCAGGTCTCAATTACTGCTATTATGCTTTATTGTGGAATCTCTACAGTCCTGAGGGCTTCGTGAACATGCTTGAACGGCTCTCACTCACTCTGAAGCGGCTCCGGGGGAGAAAAAGTAAGCGAAACTCTGGGCCAGCTGCTCTGCATTCTCTATGTAGTCGTGGTGGAGGGGCTGGTCCGTCGGATTCAAACCGATTTTGTTGAGCAGAGTCACTCCATCGACTATGATATCCACACAGCCGCCAAAACCTGATAAGAGACAGTGAAATGACATGTTAAGTAATATAATATTACAATTGTTCAATCTTTGAACCTGATCATCCAACAAAACACATCTAAATCATAGGTCATTTAATATCTGGGGACACAAATGGATTAGATGCCATGCATAGTTTGCCAAAGCAAATGTGACTACAGACTGAATGATAACACAATGACAGTGCAATCACAGATAGGCTTTGATAGCAGGTTAACTGATACAATAGAACTGAATGAACATCAATAGTCAATCAATTGAAGAACTTTCACATGCATTGACTGCAGTTTAAGCAACAAATATAATACATGCATTGCATTGGGTAACATAAGACTTGGTAAACATAAGACCTAAACCTTTTTTTTTTCCAGTGCAAGCACTGCACATGTATTATAATAGAGACTGTTTTAACCAACGATTTTAAAAAAGCAAAGGAAAGATGCAAAACAAACATGCAAAACTCAAATGCAGTCCTGATCCTAGAATATAGCAATACTCAGAAGCAAAACAAGCCGTTATCAGATAAAAAAGAACATAATTTGCACTTTCTAACAAGAAAAATGTGTTGAATCTAATCAAATGATACTTATCAATGTGGTGTAATTAATTTTAGAAAATTAAAAAGTAAGAAAAAAGTTATAAAATTAAAGAAATCAATACATACAGTATATGCATATTACATTAAATGATTAATTATTGATTTATCTTATTTTGAGAATGGCAAATTTGCATGCATATGCATTGCATAATTTAAAAGATGCTAATCTATCATGCAAATGTATTGGTATAGTATTATTAGTATTACATTAAATTAGTAAATGTTTATTTAATATTTTTATTAAAGTTTATTATTAAATATTTAGTGTGATTACTTAATAATACATAGATAGATGAATTCATAAATAGATATAAAACACTGTTAGACATATTCTGAACTTGCAGAATCTATTCCATGCATGCATATGCATTGCTTCTCATCATTGCAATTTGTTGCATGCTGTCTGAAGTAGAAATCCAAAAAATTATGCAAAACACAAGTGCAGGCCTGATCCTAGAAGATAGCAATACTCAGAAGCAAAACCAGCCATGCTAGCAGATAAAACGGGAACATACGGTGCGCTTTCTAAGAAGAAACAATACAATTTGTTCACATGAATCAACATGTTGTAAATCATTTTTGAAAATAAAAAAAGTAAGTAAAAATACTCAAAAAAATCTATACATACAGAATATGCATGTAACATCAAATGAGTAGTTATTTATTTAAAAAGTACAACTTTATTATATAAAATAGCTATTTTCATTTTGAGAATGGCAAATTTGCATACTTCAAAAGATGCTAATCTAGCATGCAAACTAATTGTTGTAGTATTATTACTACACGAAATGAGTTAAAAGTTCATTTAATTTATTATATAAATAGATAGAGAGATATAAAACAACGTTGTTATATAAATTACATATTCTGAACTTGCAGAATCTATGTATATATGCATTGCATATCATAATTGTAATTTGTTGCATGCTGTTAAGTGCACTTAAAAGTCTGTACCTATAGCCACCCGCGGTCTGGACACGCTGTCCATGCCCACTTTCTGCTCTGCTCGCAGTAATGAAGACAGAACCACGTCTAGCCTCTCATCCAGAACCGAACTGTCGTGATATCGGAACCAATACGCCACCAACACCACCGAAAGTGACAAAAACGAGCCATATTTGACACCAGAGCGCAGCTCAATGGCCATTGCAGATGTATGAACACACTCCAGACTGCTCTCTTTCTTCCTGAGCTAGTATGTGATGATGTATCAAGGGGCGGATGTTTTTTCCTGCTGTAGAAATACAAGAGGGTAGAGGCACTTCGCGTTAGCTATGCGCTACTGTTACCAACAGTTGTCAGATTTTAAATATTCTCTCTATGGTGTCAGATTAATACTTTCAAACACTCTTAGTGTTTTTGTAATTTATGTATTAAATAAAGTATTTTTTCAGAATCAGACCACAATTGAAGTATTGCGTTGGCGCGTTGTCACGTGGTATATGTTACTTTCCTCAACGCTGGATGGATTGACCAGTAATAACAGTTGATGATTATCTGATAATTAATTTTAAAAATTATTTTATAGAGATTGTATTTTCGTAAATTTGGTCAAAATCCGCAAATGTAAATTACGATTGTAATTTACATTCAATAAGGTAAAAAACAAAACGTGAATAGGTTTTAATAGGGATTTGGAATTTATGAGCCGCATTGCGCCTCCTGCTGGAAATAAACTTTCGTGTATTTGCTTCCAAATGTTCCTTTCCCGCTGGCTCTAGTAAAGAAACGAAATGGAGTGAGTCATTTCCGATCGTTTTAGTTTCAAAATAAAAGTTTATAATTTAATTGATTACTGACCACTATATTAAATACATATAAAGTAGGCTATTTAAAGCCTTAATATATAGGATAAAGGATTTTCTAAATTGTACTGTTGTATATTTTACAACAGGCATGACATGTGATATTTCTCCTCAAAGGGGTTGTGCTTGACTCAGCAAACAGCTTGGCATAAATGTCTCTGGTTTCAGTGTAACTACATCTGCATTTTTCAGAGCTATACATAAACAGACTATGAGTGTAATATTTCTGCATGGATATGCCTATAGGATAAGTTGTGTCTGAAATTCTAGTCTTCTGTTGGCTTAAGTTTATTATAGATAGATAGATAGATAGATAGATAGATAGATAGATAGATAGATAGATAGATAGATAGATAGATAGATAGATAGATAGATAGATAGATAGATAAACGAATGTAAGCCAGTAATTATCTTCAAACTTTATTATCATTTAAAAACAATCTATTTAAAAAAAATGCATGGAATAAGTTACTCATTTCATCTTTTTCTTCTTGATTAAAGGTAAAATACAAAACATAGCAAGGTATAAAAAGAAAGAAGGAAAAAGGTCTATATTACAAAGGATTAGAATCTCAATACTATATCTTTTTTCACTTGACCAAATACCTTAAACATGAACAAATACAACATCAAAACAAGCTTCAATTGAAGTGACCTTCATTTTTTTTTCTTTTTACGTCCTACAGCACATGCCATTGATAATTTCCCAGTTCAAAACAGTAATACTTTTAAAATAAAAAAATGATAATGTTCCTAATATCTGGCATATTTTTTCATCACCAATTATCTAAAACATTTGTCATTTGCATCAGAAGTCTGGGACAATGGAGACCTTAACGACACTGATTATCTACAACAACGTTAAAATCAAAAATGGTTATATGCATATTTCAGTCACTAAAGAATAAGTTATCATCATATATGTATTATTTCATAGTTATGCGACAGCATCACTACAGTGGGATTTATAGATAAGAGAAAGAAACCTTCAGATGTGTAATATCTGCGTGGATGTTTGCATTTGTTCGCGGTTACAATAATTACACATTTTTCCATTAAAGCATTAGAAAACCAGTCTATTCTTAACTCTGACATCCTTTGAAAGCTTTAATACAGAGAGAACTATTATAAAATAATTGTATAATCACTGTTTCACGGAGTAAGATGATGTAGTCCAACATTCGAGAATTGAATTGCTATCATTTTGAAGCCAACTACAAATGTTAGAAAATTGTGGTCACATCTAAGGTTATATTAAAGAAGATTGAAACTGATTTGTAAACCGTGTGCACTTTTAAAAAGTAATATAATTTACACAAAGACCCAAATATATTACGACACAACTTAGATTCAAATATTTAAAGAGCAGTAAGCTACATTTCAAAATAAAACAATAACATAAATAACATTAAATAAACTACACATAAATAATATCCTGAATCTGCAATAATAAAAAGCATCTATTCTGCTTCATATTTTTAGTGGCAAAGAATCAAAAATGCTGTTTATTGCTACTGACAGAAAAAAATCTGATGGCTTTACGCAGCTTTGCTTGCCTTGTCCCCAAACATATTAAAACCAATGATCGAAACACACATTTAGAGCTAGACTGCAGTTTTTCAAATGGCAACAAGTACATGATAAGACAACAGGCAATGCTTTTCTACACTGGACAGATTTTGACTTACACTGTCAAAAAAAAGAGTACAAAATTGAATCTTTTAAGGTACAAGTGGTCATCACTGGGGTGGTACCCTTAAGGGTACATTTTTGTAGCTCTAAGTCAGGGGTAGGCAAGTTCAGTCCTACAGAGCTGATGTCCTGCAGAGTTTAGTTCCAGCCACCACAGTATAAAACTCATGGCTCCCAGCATGCATTGCAGCATTAAGTATGTCACCATTGTTGAGATTCATACGCTGATTCTTGATATCTGTGTGTCTAAACTTTGATCCCCCTAGAATGTTTTTACAAATACTAGAATGTATTGTTGGTTAATATTATTTAATAAATATGTTTAGTCAGGGATGAGTCAAAACATTTTCTATATGATAACTTTTGTTTATGGCTTCTTTTGAATTGAAAAGAATATGTGTTTTGTTAACACTGTAACAAAAACCACAAACTCACATAAAAAGCCAAGAGTCAAACTGCCCAACTAAAGAAAACACTGATCTCCATAATGGTGACCAAACATTTCAATAAAACATCAACATCTAACTCCGTTTAATTAAGAGCTTCTATAGATGTCTTTCAGGGTTGGAGCCAAACTCTGCAGGAGAGCGGCTCACTAGGACCGAACGTGCCTACCCCTGCTCTAAGTAGAGGAAAACCTTGTGTACCTTTAAAGGTACAGTTATACATTTTGTTTTCCAGGGAACAAAATTGTACCTCCACTGTACCTTTTTTTCTGAGAGTGTAGAGGTACAAACTGTTCAGCACCTACTTCATTTATGTACAGGCGGCGGACTGCTTTTAAATCAAGACTTTTCAAAACTCACCAATATAATCCAATGAAGCGATTATTCAACGACACTCAATTGTTATATAAATTCAGTTGAAATTTCTTGTTATTTCAATTCATTTTCTTGAATATACAGTCTTCAAAAGCTGTCCAGACAAGTCATCCTCCAAAATTTCGGCATCTTAGTTTATCCAGTAAATGTTTCATGTTCTTTTAACTAAAAATATTGTTGCAGCAGGACAAAGATTCTTCATATAACTGCAAAGTGCCTCGGCAATAGTATTCGTATCTTACACAGTTTTACTGCTACACAAAGATTCACACAAGACTAATTAAAAGTAAAACCCTGAAAGCTGTTAAAAGACAAACATCCCACCCTGAAGTTATACTGAGATTCCTGAATTGAACCACGTTGTCATATGAACCTGAGGTCAAAGACAAACATGAAATATTAGTTGGAGAGGAAAAACTGTAACAGGTAACCTGTGAAGCTCTGAAAGCTCCAGAGTCATTTCTCCTCAATGTCCTATTCAAATCTGTACAAAAACAAAAGGACATTAGATAAAATGAATGACTTCTGTAGTTAAAGCTTTATGTGATATCAGTCCATCACAGCGGTTATTCAGTAATATCCAGGATGGTATTGTTGGCTCCATGGCTTCTGATTCCAGAACTGATGAAGACAAAGGAAAAAAGGAATTAAAGAAGTAATATATTTTTATGACCACTGATATTTTACATTATTTTCATGACATATTATTTGTAACATTTACACAAGTATATTATTTACATATACACTATATTGCCAAAAGTTTTGGGATGCCTGCCTTTACAGTCACATGAAATTTAATGACATCCCATTCTTAGTCCGTAGGGTTTAAAGGTAGGGTAGGTAAGAATGATCTAAAACACTTTTGTCCACATTTGTTTAAACTTTCTTTATCAATACATAATTAAAATGTAAGTACTCTGAAAAAGAGAGTATAAAAATCAAGTGACTCTAGACATTTTAATCTGCAATAAACACCACTCATTATTTTCATTCGGGGACGAATCAAGTGATTGGCTTGGGCAACTGTCACTCTCTCTCGCTACCATGGCTTCCACCCCTTTTGCTACAGGATCTGCCCACATGCGCGCACACGTTTGATTTGAGGAGTTCAAGAGGCTGTATTTCTGATGGACAGGTAATCTTTCATTTTGATTATACATTTTTTTGGTTTATGTTTTCATGAAGCATGTATCACTAGTACACATAGCTGCCTAATATAGCTAAAATAACATTACATAGCATAAAGTTACAATGTTATACACTTAGCGAGATCGCTGTTGTGTTGAATTTCGCAAAATGTAACTTTAGATAACAAAATGCATGTGTAAAAGCTAGTACACCGCATCCAGGAACTGTTTTTTAGAACTAAGTTAGCTTTAGCTACTAACCTCTTGTCTAAACTCTTTTACCATGTTCACCGGGAACTTTACCTGCACATTTATTTCCGCCTATGGTTTGTTTTTATATTCTCTACCTATGTTTACTGATGTTTTTATCTTGTATCTGTGTGTGTCGTAGACACTGTGTTGTGTGTGTATTTTAAACTTTACCAGTATCGGTATTCTAGTTTGATATTGAGTACTAAAAAAAATCTTATTTAAATATTCATATTGATAAAGTTAGATTTTTTTATTACATGTGATTCTGACATGATGTCACTACATGGACTCCGCTCCTTCTTCTCCGCTCGTCTCAGGTAAATAATGCGTCTTCCAGCTGAGCGGCGTAGCGCGTTCGTGTTTTGGGGGCGTGGCTTTGGAAGGAGCCCAGAAGGGAGAAGGTGGAGTGAATGGAAATAATGAGCTGTCTTTAAAACAGTCCTGAGAGGTCTACAGACACTCAATTTTTATACTTTCTTTTTCAGAGTACTTACATTTTAATTATGTATTGATATATAAAGAAAGTTTAAACAAATTTTGAACAAAAGTTTTTTAACCAATTCTTGCCTACCCTACCTTTAATATAGAGTTGGCCCACTCTTCAACATCTTCAACTCTTCTGGGAAGGCTTTCCACGAGGTTTAGGAGTGTTTATGGGAAACATTAATCTAGAAGCGCATTTGTGAGGTCAGGCACTGATGTTGGACGAGAAGGCCTGGTCGCAGTCTCCGCTCTAATTCATCCCAAAGGTGTTCTATCGGGTTGAGGTCAGGACTCTGTGCAGGCCAGTCAAGTTCCTCCACATCAAACTCACTCATCCATGTCTTTATGGACCTTGCTTTGTGCACTGGTGCACTACAGTCATGTTGGAACAGGAAAATGTCTTGGTATGCTGAAGCATTGAGAGTTTCTTTCACTGGAACTAAGGGGCCAAGCCCAACCCCTGAAAAACAACGCCATAATCCCCCCTCCACCAAACTTTACACTTGTCATGTGTAGTTTGTTCTCCTAGGAACTTCCAAACCCGGACTCCTCCATCGGATTGCCAGACAGAGAAGCGTGAGTCGTCGCTCCAGAGAACACGTCTCCACTGCTCTAGAGTCCAGTGGCGGCGTGCTTTACACCACTGCATCCGACACTTTGGATTGCTCTTGGTGATGTAAGGCTTAGATGCAGCTGCTCGCCCATGGAAACCCATTCCATGAAGCTCTCTACGCACAGTTCTTGAGCTATTCTGAAGGCCGCGCAAAGTTAGGAGTGTGCCATGCGCTGACCCGCTGTGTGATTTTACATGGCCTACCACTTTATAATTATACCTCTTACAGTTGACCGTGGAATATTTAGTAGTAAGGAAATTTCCAGATGGACTTATTGCACAGGTGTCAACCTATCACGGCACCACATTTGAATTCACATTTGAGCTCCTGAGAGCGACCCATTCTTTCACAAATGTTTGTAGGAGCGTCTGCATGCCTAGGTGCTTGATTTTATACAGTTGTGGCCATGGAAGTGATTGGAACACCTGAATTCAGTGATTTGGATGGACTATCCTAATACTTTTGGCAAAATATTGTAAATACATATTGTATGTATGTATGTATATATGTATGTATGTATGTATGTATGTATGTATGTATGTATGTATTATGTTTTCTTTATTGAAAATATAATTTCTATTTTATTTTTATTTTTTATTAATATTACCATATTTTTTGAGTGACTCACCCCTTGTTGCCAGCTCTGGTTGAAAGCTTGTGCTTTGTTCATGCTAAAGTTGCCATTTTTAAAACCTCGGTTATTTCCTCCTCGACCCCTGAACTTCTGTGGAAACAGCAGATTTATGATTCCTGGTTCACATTTGGGTGGCATCTTTAAGCCACTTTTCCACCAACGCCCAAACCGTTGTCTTTGTTTAACCATTTAATTCCGTGCCGATCCGGCCCGGCCGGTACGGATATGGTTTCATTTTCCACTGTGGGGCTGATAACGGATCTCTTTGGAATCTAATACAAATGCGTCAGTCATTGCCTTGGCAATGCAGCAAGAGTTTACAGAAGAAATGAGATGTAAATACCGACCACGTTATTGGGATGTTCCGATGCTTTGGTAACACTTTAGATTAGTTCCATCATTAATGAATAACTACACAGGACCAAATGAGTAACGCAATATTAACATTCTAGTAACCACAATTAACTAACAAGAAACTTTGATTGACGATGAAGGTGTGGATTCAATGTACAGTATTTATCCTTTTACATATTAAATGATTTTAATGGCTTCTTTAAGCTTTATGTAAGCTTAAGATTTATGTAGTTTTAGAATGATATGTCTGTTTAATGGAATTTGCTCTCTCCATGCATTTACTTTCTTTCTTTTCTATATTTAAACACTAGAGAATAATAGTGAATATTGTTCAGTTCCAAGGATGTCTGTACCTCTTACTGAGAGAAAGAACATGCTATCAGTATATTTTTTATCAGTATAAAGTTTCTGGTCAGAGCTAGAGCTCGACCAACTCCAACCTTGAAGAAGCTGTGTATCTGCGTATGTCTGCTAGTATTCTTTGTTACAGATCAGAATTGGGGAGGTGAACAACTTCCACCCTAGGAAGATGGTATGACTTTGACATTTTGGCGCCTAAACCTCAGAGGGCGATTCTGGGTGTCATCTGCATGAACAATGGAGATATGCTTTTGTCTATCAGTCCATGTGTGGAACATTTCTATGTTTATCTATTTCTTAGCCAATCAGAATCATTCAACCCCAAGGGATGATGTAATTTAAGGTATAATTGTGGTGGAAAATTGTATGTACGCAGAGCGGGCTACGAAAATAATTCTTCATTAATCATATCTGGTCTTTGAGTCTTTAACTGTTAAATCCCCAACAACGAATTAGTAAGTAATAGCGCTCAATTGAATGAAGTAGTTTAACGATTACTAGAACTAATAAGACTAAGACTACTAAGAACTACTATATACAGGTTCATAATTAACATGAATAATGCATAATGTATAATTCATTTTAAAGTGAGGATCATGGTATTATCAAATCCTTCAGAAGGAATTACTGGTTATTTGGATCAGTGTGCTAAGGTGAAAAGCATGATAACTCCTAATTGACTGAAGTCATTGTAAGCTTTTGAGTTATTTTATAAGGTTTTGGATAGAAATGACTCAAATGTTACTACATCCTTCTAAAGGAAGTACTAATTATTTGGATCAGTATTCTAAAGTGAAGATCATGGTAATCCACTAGTAATGACTCAAGTGTTACAATTTCTATTGGAAATAAATGGAACATCCAAAAGCTACAATGATTTCAGTCAAGACTGCCTAAGAGTTATCATGCTTTTAATGATCAATCATGATTGTTATTTCACTAGATGTGTTCTACCAGAACAGTTTGGCACGGTTAGCCAACCATGACGAGAATCCTGGGTTAGCACAGTTTGTAATCGTGCCGTGCCATACCAGGCTCAAATGGAAATACAACCGGAACAGTTCCTTACTGTTCTCAGAATCGTTCGGCCCAATGGTGGAAAAGCGGCTTTAGTTTTAAATTGACCTACTTTCCATTCAGCAGCTTATCTTACAGGCATATATATTCAAGTTGTTCAGGTTGCTACAACAACAACTACATTTCAGTTTACAACAAAAATGATCTACATCATCAGTGATTCCTCACCTGGTTGAAGTTTCCTCGGTTGGCCCCTCGTCCCATGTTGCCTCTGTGCATGGCTCCTCCCCTGTTGCCCATGTTAACCATATTGCCACGCCCATGTCCTGGCCTGGGGGCACCGGCCCTGTTAGGCATCCCACCACCACGGTTAAAACTGCCCCGGTTGAAGCCTCCTCTGAAGGCAGGGGGAGGAAGGAAACCTCTTGGTGGTCTGTTAAACCCCCCACGCGGCCCAGGCCCTGTCAAACAATCCGAAGAGAAAAGTATTGGATTTGTACATTATTTCACTCTCAATATTCCAAAGTGTCACATTTTGAATTACAAACATTTAGCACAACTGAAATGGCGTACCACCCCTAAAGTTGCCTCGGTTTTGAAAGCCTCCCCGTCCTCCCCTCTGACCCTGTCCTCCGCCGCGGTTGAAGAGATTTTTGCCCCCTCGTCCCCGGGTGCCTCCCCTCTTAAGCTGTACACCTCCCTGATTGGGTTTCTTCTCAGGAGGAAGGGAATTTTTGCTCTCCTCCTTGTATTGTTCAAGAAGTTTGGATGCTTCTTCCTTCTGAAGCTCGACATAAACCACTTCAGTGAAGCACTCTCCTTCCACTGGCAGCGTGTATATTCCTGGAAAAGATTATAGTGTTATAGTGTGCCATCTTGTGAGTTTTGTCAGTTGCACAACAGTGTTGTAACTGTTAAAGGCACAGTATGTATGTTTCACAGCTGGAGGTCGCACATTCAAAACAATAACAAAGGCGTAGCTTAGTGATGCCGGGAAGGAGTGGGGAATGAGTTGTCGTCTTCACCTCCTCTGAGGATGGAAATCAATCAGATGGGACACACAAATCATGATCGTCATCATAGACGAGGTAATGAAACAAAGTTTTATAACCATTACATTCGATCACATCATTTTATTTTGGGTGTACTTGTACCGTGCCCGAGCGCGATTGTCCTCCCTCCCCACTCCCCCACTGGCCTGCACTCACATTGTACTTAACGTACCGGGCCGGAGCACCCTTACGTCATTCACAATGCAACTTTTTGTTTTGAAAAAGACAGGAAGAAAAGCACTTTTGCTAATAGACTGATTTTCACTTGACTGCACTGCACGTATCAAAAGATTATTATGGAGGCAGCTGACTTTGATAGAGGAATTTGCAGCTTTACTGAAAAACTATTCATGTTCATCAATAAGGTGAGAACCAGGGCCGTTATAAATCTAGATATACTTGATTAAATCAAAAACTGTATTCAAGTAGTAATAGTTGTGGTGCTTGCTGTCATTATAGCGCATAGTAGCGCACAGCTGTTCCGTGCTCCGGGACGGTTAGCCCTCACACTGCATGCGAACCGCGCTCGAGCCCTATCGAACCGCGCTCTAGGCCCAACCTCTTCCAAGCTGGCCAGGGCCAGCCAAACAAACTGCGCCCGGGCACGGAACGGAGCTCTCACAGTTGTCAAACGAACCGGGTTTTTGGGGTCAAACGTGCTCGGGCGCGGTTTAGAGCGCCTAGTGTGAGTACACCCTTAATTCTAAAGAATTAGCCGCAAGTAACATAATGTTCAATGTTAAATTACTTCTCATCACTATTTACAACTAGCTGATTTAAGTTTAAGAAATTAAATTACTAACACTAAAACATAAATAAAAATTTCATTATAATGAATATATTTCATTATATATATACAGTACTGTGCAAAAGTCTTAGGCACATTGGTATTTTCACACGAAAAATGTTTTTATACCAGTTATTTATATCTTTTGCTGTAGTGTGTCAGTAGGAAATATCAGTTTACATTTCCAAACATTCATTGTGCAATTAATTGTAATAATCCAGTGAGATTTTTTTTTTTTATGCACAAGAAGTCTGAAAGCAGCCGATCTGATCTGATCTCACCATCATCAAGTCTGTCGGTGATTACATGAAGAAACATAAAAAACTGTGATGGACTAAATCCAGAAGAACTAAGGCAACATCTCCCAGATACTTGAGGAAACCTTCCTGCAAAATACATGAATAGGTGTAGAAATAGATCCACGTGAGACAAAAGCCGTTTTAAACGCAAAGGGTGGTCACCCCAAATATCGATTTGATTTAGTTAATAGAAGTTAATTAATAAATAAAAGCTATTTATGTCATTATTTTTGACAGCATTCGCACTTTAAATTATTCTGACAAGTGCCTAAACTTTTCAAAGTACTGTAGTTTTGCAGGCAGGTTTTATGGATTATAACTGGATTATTACAATTAATTGCACAATGAAAGTTTGGAAATGTAAACTGATATTTTCTACTGACACACTACAGTAAAATATATAAATAACGTGCCTAAGACTTTTGCACAGTAATGTATATTGTATATACAGTCTTCCTCAAAAGTTTACACACCCCTTGCAGAATCTGAAAATGTGCATAAAAAGAGAGATGCATGTTTTTTTATTTAGTGCTGTCTTGAATAAGATATTTTACGTAAAAGATGTTTACATATAGTCCACAAGACAAAAAGAAATAGCTGAATTTATAAAAATGACATTGTTCAAAAGTTTATGAACCCTTGTTTCTTAATACTGTGTGTCGTTCCCTGGATGATCCACAATGTTGTTCTTGAGTCTCTTGTTTGTCCTGAGGAGTACAACATTCTTCAGGAAAATCGTCATGGTCCTGCAAATTCTTCAGTTTTTTCTTCATTCACTGATGCTCCAGAATTAAACACGATGCATAACTTTTGCATCAAGGTAAATTGTACTTAATTCTTCTTCTGGGAAACATGTAAGTATCTTCTGTTGCTTCCGAAGGGCAGTACTAAATTTTTTTTTTTTTCATATTTAAAAAGAAATAACAAAATATGGCTTATAATGCATCGTATTTCCTTCTGGAGCATCAGTGAAAGTTTGAACCTTTTTCAATAGTTGTGTTTGAGTCCCTCAATTTTCCTCAGAAAGATGGATCTTCAAATCATACAGTCATTGCTGGAGAGGGTTCAAATATGCAGAAGATGCCGGAAAACTGAAGAATGTGCAGGACCTGGAGGATTTTTCTGAAGAACATTGGGTGGTTTAACTGCTCAGGACAATCAAGGGACTCAAGAGCAACCATCACAAAACAGCCGTGGATCATCCAGGTAGCGAGATGGTATTAAGAATCAAGGATACATAAACTTTTGAACAGGGTCATTTTTATAAATTCAGCAATTTTTTGGTCTTGTGGACTTTATGTAAACATCTTTTATGTAAAATATCGTATTCAGGACAGCACTAAATAAAAAATAACATGCATTTTGTATGATCCCTCTTATCTTGTTAAAATTATTCAAATTTCCACAGATTCCGCAAAGGGTATGTAAATTTTTAAGCACTTTTTCAATATTTTTTCTTAAATAAACATATGAAAATAAAAGCTTATACAAAATATGAATAAATACAATAATAGTAACTAAATAATAAAACATTTGCACAAATCTTAGATCAAGTATGGCTTGAGAAAAGGATCTTACCCTTCATCTTTAGGACTGCGTGTTCAGGTACATCCTTGCCATCTGTTTCTGCCTTTTTCTGAGTCCTCTGTATATATTCCTCATCTGTTGGACAGACTACCACAGCTTTACGCTGGAACCCGGCAAACAGGCACATTTTCCTTCTTTGGGCCGGTGCTGATACGTTAGTCTAAATGGAGACATTTAAGATTTTGTATTTTCAGCAAATGATATAATAAACATGAAAAGAGAGCGCTTAAAGAGAGATTATTGTATGCTTTGATCCACGTCACCTGGTCAAGAATGTAGTTGCGTTTTTTACGCGCAGCGATCTCGATGAATTTTCCGAGGAAGAGGAGCACGCTGAGATAGCGCTGAGAGCTTTGTGACATCTTTCAACTGTCGTTTCAAACTGGAGATCTGAATTTCAATATCAAAATAACAACAATTATTATGTTAATAATGTCTAAAAAAGTCTCTATAACACTTTACAATAAGGTCCCATTCATTAACATTAGTTAGCAATATTATTTTTTTACAGCATTTATTAATCTTTGATAATGTTAGTTAATTAACAATTAACATTGTTTGTTCTTGTTTACTAGTAATGTTAACAAATGAAACCATATTATGTTAGCAAAATCAACACTCACCATCATCTTCTCTATGATGGTGTTTGTCCCAAGAATGTTGTATTTTCCAGGGTTGGCTTCTGTGTGCTTTGTAACCCATTCAGTTTTTCCAGATCCAGGCAGTCCGACCATGACAATGACCTGTGAAGGTTTACAGCAGATTTCAATGATGACCTTTAATGGTGATATAGAAGAAAATTGTAATGGGTTAGAGACCAACCTCACAGTCTTCTTTGGTCTCGGGCCCCTTTGGTCCTCTGATGCGATCACAGACAGGGATCTGCTGCAGGAGCGTAAGGCCGTCCGGTTGGGGGAAGTACGGTGTTTCACGCTGGCCGAAGTTGAACTCAACCGCACAGTTGTGGCAGAGGACGTGAGGGAAGAGCGGCTTCCTCAAACTCATCCTTACTGACTTTGAAAGCAGTTCCCAGATCTTGTCCATTCTTGGAGAAGGACATTTCCACCTCTTCCCCATCAAAATTCTGCCACATAAACACAGCAATCATTATATATATTGGCCAAATGTACACACACACACACACTTACTGAATATTTCATTTCAAAATCTTGAGAACTAAACATGTTTTAAATTGGATATCATTTATTTATATATTATATTATTGTTATTATATTATAATAATGTAATTTAATTAAATGTTAATATATTATAATAATGTTTGGGGTCTGTAAGATCTTTTTTTATTTTTGTCTCTTATGATAACCAATGCTGCATTTTTTTTATATTTATCAAAATACAGTAAAAATAGTAACAATATTTAATATATTATTACAATTTAATAAAACTGTTTATATTTTAATATACTTTAAAATGTGGTTTTCCGATATTTGAATCCAAAAATCTAACATATTGTACTTACATTTCATGTGTTGCGTGATATCTCTGCGCCCAAGTAGCAGTGCTTTGCCTGTGCTTCCCCATAATATAGTCCCAAATTAATATCTGCCTATGAAATCGCCTAGTCTTAATCTGCATCGCTTTTTGTACTCGTTTGTACTCGTTGTGAATACGCAGGCCACAAGAAGTAATTAGGTGGGGTTTTTGGATCACTTCTACTCGGGACATGCTAGCTGGCAACATAGGATTCCATTCATTATGCTAAGCTAAGCTAGTGGCGACCCTGCCAAACTAAAACAATGCATGCACTGAGACAAAAATGCATTTGCCCACATATCTAAATGAAGGAAAGAAGTTGAATAAGCCCTATTTCTAAAAACGGTGGAGTGTTCCTTTAAATAAATGATCTCCCAATGGAGTGAACTTTGAGCTTTGTAACTTTGCAGATCTTTTTGATCAAACAGCAACATACACACTACTACACACTACATAGAACACTAACTAAAGTTGAAAAAGTGGAAAAACATAATAGGACCCCTGTAAATGGTATTAGTTTATAAATACATGGCGCCACTTAGTGGTCAAGAGTAGTAATTTCACAGTAGTTAAACACTCATTCTCGATAAGAAAACACATGGATACTTACAATAAAGCATCCAACAACATCATTCTCATCAAATGCCTCCCCAAAGTCCTCTGTCACACCGTTACTGGTTTTCTTGGCCTTAGTTGAAAAGGCGTATGAGTGTGTTTCCTCTCCTGTGAATATGTAAGACAAAGGGACACTCAAATTACACCATGAATTTAATAGTTCAACTTTAATATTTTACTATGTAAGAAGTCAACACAAACACCTCACCTAGCAGAAGAGAGCTATTTGCCAGTGACCAACCCACCAGGACATCATGAATCTCAGTTCCTTTACTGGAAATATGTTTTACAGGTATCTTCTCGATAATCTGGTGCAAAGACATGAAAGAATAAGGCTAAGGGAATGATAGGACAACTAGAAATAGTAAAGATGAGGTTAAGACGTTGTTCTTACCTTCATTTCAAAGCAAGCCTTGCCCTTCGCCACACCATAAGACGCTCGTCCCCCTGCCCAAAGATAGGCAAAGCTCTCCATGGTGAGAGAGGAGGCGCTATACCGATCCCGAGATACCTTGAAGTGCAGGTCACAGTTGTCTGAGGAAAATAAGAGGTGGAGAAATGACTTGAGGATTTAGCGGCAACCTTTTGAGCAATGTTGCTGAAAGATGTTGCTGTGGGCTTTTTCCTATTGGGAATGGGCAACAAATTTCTCTTTGGATATCCAGATAGAAATTTGTTGCCCATTCTAAATGGGAAAGTGCCCAAGCAACATCTTTCAGCAACATTGCTCAGCAACATTTCTCAAAAAGTTGCCCTGTGTGTCATCAGCTTCACACTTCTCAGTATGTATTTGAGCAGTATTTGTGAGATCTTCATACGTACAGGTGTCCAAACATACAGTTGTGTCATCAAACTCTTCATCCTCTTCCTCCAGAGGTGGCTGGGGAGACTTCGCCCTGAGGGAAATTCAATAAAAGCCATTAGACGTTCCCATTGAACTTCCATTGCATTTAAAATGTGTTCCAACTGAGATAATCTGCAGGTATGAAACAAATGTTAAGCATTTAGCACATACATTCTGTTTGATTCTTGCATTTTATTACACTTATTTATATTCTTTTCTAATATTCAATGACTAAACTATTAAATCAGAAGTTATAGGTGGGTTTGCACAAAAATAAAGAAAAAAATTAAACTGCTCGGATTATATTTTACAGGTAATATCTGATTTTTTAAAACATGTTTAACTCATTATTTCAATACGTTTTGAAAAAAAATCATATCTATTTGTATGTGTTTAATGGCTATATATTAGCTATTTATTTATATATACAGTATATACAAATTGATAATATACAGTGGTTACATACAGTTCCTGGGAAAAGACAATACCATCACATCATATAAATTCAATTAAACGTCATGAAAACATAAAACAATATTAATAAGATAAGGAAGAATACATCCGATCATAATCATTTCTAAAGATAACATCCGATGCGGAATACAAAACTATGAAAAGATAGATATGTATAGTTTATATTCTGGAAATGCATCAATACCCCCAAAAATATTGTCATACAAACACGTTTCATCTTTTAACAGCCCAAGCTCTGACCTACACAAAAACATGAAGAAAACAAAACCACGTGAGGTGACAGAGATGCCCTTATTATAGTCTGAAAGTCATTTCAAAATGGTCAGTAAAAATGTGTGTTTCTTTGCACTGATGAGGAACAGCATGTCAGATTTGGCTCTTTACTGCCAAAACTGCTCATAAATCTTTAAGCTGCAGCGGAACCTCAGGAGTACCAGAGGCCGACTGCACATTTCTTACCGGCTGTATTTGCTCTCTTCAATAAATTCAAAGTAGCCCCTTCCATGTTCATCACGGCGTCTCTTTACACCCTTCTTATTCTTCTGTTCATCATTCTTGTCTTTGTCCGCATCCCCTTTGGAAATAAAACAATAAAACGTAAGGAGGCGTACCTCCCTGCTGGACCCATCATGATGTAACATGATGGTCCAAATAATTACTGAAGGATTTCTAGTAACTTCGGTTATGCATGAATTGCAATGACCAGTATTTGAAAAGAAAGGTGTATTTAATTATAGGGTCACATGTTTAAAATCAAGGAGCGATGTCATACAGTGCGGTACATTGCAGTAATTGTATAGGTAAAGACAGGTGGTTGCTGCCAAAACAACTGCAATTTGTGAAATTTTGAGCTAAGTAACACACATTTTCAGATTCACATTGCATGCATCTTGAAGAAAAGTGTTAAGGAGTGTGCAAATATTGGTGATGCTGATGGGCAAAACGCACAAGCACCTCTTTCCCTAACTTGTGCTTGACAGAACAAAAATTAAATAGAAAATGAAAAACAGGAATATGCAAACTCCCATACATCATTCAGAAATTCGTTATTCTTGTTGCACAGGACTATTGGTATTTTATAAAACATCAATATCAAAATTCAATTGACTGTCATAGATAGATACATTTATTTTGTTAACATTTGTAGGTAATGTTATTGATAAAGATCTAGGCTGGTAACCCAAAAGTTATTAGTGTTGCATTTATATGCTGTCGGAAATGTCCTACTTCCCACTTCTGAAGTTGTGATTACGAGTTTGTCGTATTTACGTTTTGTTGTCGGAAAGATCAGGAATCAAGGAGGACACCAGGCTTATTCTTGCCTATTTATTGGGACATTGGGATGTATCAATTAACATTCACAGCGCTATCTAGAAAAGATTCTGGAAGTTCTGTCAAATATAGGTTATTTTCACGGTGTATATAACACATTCAATATGCTTCAAATGATTATTCATTTATGTAAATATGCAATCATTAGTTCTGGCAGGTCACGTAAGTCAAGCTCGCGTCAGCTGACTGTCAGCTGATCACGTCTACCTATAGGAATACAATGCCTATCACATCATTCATATATATATATATATATATAGTTCCTTCAGTATTATCAGCTGCTATCGCGTTTCTCCGGAGCTAATTACCCTCCTCCATCCACAAGCTCCTCCTCACGTCCAGTCAGGATTTGGCATTCTGATTCCCCCTGAATCAGACTAAATTCCTGAATAAGGTTGTACATTTTAATATTGACATTAATGCTATCTGCAATACATTGTTCCTTGCTTCTGTACTGTTTACCCTATAGGGGTTTATCACTGCTCTCCCTGTTCTTATCCATGCTAGGCTGCATGGATGCGAAGGGAGTTCTTGCCCAGAACAGACCCATACCGCCAATCTATATGCAAATTGTCTATCATCTTTGACGATAGTGGCCTTGATAGAAATATACTTAATACACTTTAACGAGAACACAAGGCGATGTAGCTGTTGTGGAAAAAAACTGATAAGGAGTACCAGTCACAATCGCCCCCTATACCCTCATTCACTATTCCCTACATTACTCCACTAATTTAGTTCACTTGAAGGAGTGAATGAAAACGAGTTAGAGAATTCAGACACTGCGTGCGCTGGAAGGGCTGCCGCTTTTGCATAGTTTGTGCTTGCTGTTTAATAATCATTTGAAACTTAGCTAACTAGCAGCTCCAGTAGTAATGAAAATATTTATCTTGAACACTGTCATGGAAACTAGCATACACCTTATTAAACTATTTAATAATCAATTAAAAAGAAATTTATACCTGTATGATATTACCCTGTACTCACATTGGACCAAGTGTGCCACACAAGTCCTAAAAAGTGAAGCCAAAGCGTCTCGATCGCCCCAGGTAGCTGGTCCCAGTATAACTCATAAACCCCGCCCTCTTCAGGTAATGTAATGGGACGTAGAACAAACGAAACAATCAAATTACACCTCAAAAAAGTTTTCCCCTAAGATAGTTTCTGTAATTTTAGGGTTTCTTTTTTTCACGCTGATGTTAGTTCAAGTGTTCGTTTTAAAAAAATAAAGTATTTAGTTTTATTTAGTTATTTGATGCTATAAATTGATAAAAACAGGGGTGTGAAGTTATGAATGACAGCTGAGATTGACAGCTTCTCTGAGCGAAGTAGTCACTGAAGCACCAGCGGACTTTCTTTGGGATTTTCTGGAGGAGATTGGAGCTTTAACTATAATTTCTACATTTCTATAACTGTTTATTTGACACCGACTGTTCTGCAGTAAACTGACTAACCGATTCTTTCTGTGGGAGTGTGGGCGGGGCCTTGATACCGCGGCTCCACTTCACGCTCACTACTGCGCAGACTCAAGTCCCGAATCAGTGCAAGATGTCAGCACCATATTGGGACATTGGCGGGAATTCACTCTTTACAACCGTCAGTGCATTATGGGTATTCTCTAGGCTTTGAGCATGAAATCCAGTTCACACCAAGAACGATAACTATAAAGATAACAAAAAAGACCATTTTAATCACTTTCAGGACGATTATTTTCCAGCTTTTGAACAATAAAACTGTCTGACAGCCAATCAAAATCCATTCGAATTTGAGGGCTTGCGCATTTAAAATGGCAGACGACATTTCAGATTAGTTCATCGCCGAGATCTATTGGACGGGGTTTTGATATCACGGCTCTACTTCTTGCTCTCTAATGCACAGACGCAGGTAATCAGCAGCGCAATATGTCAGTGCCATATTCAGACACTGGCGGCTTCACTTTTCTACAATGGAAGTTAGTGAAGACACGTCGTCCATCTTTTTTACAGTCTATGGTTGTAACTCGTGGCGAGAGATTACTCAAAACTGCGCCAAAATGCGTCAAACGCCTGTGTACGCATACAAGTCAAAAGAAGTATATTTTAGAAGACTGTGCGTTGTACTGTGCACATACACTCGCATATGCGTAAAACAAGAATTATACTTTGGGCTTTAAACCGATTACACTAGCTAGATTCACTCAAAACATAGCATGCCGAGGACATCTGCTGGTTAAAACCATGTAAATGCAACAAGAATTGCAAAAACATGTTGAAATGTTGTATACACTTTGAAATCGCAGCGTGCGAGCTTAGAATAAACAGACCGTTATCGTTTGTTGGTGTGGACGCAAATCTTTATAGTTATCGGTCTTGGTGTGAATGTGCCTTAAATCGGTTGCACACTCATTATTGCGGTGCATTGTGGGATTGAATGAGTGCACTTCATAACGTCCACTATGGTTTCAGACACCACTACATATGGCTGTCCCCACAAATAGTTCCCTATTTAGGGCTATAGGGGGCGATTTCGGACTGAGCCCTGTAGTTTTCAAATAAGCCTGAAAGACTTGATTAGCCGGATCAGGTGTGTTTAATTAGGGCTGGCTGAAGCTGTTGGGGGTGTGGGGGGATTTGCTAAATCAGTAGTTCCCAACCTGTCCCGGAGTGGAGTACCCCCAACTCTGCACATTTTGTATGTCTCCTTAATCAAACACACCTGATTCAACTCATTAGCTTGTTATAAAGACTTCAAGACCTGAAATGACTGTGTCAGATAAGAGAGACATCCTAAATGTACTGTTGGGGGTAATCCAGTCCAGGACGAGGGTTGAGAACCACTGTGCGAAATGAAGACAAAGAATAACAGTGTCCTAATGAGGTCCTCCTCAGGCCCTACTCCAGGGCAGGCAGAGTAAAACAAATGAACCATGATCATTACGCACAGACTCCATCTGGAGCTTTTGTCCTTCAATATCTCCACTTCAGCTTCCTGTTACAGCTCACCGATCCCGAGAGCCTTCTGCTCAACAATAAAAACCAACGGACACTATTAAAGGTCATTCACAGGAAAACGGTCCTGCTTATGCCTAAAAATGTCATTTCATTTACTTTGAATCAGTTACCGCTGAACTGATTTTTTTTTTTTGTGCAAACCATGACAGAAAAGAACTAGAGTTTTCTGAATCAGCAGATTCTCTTGTTTAATTTGATATATTATTAAATATTATAGATGAGCATTAATATAGGCCTAGATTTATTTTTTAAAAAATTACATTTTTTTTTTCTTTTGTCTTATGCATCACACACTAAATGGAGTTACATCTATTAGTATTCTGTATCAGTAGTAAGTCAAAGGGACACAAATGGGACACCAGTGGCAGCATCTCATAAAGCCCTGTATGCGCTCTGCTGTCAGAATGAATTATTCTGGCATCACACAACCCAAATATGCATATAAAAATATGAATTGCACAAGCTTCATCGTGTAATCTCACCCTCGCCAGGGCCCATGTCGAGAGCCACATCATCCTCATCAAATTTCTCCATCTCTTCATCATCTTCTTTGAGCAGGACATCTTCATCTTCATCTGATTTATCCATCTCTACCCCGGCATCCTCCTCTTCCTCCTCCATGTCATCATCCTGCTGCTCCTCATCCTCTGCGTTTTCTCCATCCTCCTCATCCTCATCAGCTTCCATGCTCTCTCCAACCAGATCTTCCTCAAGGTCTTCATCGCCCATGTAACCTAGTCCTACAGAGCCGTTGGTGTCGGTGGACAGCGCCTCCTGATCCAGAGCGGCCTGCAGCCGGGCCATCAGCTCAGCCTTCAGTCCTTTATCTGACAGGCTCCTTTTCTTCAGCTCGTCCTTCAGCTCGTTCACTTTCAGCTTCTTCACAATCATTGCGCTCATCTTACCGTTTCTATCCTTTATTTTCAGACGTTATACCCCAGGATTGTGAGATATGAACGGGAAGAGCAGGTTAAGTACGGACTGTCCAGAGACGTTTGATGCGGCCGGTCACTGATGGGCAGCAGTCGGAGCAGAACGGGGCCAGTTTAGCCTTATATAATCTACCGTAACGCACACAATAGATGAGCACAGTACCGTAAATATCACTGTAAGTATTGAGAAAGATATTACAATAAACTGTAAATTATCAGGGAATTGCTGGAACTAAAAAAGGAGTACGTTAAAAATTAATTGGGATATAGAGAAAATATCAGTAATCAGTTAATTACAGTCACTTTTAATTATGTACAGAAAATAAATAAATAAATCTGAATATAGTACCGATGAGGCTAATAATAAAATGTCCGTTTTTATATGAATAATATTATAAAAATATGAATAATATTATAATATAATATTAAATAGTTGATTATTATTTATTATTATAGTAGTATCCTTTTAGTATTCAATGCCACAAGAGCTATTAAAAGTAGTATGTCAACATTAATATCAGCATTGCCAGAGAACACTATTTTACATAAACTGCTATTTTAATTATTATTATTAGCATTAGCATTAGAATTAGCATTTTATTTGTTTAGTTTTTCTTAGGCCTGTATGTGATTTTTGCAGAATTACAAAAAAAGTAAAAAATACATAAATAAATTTTATAAAGCAGAGTAAAACTAAAGTAAATGCCCCAGCCAAACCTGATTTGTTTATTTTTATGAAAATTATTATTTTTAGTTTTCTATGTCTGATTGGTTTGGTGTTGTGACTAATATGGCTCTATTCTAAGTTTTAAATTCTAAGTTTAATACTGACTAACAAAAAAACTACCAGAGATTTCTGATTTATTAAGCATTTTTATCATTTTGTATATTTTTATTATTCAATGCCACAAGAGCACAAACTATTAAGTAGGTATACAATATTAATAAATGTTGCCAGAGAACACCATCTGCAATTACGTTTTTTCCCATTTTTTTTCTCTTAAAGGCTATGTATGTTATAAATGTAAGAAATGTGTTTTATAAAAACACCACATAACTAATGACGTGTCGAGTAAATAAGCATATGACTAGTCCACGTTACCTAGCAACCAGTGTTTTGGACATGGCGGACAAGTACAATGCAGGTAACGTTACATTCAAAATGCAAAACATTTTTCCCTTTCGGCCTTACGATTTAACTGTTACCTACAAGCATTTGTACGTGCTGTTTGCAGCTCACTTGACATTCAATGGTTTGTGCAAAGTATCGATATATATATAACTTAACTGTTAACGTAGCTAGCTAACGCTGAGTTAGCAAGAGTAAAAGACCCTAACGTTAACTTAGTTGTTAATAGACAGCACAAGCTTGTCAAGTTAGTTGCTTAAAATAACAAATTAAATACTACAGAAGTAACTGAGACGTCTACTCCTTCGTTTTGTCATATTTGCTGAATGAACATAATTCCCTTTTGTCAGAAACTATCATAACAGAAACTCAAAAGAGGATAAGTAATGCATTTGACGTATTTGACCATGAATCCAACAAGACTGTTGATGTCAGGTAACATTTTTAAAATGTCCCTTTCCTTGCTTTCTATCATACTTTACTAGTGGTTTATTAAGTTCAAATTCAAATGTTCTATAAGGGTGACTTGTTTAATACTGATATTTTTCAATGTAAAAGAGAAATAGGCACCATTATCCGGTCACTTGGCTGTTTTCCATCAGAAGCTGAATTGCATGATGTCATTGCTGAGGTCAGTGGTTTGTTGTTACAGTGCTAGACATTGGTTCATTGAGATATTGACTCTTGCAAGCTGGGTAGATTCGTTGTTATGATTTTTGATTACTTCCACAGCTTGAAGAAGAAGAGCCCACTGGGTTTGTACGCTATGAGAAGTTTCTTCCAACTATGACTAAGATCCTGCTGGAGCGCAAGTAAGACTGTCACTGAGAGTGAAGCGATTTGAATCAATCAGATCAGTTATAATAATCTTAAGCTTTCTGCAGAATTACAAATATGTCCCTGCCAAAATGCAAATGACAAATTATTTTCTATGTAAAAATGTAAACTTAGATTAGAAGTCTAAATTAGATTGTTGAAAAACTAAGTTGAGGCTAAATAGAAATATTAAAAACAAACAATAAAACTGAAATTACTAAAACAAAAATAAAAACTGAAAACATAAAAGAAAAGCTAATTCAAAATATTAGAAATGCTTGAATAGTATAATAAAATAATTCTAAAAATAACACTACCTTCCCAGCTAGAAATTGTAAGTTCCCAGAATGTTCTCAAAACGAAGGACGTCACCTAGAAACGTTCCCAGAAAGTCATGATGTGGAGTTCTTTAAAGGGTTCGGGGACTTTATTTGGCGGAACTTCATGGAACCTTCAGGACATTAAGGGGACCATATTTTATTGGAAATTTGATGTTCTCAGAACGTCCCCACTGGTGTTAAGGTCATCACCTAGTAACACTAGGACGCGCCCCAGAACGCTTCGATTCAGATTCACACAAACATGTTCTAAAAACATTAAGTAAATGTAATGGAGGAACCTAAATAGAACCAAAACATAACATTCTAGGTTGGTCACCTAAAGGTCCAACAAACGTCATGGGGATGTAGCGTAGAGACCACTGCACTAAATAAGATATGTTGCAGCACAGTCCCGAATGAAATGTCCCCATCTGACTAACAGTGAATCATATAGGAACGTTCCGTTAATGTCCCAAATATCCCCTTTGTAACGTTGCTGTGTGACCATAGAATAACCAAAATGGAACGTCCCCTAAAGTCATATAAGGAACCTGCAGCATTTTCATAACCAAAAGAGGACGTTTTAGAAACATCCCGAATGTTCTGAAAAGGTTTTCATGGCCTTTAGAGAACTTTTAGGGTCGCAAGAACGTCCCCTCCTACTTGGGTTGTCACTGAAGTTTTTCCCTTTTTTTAATATGATGCTCTGTTTTTAAAATAACCCTTAAAGGGATAGTTTACCCAAAAATTAAAACTGTGTCATAATGTACTCACCCTCATGTTACAAACCTGTATGATTTTCTTTCTTCTGATGAAAACAAAAGATGATATTTTAAAGAATGTTGGTTTGACAGTTGACATAGCAATTGACTTCCATAGCTTTTCCCCCCTACTATGAAAATCAGTGGCTGCCTTCAACTGTTTAGAGTACAACAGAAGAAAGAAACTCATACAACTATTAACTATTACTGTAAGTACACACACAATCCACCCGTCTTAATGAAGTGCACATCTTAAAATAGGTCTGCTAGTTTACAACTATTAACATGTTTTCAATTGTGCATCTGAAAGAGGAGATCAGAAGGAAGAGATCAGATATGCCCCAGATATACTTTTTTGAAGTACCTGAACAGATGTGGTAGAATTCTTCTAAAAGGATTTGTTTTAGTTTTTGTCACGCTTTATAATTGTAACAGTTAAATATATTTATTTTGTTTTGAACTAGAGGCAATTTTATAATTGAGAGCTCAAAAGCATGCTGATAGGTAATGTTTTCTTTACAATAACGAATAAGTGACTGACCACTTATTGATCAACCTTGTTTGCAGAAGTATTTTTCCTATTCACAACATTGAAATCAAGTTTTTTAAGATATGAAGCAAAGATGAACCTCAACATTACAAATTCTTGATTAAAAAGCTCCGTACTGATGACCATTTTAGCTCTGCTTCCTCTTTATTGCAGGTTCCGTCCTATTCCAGAAGACCTGCTCCTCCAGGCTTTTGAGGTTTCTTTTGCTCTGACATATTTTATGGAATTATATTCTATGGAAGCTTGTTTCCGCCACTTTATAAAACGTTCACTTTTTGTACTTTTTTTGTTCTCAGAATTATGTGATATAAACTCGGAAATATAGTCGTGTATAAAGTCTTTTTTTCCTCAGAATTGGAGTTTATATCTCACAATTATGAGCAAAGAAGTCGGAATCGTGAGATAAAAAGTAGAAATTATCTTTTACATTTTTTGTTATTCCGTGGCGGAAACAAGCTTCCATAAATTTCAAAGTACATTTCAAATTGGATACATAAAGATGGAGACATTAGACTAATGGCATTATTTAAAGGAATGGTGCTGTTGTCTCTTTTTAAAGGTTTTAGATCAACAGAAAAAAGGACACATGGAACCAGAGGAACTGACCAAATATTTAACACAAGAAGGTATAGTATGTCCAGTCAGACTATTCAAATTCGTGGTTTTGGATATTTTGAAATCAATGTGCAATGTCACAATTTAACAATTTTAAGCTGTGTCCCAATTCAGAGGCTGCATTCGAAAAAGAAGGATCCTTAATGGCCTAGTCTATTTCAAGATTCATTGCGGTGATGACTGGATTTTTTTTTGAGAGAGAGAGAGAGAGAAATGCTGAATTACACTTTTAAATATAAGTACTGGGTTTCAACTTGCTCAAATATCTAATGATACAAATGTTTTTAAAAAACGCAAGCGGTTCAAATGTTGAGATATCTATAAGGCCCTGTCCCAAGTGGCACACTTCATATGCACTTTTAGGCTGCGTCCGAAACCTGGAAAATGCTGCCTTCGGAGGACACATTTCAAGGCAGGAAGGCAACAAGCCGCGTCCGAATCTAATGTTTGCTTCACTTCCTGTCTCCTGAGAGACCTTCATCTGATACATTTTTGAAGGCAGCATTCATGTATCCTTCGCTGCCTTTGATATCCCACAATCCTGTGCTTCCCATTCTGTGACAGTTGGGCTGGGAAAAAAAGAGTCCAGAAGTTGCGCATTACAGAACAGAGAAAGGCGAGCATTTGTGCTTATAAAACTTAAACCTTTTTTATAATTTTTTTGAATGGCTGATCATTTTGCCAGATAAGACCCTCATCATCATCTGGTATCGTTTAAAGCCCTATGAAGCTGCACTGGAACCGTTTGGCGCCCATTTAAGTCCATTAAATGGAGAAAAATCCTGGAATGTTTTCATCAAAAACCTTAAAGGGGTACTTCAGCGCTGAGATCAATATATCATGAGTGAGCGATTGAGTGTCACGGCACAATCGCAGCTTGGATTACGTTCATCACATGAGCTGAGGTAATCCTGGGATTCGCGGCTGCGGCTGCATTCACAGCACGTGTCTGGCGAATTTTCAGTTCATGTCTTTGGAAGCTTAACTTTCATAGGAATTCATTTGAAAAGTTCACTTTTTTTCACATTTGAAACACTCACTTTGCTCTCCACCGCTCCGCTTACATGTATCTCCGCAGCTCCCCGAGCCGAGTGCTGTGAGTGCGATGTTGAAAACATGTGGAAATAGCGTCTCCTGCTGGCTGTAGTCTTTAGCCTCTGGACAAAAACTCCTCTGATGACGCAAAACTAATTTTTCCAGAAATAAAATACAAAATTCTCTCGTCTCAGGGTCATATGAGGGGGGAAATTACGATAATTCGAATATACTCCTGGGTTTCTACTGATACAAAGCTTAATGCTAATCGCTGAAGTAACCCTTTAATTTCTTTTCAACTGAAGAAAGAAAGAAAGACATGGACATCTTGGATGACATGGGGGTGAGTAAATTATCAGCAAAAGTGTATTTAAAATTGAACTAATCCTTTAAGTCCACAAGACCATAGGGTGTCCCATTTGTCAATTTAGGTCTCAGAAGGATGCTCGTGAGTGCCCCTCTTGTGGTCAATATGCTCCCTCGATGCTCACTTTTGCCGAGTCCGCACTCAGTGAACTCCACAGCAGACTTCCTCCCGACAGTCAAAGCGCCTTAACGTCATGAAAGTGCGGAATCGTAGGAAGACTGCGAGGGTTTAGGGTGCCATTTGGGACCGGGCCTTTAAGTTTTCAGATGCAGCCATAGCCTTGTGTGCAACAGCGACCCGAGTTCTAGTCCTGGTTCGTGGTCCTTTACCGATCCTGTGCCCCTTTTCTCCTCCGATATCGCTTCCTGTCTCCCCTTGATTATTCTGTCCAATTAAAGGCAACATTTTTTTATATATATATATGTGATATACTAAAACAGTTGCGAGGACTCTGAAGGCTGCAGCCTATGAATTGCGATCCAGCTAATCCACAAGGAAGTCAAGGTTACTAATTCACTTGTTTTCAGTTAACAAAATTAATTCTTTCTGTTTTGAAGGCGAGCCCTTCACACAAGAAGAGATGGATGAAATGCTGTCTGCGGCTGTCGATCCTGATAAAAATGTCATTCTCTACAAGGACTTTGTGAGCATGATGACCTTTGACGGCACTCGATGATGGCTGACGGAGCGAATAGTTCAAATAAATGAGAGTTTAGAGAGTTACAATCAAGGTATCATAAGCAAAATCTTCTCAGTTACCATAATAAATAATACTGCACATTTTATTTGTTGTCTTTCCCCGTGGTATACATCATTAATGCTGTGTACTCTTTCCTTAATTAAATAGTTAGGCGAAATGACACAGTATAGCATTTACCCTATTCAGAATTTTTAAAATAAAGTGGAGAATGTGTGCAAGATTGAGAGGGTGTGTCATAGATTAATAATCATTCTCGCTATTAATGAGACAGGTTTTCTAAGGCCAATTGTGTGCCTGAGAGACTCATTATAAAGTCAGTATGTAGTGTCTTTCTTCTTTCAGTTTCATTAGCAGACTCTGATATCACAGTTTTTGTGAAGGGATGGCATATTCTTGCTACTAATTTTTTCCTAATTAACCTCCTAGTGCCCCATGAGTGTTTGTGTGCGGGAAAGACCGGATCATAACTGCCCCTCTGTGAACTGACCAAAGAAGCACGTAACTTATGATAACCTGTACAGAGTGCAATTATAGAGGTTGGTTCAGAAAGTAAAAATGGAAAATTATGATCTAATATTTAATACAGTTAGAATTTCTGCAATAACATGAAGGTGAAGATGGGCAACATTTTAGGTGACATGACAAGAAGAGTTCTGTTAAAAAGGTAAAGGCAACTAATCTGAGCAATACCAAGCTTTTATGTTTAGGACAGCTTTCTCTTTGTTTGCAATGCATTGTTGTATGGTCACATGTATGGTTACAGGGATAGTTAAAATTCTCTAAAATTTAAATTCTGTCATAATTTAGTCACGCTCAAGTTGTTTTAATTCTGTATAAATGTCTTTGTTCTGCTGAACACAAAGGAAAATATCTGGAAGAATGTTTGTAGCCAAGCAGATCTCGGCAGCCATTGACCACCATAGTGGGGGGAAAATGCTATGGTAGTCGATGGCTGCCGAGATCTGCTTGGCTACAAACATTCTTCCAAATATCTTCCTTTGTGTTCAGCAGAACAAACACATGTATACAGGTTTGGAACAACTTGAGGGTGAGTAAATGATGACTGAATTAAAATGTTTGGGTGAATTATCCATTTAAATGTGTACGGTAAAAATCACTTTATTTAAATCTAATGTTCATTTACTTATTCTGTAGCAACTCATAATGTAATAACTGCACACAATGTAATAAGTTTAACATTATTATTATAATAAAATGTTCACCAAAGACGTAATATTTATATTATATAGCAATCTAAATCCAATCTTAAACTACCTAAATGCAAAAGATTTAAATAATCATGTGATTATTATTATTAAATGTTTATTAAACAGTAGTAGTAGAAATATCAGTAATCTGGTGGATTTTGAAAGCAGGTTAAGACTGGATTTTGATTTTTAAAATGTATTGTAAAAGGAAAACCAATGCTTTGTTTATAAATAATAATAATAATAATAATAGCATGAATATTTAAGTCTGTTGCATTTCGCAGGGAGTTTAAGACTTTAAAGGATTTTGATTTTATTTTAAATGTATCTACTGTAAGGGAATAATAATATTTTTTTGTCTTAAAAGCTATTACACTATTGAAAAATGCATGTTTTTGGTGAGGTAAATGTAAAATGTTATTACGTTTTGAGAAAATGATTACATTATGAACATTTTATTACAATAATAATGTAAAACTTATAACATTATGTGCAGTTATTACATTCTAAGTTGCTACAGAGTCTCTTGTGAAGCAGTGGTTGTAGGAGTGGAGGTTCTGAGTGTTTTTTAGATATGTGAGCAGTAGGTGGCGCTACTTACCCATACTTACAAAATGTCCTTACAAATTCCTACTAAACTAAGAAAACAACTTACACAATACTGGCCATTTATTTTCATTCAAATGCAAAATCAATTAAGAAACACTGCCAAATACTGCAAAATAACTTGCAAATGTTTGTTCTTGGTTTCACAATAAACTGTATGTACCTTAGTAGTTCAAATGACGTGTTTGCAGTATAAACAATTCAAGATTTTACAATAATTGACCTGGCACACTTTATCATTTTAATTTAATTATAGCCTACTATTTTAGAAAATAACATTATACCATTTTTTTATAGATGTATGTACTATTATACTGTTATATATATATATATATATATATATATATATATATATATATATATATATATATATATATATATATATATATATATATATATATATATATATATATATATATATATATATATAAAAAGCAGTTTTGTCATTGTATCGATTGCACCTGCATAAAACTCTCCAACCACCATAGCAGGGTACGATAATTGCAGGTCGTACATTTTTTACCCACAAGTTTATATACGTTTCAACAGAGTTTTCAATCAACGTTTTTCAATAACCACAAAAGTTAGATCAGACTACAAGTCATGATCGTCATGATGCAGTAAATATGTCCACGCGCAGTGCGCGTTCTCCCGATGAAGTAACCATGACAACTGTTCACCGCTTGGGCACTTTCTGTTAAGATCGGTATTGGACAGTGCATCGACTTAACACAAGTGCTGTCATTATTTATTTATTTTTAATATAAATACAAACCGATAAATCACAAAAATTTTGTTCAATAAACTGATAGCAGAACACCTCTGCTTAGAATTTCTTTAAAAATAATTGACCCTCTGAAAGTCATTCAGTAATAAAAAATCAATTTGAATCCATAATGAAAATTTCCCTCGAATTGGTTTAGATTAGCTTGCGGGAAACAATGCACACCCACATGTCAGTCATGAGGTCTCGGACATGCTATTCGCTGAGAGGCGCGGAGGGGGCGTGGTCAGTCTACCCAGAGACAGATGTGTGCGCTCCTCTGGAGTGAGAGCAGTGCAGAGATCAGTCCTCCAGCAGAGCCTGATCCACTGATCTACAGCCTGCGCCTCACACAAGTCCATATGCATGGGAAAATGCGCCTGTGCTGGGATGCTGTGAAATCTAACGCACTGCACGTGGATTCAGCATATAAGAGTGCATAAAAGAAAGAACTGGATTTATCCACTGTTGGACGTTTTCGATTGGACCATCTGTTATTCATATTCCTCTGTGGAAAATGGATAGATTTCTGCATGGCACTAGTCGTTGAGACTGGACTTCAGAAGGACTGCTGAACTGACCAGAGATTGATTTTTGGATCTTTTGGTTGTGGATGTAACAGGGTGCACAGTTATTTCATCAGTACCTCTGCAGGCTTAATCATGACCTCTCTAACAGGCAATAAAGACAGATCTGGGACCAGGAGTAGAAAATATGGGGTAAGATGTATTATAATTATTAGATTTAATACATTTTCTTCAAGTGTGGGAAAGCAGCAACAACAAACTAATTGTAATGTCAAACTCAATACGCAAATGATCAAACCACTTTGCACACTTTTTTTTTTTACATTTATCATGTGTAATCCAGACAGTAATGTTTCAATCACTGCTTTTCATTATACTATAATTTCTTGCAGATGACCGATTCATCCCCTACAAAGTCAGCATCATTCTCTCCTGAAACCTGGTACCGAAAAGCTTATGAGGAGTCCCGGAGCGCCAGCCGCCCGGTCCCTGAAGGTGCCGGCTCCATGCCCGGGTCCTCCGGAACCCCTTCCCCCGGATCAGGAATATCATCCCCCGGCTCTTTCTCCGGGTCACCTGTTACTGTATCTCCTGGAATCAGCACCGGTTCGCCCGGTTCCTTAGGTGGATCTCCAGGGTTCGGCACGGGCTCTCCAGCCTCGGGTAGCGGGAGCTCACCTGGTTCTGATCGGGGGATTTGGTGCGAGAACTGCAACGCTCGGCTGGTGGAGCTGAAGAGGCAGGCATTAAAGCTACTGATTCCCGGACCCTACTCCAGCAAGGTAGGCTGATATATCAAATCATTATATTCAAGAATATTTCGAAAATCAGTTTTTGACTTGGTAATGCATCTGCAGATAGGCTACATGACATCAGATATCCATGCTGACGTGTGATATATAACTCAGTTGTTGCAGTGCGTAATTTTAGACATATACTCACAAATCTTGGAAGTATGCACAGAAACCAAAGGTTTAAAAAGTGCTTCTATTAGAATTAAATTTGCGTCTTGCAATGCAATTGATCGATTTGTTTTATTGTTATATGTTGTTCTCACTTGATTCCAAAACAAAACTTACAAAACTAACAATAATAAGAAAATATAGACTATAAAGAGTAAGAAAAACAGTAGTTTTGCAAGTATTTAAACTGTGTTTAATGCAAGTGTTGCACATGAGGGGTGGAGGAGTGCTGAGCCTATAAGACACTGCAGCATGTTGCAGATCCACTATCGCTGTAATTCCAGAGCGAGTCTGAGATCATGACGAGCCTGGTCAAAGGGGGTGAATTGAATTGCTGACTAACAGTCTTTTGAGTTACGAAGACTGTAAAGTGGAACAGATTGTGTAAAGAAACGCGTCATACCATGATGTGGCTGTGGTGGCGAGCATGGGCGCTAAGAGAAGCGCATTTATGATTAACGATCCATTGCGATTAGCTTTGGACACCTAAGTTACTAGCCTACTGCTGCAGTACTTGGTGTGGGTTCCACACGAGTTAAAATCATAAGCAGAGGCTGGATATATGCGTAAATATGCAGTGCGTAATTGGATGCATGTGTGCGTAAATATCAAGTTTCGCCGTGTGCTCATGCAGCAAGATTCATTTTTAGCAACTAATACCGGGAACTGTGTATAAAAAGAACAGATGTAAGATTTATCACTAGAAATAAATAGTTGACAGACAAACACTACCTTTTTATGTTATTGATCAGTGGTTTTGTTTGCGTCCTATGAAAACCAAAGCAGAGTTGGTACAATAATTATCCAATAAGAACAGGGGGCGCTGTGCTGTCACAAACAATGTGATATTGAGATCCAGTATCAGTACAGCATTTTATACCATGTTATATTTTTGTGCGCATTTACACACACACACACACACACACACACACACACACACACACACACACACACACACACACACACACACACACACACACACACACACACACACACAGTCTGGCACGCTATCTTTCTGGGGACTCTCGATAGACGTAATGGTTTTTATACTGTACAAACCGTATATTCTATCCCCCTACACTAACCCTACCCCTAAACCCGCCCATCCCACAAAACCTTCGGCATTTTTACATTTTCCATTCTGTATGATTTATAAGCTTTTGTACCCATGGGGACCTCAATTTATGTCCCAACAATGACTCGAGTCCCATGAGTCTGTGTGCATTCAGGTTGAAGTCCCCACTGGGATAGAAAAAACATGTCCACACACACACACACACACACACAGAGAGATAGATAGAATCCCCCTTGTGTTTTGTTAAGAACTACGTGATCACAGTTGCAATACTTTTAGTTTAAGCTACACAAACATATGGCATCCATTATGTTCATCATTTCAATAATTGCACCAATTATCCTTTCAAGAAAAAAAAAACTGTCCCTCCCGTAGTCCAAAACCCTCACATCCGCATTTACATCTCCTCATCATGCACTGTGTCTACGTTGATGTCACACCTAATATAATTGCCATAATCTAAAAGTAGCATTTTGCTGTTTTTAAAGAGCACCATTGATCTGGTGTGGCCGCGGCTTGTGTTTCAGACCTGCTGTTGGTCTCCAGATTTTATGGCCAGTTCTGCCAGCTGCAAGTGACCTGGAGGTGCCCATTAAAACAAGCTGGAGGAGGAGGGGCTGATGGGAAGGATAGGGGATCACGGGAGAGCAGGGTGGCCATGAGCAAGCTCTTTAAGCCAGAGGCGATTTTAAAGGAGACATGACTGAGTGTTTGGGCTTTTCTCTGCAGGATCTTCACCCACATTGTGATTAGTGAGTGTTGAGACATGAACTGAAGGGTAGAGGCTCATTGTGATATATGATCCTTCTGGACACTTTGCATTATGCTGCGTTCCACTGCATTCTGGAAGTAAACATGTCCAATTTCCTACAAAAAAAGTGCAACAGAACAGAGGGAGGTGATAAACAATGACTTTTAAGCAAATAAAGTCTCCCTTAGACAGACCTTCAGACTTACGGCGGAAGGTCTGGACTAAATTGCAGCTTTCAATGGTCAAGGACCGTCCAAGTGGACTGTTAAAGAATGCGACATTACCCAGAAATCTTTGAGAATTCAACCAATCAGATGATTACTTTGAAACTTTTAAGTGTTTCCTATTTTGTGTGACATTCAGCCAATGGTCTGTGGGCATGACACTTGACCTATCGGTGAGCCCCACCCCCCTTATTTACTGTCGCTAACTTGGACAAGCAAAAAGAGTTGCTAACTGTCTTATAATGACAGCTGTCAGTGTGAAAACCTTGTCCCAGGATGATTTTGGACACAGAAGGACCAGCTCTCGTCGATGAGTGTACAAGTGGATATATAAAATATTTTAAAATTTGCTCATCTGCGTTCGAAGGGAGGGGCTTACCGAGAGGTCAATTGAGGCTGAGACTAATGCAAATAAAACTCAGTTCCTACATTATTTGATAGTTGAAGGAATTCACCCCCAAAAAATTAACTTACTTGCCTTCAAACCTGAGTTTCTTTTTTTCTGTTGAACACAAAAGAAGATATTTTAAAGGAACACTCCAGCGTTTTTAGAAATAGGGCTTATTCAACATCTTTCCTACATTTAGATATGTGGGCAAATGCATTTTTGTCTCAGTGCATGCATTGTTTAAGTTTGGCAGGGTCGCCGCTAGCTTAGCTTAGCATAATGAATGGAATCCTATGTTGCCAGCTAGCATGTCCTGAGTAAAAGTAATAAAAAAACTAAAATAAACACCTAATTACTTCTTGTGGCCTGCGTATTCACAACTTGGGACTACATTATGGGGAAGCACAGGCGAAGCACTGCTACTTGGGCGCAGAGATATCACGCAACACAAGCACAACATACGCTGGTATATTGACGGAAGTTTGGGGATTTCATGTGTTACGTGATATCTCTGCGCCCAAGTAGCAGTGCTTCGCTTTGCTTCCCCATAATACAGTCCCAAGTTAATATCTGCCTAGGAAATCGCCTAGTCTTAATCTGCATCGCTATTTTTACTCGCTGTGAATACGTTGTTTGTTTGTTTTTTTGATCACTTTTACTTGGAACATGCTAGCTGGCAACATAGGATTCCATTCATTATGCTAAGCTAAGCTAGCGGCGACCCTGCCAAACTAAAACAATGCATGCACTGAGACGAAAATGCATTTGCCCACATATCTAAATGTAGGAAAGATGTTGAATAAGCCCTATTTCTAAAAACGCTGGAGTGTTCCTTTAAAGAATGTTGGTAATCAAACAGTTGAAAGCATCCATTGTAGGAAAAAAAGATACTATGGATGTCAATGGCTACGTCAACTGTCTGGTTACCAACATTCTTTAAAATGTCTTCTTTTGTGTTTGATAGAAGAAATAAATTCATACATGTTTTGAACAACATGGTGGTGAGTAAATGATGACTGATTTTTCATTTTTGGGTGAACTCACTCTTTAAACTGTTTAACAATTGTTAAAGTCAAGTGTGTAAAACATGGCAAATGATGCTCTGTTGGTACATGCAGAATAAATGTTAGCATAACATAGCATCATTTATCATTTGCAATTCACTTGCTATGTTGACATTTGAACACCTACAAAGCTTACATGTCATCTTCCAAGCGACACACTTGTATGGTTTGAAGTAGGAATATCCCACATCCAACTGTGAGTATAACACAGCAGGAACAGTGGTATAGCTCGCAGAACTTGTGCTGTGGGACTCTCTGCGATGTGAACGTCCCCTGGGGTTCGTCTTTAGATTACACCCGCTGAACAGAAGCATGTTCATTTCATTCCCATGCACACACAGCTTCAACAGAGCACTGTTGCCACGGTAGCAACATGTTATAGGTTTGAGCTTCATACATATTTCACGTTTAATGCTCATTTTATGCCTCTCAGGTGAGCAAGGCATTATCATATAAAGAGGACGCTTTTTCACTACTGACTGATAGGAATAAACGGGAAAGGGTTGCTGATGTTGGCTCAATTCAGCAGCTGTTCTTAGTGTAAATGGCACTCCCTCCTGTATGGTGGCTGGCTTTGTCTTGACGCCGGGGTGTAATGGTGTCACTAGGGCAGATATGAATACAGCTCAGTGATGAGACAACAGAACATGCATGGCCCTGCTGGATTTGGTGTGCTCATCACAGGTTACTTCTTGTTGGTAATGAATGTGAATAATGTATTGTGGCTTTGCAGAATGTGACCTGATAGCTGCTTACAACAATGGAGGATTGTTGACAGTCAGTCTAAGTAAAAGCTGTTTATAGATTGAGATTGCTTGGATTCTCAACAGCACAGTCCGTTAATTTCTATTTTTTTACAACTGAATGTCTCACAGGAAGTAATGGTTAGCCTTGAAAACCTGCTCTTTTTGTAGGTATGAAATGTTGAAAGGTTTTATTTTCATGCAGAGGCCGAGGTGTGCTGCTCTTTTTACAGATTGAAGCTTTTACTGGGCTTCGGTTTCAGTGGGTTTTTGCTACTTTTAAACAAGTATTGGACTTATTTAGGCTTTAAAGGGGTCATGAACTGCATTATTTTAGAAATGTTTCCTGAGGTGCACTTATAATGTTAGCATGATTTTTACATCAAAAATTGTCATAATTTAGAAAGACATTTTTCCTAACCTTTTTTTTACTCTGCTCTGAACGCTCTGTTTGAAGGGGCGTGTCTGCCGTGAGACTTCAGTGTAAATGCCTACTGCTGTGATTGGCTAACGTCTATGCAAATGGAAATTATTAAATGTGGAATTCTCTCAAAAACATTTAGCACGTTTTTACAATTACAGCTCTCAAGGTTTCCTCATTGTGAAAAGTGTTGATTACAGCATTATATTGCGATCTATGGCATTATATTTAGATTGTGGCATGAAAGGTTGTGTTGAGAATCGATCACAGACATGTGCACGAATGCAGCGCTCATCATTGCAACTCGATTTCTGCACACTAACGAATGCTTTTATCATAACTAACAGTGCAAACACAATGCAAATAAGAGATACATTGATTCTAACAGTTTTGGCGAGAGTCCAGAACACTTGCTCTGATTGATTGACAGTTCCAGAGATTGTAAAGTGAGCATTCTTTGATTGCATATATAATATAATTAATCACACAATGTAAAGTTGACCGTTTAGTATGTGGTTTGATTTACAGACAATAAACAATTTTGAGACAAAAATATCTGAGGGTAGGCCTATTTGAATCATTACATATCAGAATCACTGGTCACGGGTGATTTTGGTTAGACATGTACGCATAAACATATCAAATGATCTGTACCAAATCAATAGTGACACAGTAAAAACTTTTTTACTCACGTAAGTGTGTTGCGCCGTTCCTGTCGGATCTAATAAAGAAAATCCAAAATGCAGCTACTGTGTTTTTCCACAACCTGGCACTGCACAACATTTTGAACTCTTCAAAGGTAGGTTGGTCGCTTAGTTGCTCGATCCAGCGTTAGCGTCACATCTGTTATTCACCTACTACTACTTGTCGAGCTCGAATCAGTGGGCGGGGCTACTGAACTTCAGTGTTCGTGATGTCACTATGCCTTGAAGAAGCTTGTTGTAGTCCCTACCAGCGTGTTGTAGTTCTTAAAAATCGATTTCTGTAAAAGAAAATATCTCCCTTTGCTTTGAACTTTGAGTGGCGTAACTTTGCAGATGTTGTTTATCCTCAAACCACAACATTACACACCAACTAAAGTTGTAAAGTGAAAAATCATAATCAAAGACTTATACCCAGAGAAAAAGTGTTTCTTCTAAAATTCTTACAGTAAAGTTGGCAAAACTGTAAAGTTTGCAACAACAACAAAAAAATTGACATTTATTCACATACAATGAGAATATAGAGCTGTAAAATGAATATGGATAGAATAGCTAAGATTATTTATTCTTGTAAGACATTAATATGAAATGTTTGATTTTATATTTAAAGAAAAAAAAACAGAAAGCACAGTTTGAGATATTGAGCTTTACAATTTTTTTTTTCTCAGGAGAAGCTAAAATATTTTCTATATTAACTTTTAATAAATGTGAGAGACACGACTGAAATATTAAAGATAATTCAATTGTTTATGCCTGCTGCTGAATGCCAATCTGAAGATGTTGTTGAATATTTTTTCTGTGTGTAATTCAGCATTTTCTCAGATCAGTATGATGTTGAGCAGCGTCCATGACCCGTATAAACACTAGTTTTACAGTGCCAAATGCAGCAGATGTTTAAACCCACTGTAGATTTGCAGAGTGGGTGGTTTGTTTTTTAGTGAAACCCAAAACTGTATTTCAAGAGTCCATTCAGGTTGTTGCTGTACCCCGTAATAACTGCCAGCACTTCCTACAAAGCATGAAGGCCTGTAATCCTCCCCAGAACCAAGTCAGAGAAAACATCAGGTTCTCCCCCTTGAACATGGGCAATCGATCTCACAGGGATTAGCTGAACCGAGCCGGATCGAAGTTCTCCATGATCAAAGCAGAACTGGCTTGAAGGAGGATAGCGGATGGTTCTGCAGATCCGCGGTACTAGTTCACATTAGTCATTCTTGGCTTTATCATTGTGAGGAAATAGTATGAAAGATTTTGACAGACTTGTGTAATGTACCTCTGGAGACTAGATGGTTTGATGTGTTGAATGTGTCAGGGATCAGTCCGCAGCTGCAGTTCTTAGTATGGATTGTGTGCTCACCAAGAAAGTATTGCAAGTATGTACACAGCTCTCTTAACTGTTATCCAGTACATCTCACTAGATACCTTTGATGAATATATATGGCAATGCAAGGGTTAAAAATACATATACTATTTTTCATTGTGTCCAACTGAATGCATTTTATGTGTTTGTTTAGTTGCCCTTTAAACCTTGAATTTCCACTTTATTTTTCAAAGCTTTTTGCATACATTTATTTATTAGGACATTTCTGGCTAAATGCCATGTAATGTCCTTCGTGCTCTGCTGATTGGAAAAAAGGAGGAAAATGAAATTAATATTAGAAGAACAGTTCCTAAAGAGTCACAGCTAGCAGATGATAAAAATTGGAACAGCAAACTGTTTATGGGACATACTGTAAGGCAGTGTTTCTTCAACTGGGGTTTGAATCAAATATCATGTTACCATTAAATGAGATCAGAGAACTGTGACCATGAATGTGTTGAAATATTAACTTAAAATGGCAAGTCAATGATTTATTCCAAAGGGATTTGAATGACAAAAATGTTTGGGAATCCCTCTATCTCACTATAAAAATGCAAGGTTGTTTCAACCCAAATTAGGGTAATATATGGACAAACCCAACTGTTGGGTTATTTTTTTAAATACAAATTTGTCTTCATTTGTCCATATTTAACCAAAATTTTGGTTGAAACAACCCAACATTTTTTAGAGATAAAAAATGTTCAAAAAATAAACCGGCATATGTTGGTCAGCACCCTAGTGGAGGGGTCTTATATCAACCTGAAGGGTTAAATCTTACCAGATACTGAATATCTGAGCCATGAAACTCTGTTCATCATGACTGAACATAAATAAATGGGCATTAAATATTGATTTTAGTCATTATTTTATTATGTATTGTATTGCATATAGAAAGCATGATATGAAGCATGAAACTAGCACTAGTATCAATCAGAATGAAGTATTATTTTGGCACAGTAATTTTGTTGTGCCTATAGTGTTTATTAACACATGTGCCCAAGCTCATTTATGAACAGTAGCAGTAAACCATATGTAAACTATCTCTCATTAGCAGTGCTAGTCAGCATGAACTCCACTTTACCCTTGTTGTCTTACACCGCTGTGATCTCTCATGCGGTCACTGGTTTTACACACATGTGGAGAGGGCCATTCGTTTTGCTTTTAACCTGAGAAGAGGCCCCTGCCCCCCTACCGACTAACTCATTTTTTTAATTGCCCAACCACATAACAACAGGACTGTTGCCTCCTCGGAGGTAGTAGATGTTGCTTGAGACCTCTGCTTTGATGCTTTGAAACAACCATCCATCCTGGTCTGCAAAAAATATATATAGTCAGAATTGTGAGATTGTGAGAATTGTATCCATCTATATTGTGTATTATATCAATTTATTTATCTCCCTATGATTTGTGTTTACATCTCTTCTTATATTTTCCCTAAAATGTTAACACTGTTCTTTTGCTGTCGTGGAATCTTTGTTTTGTCTTTTTGTCGTTTTGTCCATTTGTATATGTCTAATATAGAAGACATGGTCTCCTCCATGGCAATAAATAGAGAAGCTTTTCTTTGAATTATTAATGGTCTCTATGTTGTTTGACTAAAAAAGGCTAAAACCCCATATTTTAAAAGAATTTTAAAAAAGAAAAAGCATCCCGAGGCACTTTACTTACTAGTGCTTTTGGCATGGCATGTAATCAGCTCAAGGAATTCAAAGAGATGACAAAATAGAGAACTTTGACAGAGGGGCTCCATCGTTTGGTTGAGTTCAAGGGAAACGCACACCTTTTGACACAAAGAGATGGGGAAAAAGAAAACAGATGGAGTCATTCATTCTAAAATGCCATGTTTTACAAGAGGTTTAAGTGCATTCCTCTGCAAAATCAACAAGGTTAAGAGGATGAGTGAGACTGGTGTAGTGCAGACTGGGAGAAAAGCTGAGTTAATTATGCCGTGAATGACGAGGGCACCGTAAAGGTCAGGGGGACAGGAAGAAACAACTGAAGATGGTGTTAGATCAGCAGAGATGAATTTTACTGGAGTTTTCTATTGTTTTCTGACATTCCTTCTGATCTAATGGTGGCCAGCTAGGCTTGGGGGGTTTGTCTTAAAAAAGTAAACAGATAAAAACTACCTTTCCAATAAAATACTAAGTCGTTTTTACAGATAGAAGATTTTATAACACAATAAAAAGCATATTAGTTTTCATATTCACATTAAATCAGTCACATTTATTGAAATGAATGTGTCTGTCTCTGTGAGTTTTACCCCATCGCTCAACTTATTTACCTCAAATAATTGTGCGCTGTCATTTTAAATAGTATAATCAAGAGAAAGTGACATCATCGGAATCATCAGAGCAGCCATGTTTAAAAGGTAGTAAGTTTTAGTAGTCACATTTTTTGTCTGCTTCCGAAATCTCATATTCTCTTATTTTGAATTAATTCGCGACTGCTAAAAAAGTATGCTCTATATGGTATGAACATAATTCACCATGATGTCATTATCACATGACCTACCAGCATCAGTTGCGTTGCTTCACTTCCTTTCACAAACCCTCTCCTGCAACCTCATGGAGTAGAAATCACTGGAAATAGTAGGTCATGCAGGTACTTTTTGCACACTGTACTGTACTGAGTACTGTGAATTTGTACATACGTCTTTTGTCACATGTTTTTCGCCTACTATATAGTAGGGAAGTATGCGATTTCAGATGCAGCAGTTGTTTCTTTTAAGCATAGCATGTCCACACCATCACATCAAATAATGGTCAGAAACATGTGCGTAAGGGTCCGAGCATGACATAAGACTAAATATATATGCATAAGAGATGAATTAGTGAATTTTAAATTGATTGTATATGATAGTGTGCATATTAGTGTGAATGTTGGAGAGTTCTATGCAACCACTTTGTGTATGAGATCTTGTCAATTCTTATATTAAAACAGTCCATCTTAATACAACAAATGGGATGAACTTGAAAATTTAGATCTGATCATCCATGGTTGTGTCTAAAATAGATTTGCAAGGACATAGTAAATGGAAGGGTTAAATGCACACTGTTTTTATTTGCCCTTGTTGGTTTTTGACATTTAGACATGGTAAGTGAAAGTTTAAGGTGAAATTATGATTTGCTAGAGGTCATATAGTAGTAGAGGGACGGAGTAGCTCGTTATTATGAATAAAGAACTGAATTAACCTCCAGATGAGCTCTAGCACGTGTCCAAATTATGATGTAGCGCAGTGCTTTGTGGGACGTCAGGACAATGTCACCTTGCCCATTTCATCTCTATTGCATGCACCAGTGGACCAGTACCTATCAAGTACCAACACACACAGTCAGGTTCATCACACACACATACACCAAGAATTATGACTGCCTTTACATCAATAGAACCTTTTTCATTAAAATGAAATTAATTAATATAAGTAAAAATGCATGCGTGTATGTGTGTGTATGTATGTATTAACATTGTTAATAGCAGACTTATAGTTGTTTCACAACCATGAGGTATTATTTTTCTACTTTATAATGCTAATCAGAGGCAGGTAGTATAGGAGAAATGACATTTTATGTAAATTTAGATCCCTCAAAAACAACAACCTATATATCTGCCTATTAAATGCTTTTTCAATGTTTAGGATCCAGACTAGCATAAAGACAAACTTACATGGACTAAAAGCCACTAAACTCCAATTTTGCCCGATTTATTTGTCAGTAATTTCCATTTAGCTAGATAAAGGTGGCAGATCACTTTTAAGGGCCCACATACCTCTTTCTTGTTCCCTTTTGCTCTCTTTTCTCTGTATATCAAGCTTGTTCTCTTCATTTTCTCGCTCTCTGTGTTTCCCTGTCCTATCTTTCTACCTCTCAGGTTGAAGTAATTAGTTGCAGGGTTTGTGAACAGCACTACAGAGCACAGTAACCTTGAGCTGAGGGGAATGTGAAGGAAACGAGAAGCGAGAGCAGAGGCAAAGAACACTCTCAGACCTGAAGATTTGGGTCTGGGGTCTCAGAAGATGGATTACCTGCACAGCACAGAGCAATTTATCAATGTCAGAGAGTGAAAGAGAGGGAGAGAGAGAGGGAATGGGGATGAGGAAAGAGTGAATGGAAGCAGAAAAATGGCTCATGGGAGGTCTGGCTCGATTTAAACCTAGATTCTTGAAAAATTACTGCACATACTCTACCGTTATACAGGCACAAAAATGTCATTTTAGTCACAGAACTGCACTATAGGCTGCACTATTACTCAATAACAGTTTTCTATTGCGTTTTATAAGTCCTACTACCATACCTTACTCTGCAGCCCCAATTTCAACACTATGATAGTCCAAACCTGTAATTAATAATGGAATTTTGTTTTCCAGCTTGGGTAAATTCAATTCAGTTGGTTAGGAACTTCCAAATAGACAACTATTTCTTATGACGTAAATTGAAATTGGATTTCAGTTTCCTAAATTTACCAGAAATTACATTCTCAGTGCAAACTTTAGAAGTGATCTTTCTCAGACATACCAACGGTGTGCAGTTTTGTGTTATCTATCTATCTATCTATCTATCTATCTATCTATCTATCTATCTATCTATCTATCTATCTATCTATCTATCTATCTATCTATCTATCTATCTATCTATCATCTATCTATCTATCTATCTATCTATCTATCTATCTATCTATCTATCTATCTATCTATCTATCTATCTATCTATCTATCTATCTATCTATCATCTATCTATCTATCTATCTATCTATCTATCTATCTATCTATCTATCTATCTATCTATCTATCTATCTGTCGTTCTATCTATCGTTCTATCGTTCTATCTATATCGTTCTATCTATCTATCGTTCCATCTATCTATCGTTCTATCTATCATTCTATCTATCTATCTATCTATCTATCTATCTATCTATCTATCTATCTATCTATCTATCTATCTATCTATCTATCTATCTATCTATCTATCTATCGTTCTATCGTTCTATCTATCTATCTATCGTTCTATCTATCGTTCTATCTATCTATCTATCTATCTATCTATCTATCTATCTATCTATCTATCTATCTATCTATCTATCTATCTATCTATCTATCTATCTATCTATCTATCTATCTATCTATCTATCTATCTATCTATCTATCTATCTATCTATCTGTCATTCTATCTATCGTTCTATCTATCTGTCATTCTATCTATCGTTCTATCTATCGTTCTATCGTTCTATCTATATCGTTCTATCTATCTATCGTTCCATCTATCTATCGTTCTATCGTTCTATCTATATCGTTCTATCTATATCGTTCTATCTATCTATCGTTCCATCTATCTATCGTTCTATCTATCATTCTATCTATCTATCTATCTATCTATCTATCTATCTATCTATCTATCTATCTATCTATCTATCTATCTATCTATCTATCTATCTATCTATCTATCTATCGTTCTATCGTTCTATCGTTCTATTGTTCTATATATCTATCGTTCTATCTATCGTTCTATCTATCTATCGTTCTGTCTATCGTTCTGTCTATCTATCTATCTATCTATCTATCTATCTATCTATCTATCTATCTATCTATCTATCTATCTATCTATCTATCTATCTATCTATCTATCTATCTATCTATCTATCTATCTATCTATCTATCTATCTATCTATCATTCTATCTATCGCTCTATGTATAAATGTATAAAAAGTCATAGGTATTTATGGAATATACATGCATGTCTGATAGATTTCTGCCATGTGCATTTTCTACACAATTGTACTTACTCTTTTGCACACTAATTGTTCAGAGACCTGAACTTGTTGTTTTGATAAATAAAAGTCTCATTCGAGAATTGAGCTAAAGCGATTGAGAAAAACTGTAAGTAAATAATGTCAAAGTTAATTTTGGGTGTACTACCCCTTTAAATAAGAATTGGAATGCAGCTTAAAGGAAAGACAGAGCAATCTGGCAGTGTAATGGTTAACTGAAATTGTGTTCTGGTTTATTTTTGTTTCATAGATGAGCGATCAAAGAATGACCCAATGGCAGCTTTCAGCTTCTGTCCTCTACTCCTGAAATACTCGCCTCTGTTGTGTTTATCCACAGTATTGCTGTTATTTTAAGGTAGCGCAGCCTCTGACTTCCCAAGTCAGCACTGACAGCCGTAGGCTGAGGAGAAGGGCCTTAGCACATAAATCTTTGTGTGTGTGTGTGTGTGTGTGTGTGTGTGTGTGTGTGTGTGTGTGTGTGTGTGTGTGTGTGTGGGCATGTTTTTGTGAAATATCAGGACACAAATGTGTATAATGACATGGGTATGACATAGGTATTACAAAAAGAGGGTGAAATATGAGGACGTTCCCCATGTCCTCACTTTTCAAAATGCTTATAAATCACACAGGATGAGGTTTTTTCACAGAAAGTAAACTGCACAGTCTCCTGTGATGGGTAGGTTTAGGGGCAGGGGCAGTGTAAGGGGATAGAAAATACGGTTTGTACAGTATAAAATGCATTACGCCTATGGAATGTCCTCACATTTCACAAAACAAACGTGTGTGTGTGTGTCTGTGTGTGTGTGTGTGTGTGTGTGTGTGTGTGTGTGTGTGTGTGTGTGTGCGCGCATGTTTGTTTGTTTTTAGGAAATAGCCTATGTCTGAGCGCTTCACATGCCACTTTGTTATTTTAAAACTGAATATGGAAAAAAAAATGCCCACAGGCATAGAAATCGCATAAGCCTTTGATGACAACACAAAGACTGTGATTGAGTGTGTTGTGTTCATTTAGCAAATGTGCATGAAAATACATTCACTGCTCAGAGAAGCAAATAACTGTCAGTGATTTTACACTATCCATATTTAAAGACAGCATAATATATATTTATTTATTTTTTATTTATTTTTTTTATTGTTTTAATACTGATGATTTTGGCATACAGCTCATGAAAACCCAAAATTCCTATCTCAAAAAATTAGCATATTTCATCCGACCAATAAAAGTGTTTTTAATACAAAAAAAGTCAACCTTCAAATAATTATATTCAGTTATGCACTCAATACTTGGTGGGGAATCCTTTTGCAGAAATGACTGCTTCAATGCGGCGTGGCATGGAGGGAATCAGCCTGTGGCACTGCTGAGGTGTTATGGAGGCCCAGGATGCTTCGAGAAGGCCTTAAGCTCATCCAGAGTGTTGGGTCTTGCATCTCTCAACTTTCTCTTCACAATATCCCACAGATTCTCTATGGGGTTCAGGTCAGGAGAGTTGGCAGGCCAATTGAGCACAGTAATACCATGGTCAGTAAACCATTTACCAGTGGTTTTGGCACTGTGAGCAGGTGCCAGGTCGGGCTGAAAAACGAAATCTTCATCTCCATAAAGCTTTTCAGCAGATGGAAGCATGAAGTGCTCCAAAATCTCCTGATACCTAGCTGCATTGACCCTGCCCTTGATAAAACACAGTGGACCAACACCAGCAGCTGACATGGCACCCCAGACCATCACTGACTGTGGGTACTTGACACTGGACTTCAGGCATTTTGGCATTTCCTTCTCCCCAGTCTTCCTCCAGACTCTGGCACCTTGATTTCCGAATGACATGCAAAATTTGATGTTTCTACTCCAGACTCCGCTTCCGCAGGTCCCCCAAGGTCTGGAATCGGTCCTTCTCCACAATCTTCCTCAGGGTCCGGTCCACCTCTTCTCAGCAGCGCTTTTTGCCACACTTTTTCCTTCCCACAGACTTCCCACTGAGGGGCCTTGATACAGCACTCTGGGAACAGCCTATTCGTTCAGAAATTTCTTTCTGTGTCTTACCCTCTCGCTTGAGGGTGTCAATGATGGCCTTCTGGACAGCAGTCAGGTCGGCAGTCTTACCCATGATTGCGGTTTTGAGTAATGAACCAGGCTGGGAGTTTTTAAAAGCCTCAGGAATCTTTTGTAGGTGTTTAGAGTTAATTAGTTGATTCAGATGATTGGGTTAATAGGTCGTTTAGAGAACCTTTTCAGGATATGCTAATTTTGTGAGATAGGAATTTTGGGTTTTCATGAGCTGTATACTAAAATCATCAGTATTAAAACAATAAAAGACCTGAAATATTTCAGTTGGTATGCAATGAATCTAAAATATATGAAAGTTTAATTTTTATCATTACATTAAGGAAAATAATGAACTTTTATCACAATATGCAATTTTTTAGAAGGACCTGTACAAAAGAGACTAAAGTGTGTGTGCGTGTGCGTGCGTCCTGGTGATCCCTACATTATGGGGACAAAATGTACCCACAAAGATGGCAATATCCGAAATCCTTGTCCTTGTGGGGAGATTTTTTGGTCCCCGTGACACTGTGATATTTTTTGAAAAAGTAAAAATTTATGCGTGTGTGTGTGTGTGTGTGTGTGTGTGTGTGTGTGTGTGTGTGTGTGTGTGTGTGTGTGTGTGTGTGTGTGTGTGTGTGTGTGTGTGTGTGGAAATTGCCTAAATGCTGCTTCTTTTAATATTGTCCACTAATGTCATAACCAGCTTTTTACGATCCAGTCAAATCTTGTTAGGTTTTCCTGAGAATATTGAGTTACATTGTAACGTGTCGGGTGTAGGCAGCATGCACGACATAGGAATATTCAAAATTGACTTTAATAATGAACGCAGAAGATAAACACATTACAAAAAGACAGTAACCGACAGAGGACTGAACTGAACAGGGAGTATATATGTAGGGAATAACAATGAACTAAATAAGACACAGCTGATGATTATAATAACCATATTAGAAACTAACATGGACATGATCAGAAACCAAGGAAACCAAAACTAAACAGAGCAGGAAAACATCAACTAAAGGAAACAGGACAGAATATCAAAATAGAATTGAAGTTCATATGCATTATGTAATATTACAGAAGTCATGAATACCATTTCATGCTTGCTTTATTATTTTAAAAATTATTGAATTACTTATTCTAATTCCTAATTGTTATATGCAATGTCATTATGTGAAGGTGGAGAATGTGTCCCATGTGCATTAAAAAGCTGTTCAATGTCCATACTGTGATGTTGACTAATGTAAAAGTCCATTAGAAAGACTGGAGTGAAGATCAGTGAAAGGTATGTCTCTCCTGGTTGCTCTGTATGGGTTGGCTATTTACCAGCTGGTTTACTAAACTATATAAACTCTTCTCCAGCAGAGTATATTGTATTTGTGCTGTCAGTCAGTGTCAGAATCCAACAGAGGATGAGGCGGTTTGTGCTAAAGAAGCATCAATTTGAGCAGTTGAGTCTCAATGTGGGTTGTGTATTAAGCAGTGTGTTATCTGTAGCACTGCAGCTTGTCAGGTGTAGAGTTACAGAGAGAGAAAGACACAGAGGAACATCTCTCGGGCAGTGTTTACACAGGAAGGGCCATGCAGACCTTGGATCATTTGAAATACTCTTAATAAAATGCAGCTCTATAGCAGTGTTAATTGAAATCCACTGATCAGTGAAGGCAGTGGAAAAGGAAATAAAAAACCTAATCTGTCGATCGGGTCGACTCGGGTGATGTTTGACGTACATCCTTTTCCTCATCGCTTTTTAAAGGGTTAGTTCACCCAAAAATGAAAATTCTGTCATTAATTACTAACCCTTTTGTCGTTCCAAATCTGTAAGACCTTCGTTCATCTTTGGAACACAAATGAAGATATTTTTGATGAAATCCGAGCGCTTTCTGACCCCTCCATAGACAGCAATATAATTAACACTTTCAAGGCCCAGAAAGGTAGGAAAGACATTGTTAAATTGTGACTCAAGTGGTTCAACCTTAATTTTATGAAGTGACGAAAACACTATTTTTTTGTGTGCAAAAACAAACAAAAATAACAACTTTTTTGTTCTAACCTGTACCAGTGTCCGATGCAGTTTACATTATAAATCATCATCACACGCATCCATCGTGGCTGGTAGAACATCAGACCATTTAAAGTGTGATAGAAATATCCCACAGTGCTCTATTGATGTAATATGTGCATGCGAGCAGTGGTTATAATATCGCAAGCTAGGACAACACGGGACTGTATGCATACTAACACTGTTGGACATATTAGACCGCAACCCCCAGGGGGTCATTTGCAGGTCCGTCTATCATAAATATCCTGTGCATTCCTCAGTGATTGTGATTGTATTGAGGAATGAGCAACACCTCCTCCCTACTGATCTCACAGTGGGCGTGAGTTTAGAGTCCTAATGAAACCCCACAATCTGCCCAATCAATCAGGGTGACAGGCAGACAAGCCCCGCCCCCTCCCAGTCCCTTCTCTCTGTCCTCCATCTTTCTCTGTCAAAGTCACTTATACGAAAACCAGCAAAAAAAAAAAAAAACATGTCCTCTTGTATTAGGTGGCTGTCCAGGTTTATCTATTAATGAAATAACTGCATCTGTAGTATTGCCAGTATATGTAAACATAAAATAACCAATATGAACTTTGAATAATGAATACATTAAGCATTCGGTTTACAATAGCCTCATTACGTTAAAGCGTAATGAAGCAGAATGTTTGTGTTTGGAGCCATAAATAGTCACATCCCCACAATTCCTTATTACTTGCTGAAGGAGACTCTGTGGAACTGCATGTGAAAATTCATTCTGGCTTGGGTAGGAGAGAGAAATAAGATGCGGGTTTGCTTCTTCTGCCTGTGGAATTAGTATGTTGAGCCAGAATCTTCCCTACCTTCCCAACATACAAAGCTGACCTCGCTGTTCGGCCTGTCTACGTTTGCCATAAAAGCATTTGAAAGCTTTCAAGAAAGAGTAATTAATCTCTATAGCAGCTGATGTATCATTTCAGGATGCACATGCTTCTCATTTCTTAATGGAGGTTGTTAATCACTCCAGTGTCTGTTTGCCACTCTCACCCCGTCAATGAAAACACTAGAGAGGAGATGATTGACCGTTAACAGTGTCTAGTGAGAAAACATTCATCGCTGATCTCATATTGACCCTTTCTACCCAGCGCAAAAGCGATTGACAGGCAAGATTATGTCCTCTCCCAAACACTCCAGTGCTGATCCTTGTGTCAGTAACTGATATTGTCTAAATCACTCATCTCTGCCCTGACATTGACCCCCGGCCCGCACAAACAAACACACATCGTCACCCTATTTGTAAAGGCCTGTTTTCGCCCGCCGCATCAATCCAGTCGGGTTGCTGTCTATAAATGTATGCCCACTCTGGGAAGTCCAGCACTCAGCTGAGATTCATTAATCTATTAGGCCTACTGCAAATTGTGTTAGGAAAGACGAGTCTGTCTCCTATCAATCAGGCAGAGTTAACTTAAACAACTAGAGGAGGGTTTGCTGTTGATAAGACATCTTGTTTGTGTTCCCCTGTGATTCAGTTAAGATTATCTGTGTGTGGCTTAATTGACGCTATTTTTCAGCATGGACAACCTCCTCCATTCCTTCCAATAAAGAAAAGATCGTAGAGTGATCAGAAAGCACTTCGGAAAGCCCAAGAAAGGAGACGGTCTATAAACTGGGGATGATCTTTAAACTGAAGACCTCTTTTCTCGGTTTATCCAATTATCTTTAAATTGACTTCAGCCAAATTTACTGCCCTGACACCAAGCGTGACCCCACTGAGGCTCAGCGGGACACACTGTTTAACCAAATTCAAAACCACAGAGGAATTTAGCCTCAAAAACTTCTAGTAGTTTGGAAGAGCGATATATTGAGATTTAAGCTTATAGTCAGTGCACTAGCTATTTCTTGTATCAATGGGAGCCCTCATTATCTCTAGGTTAAAAATAGTTGTAATTCTTCCTGGAATCTTCCCTGGAAAATAACTGGAATTCAATCATTTTAGTTTGTCTTTCTTGTCTGCGTGACATTTGTAGTTTAAAGATTGTAGGGCCAGTTCAAAAAGATATTTCCTTTCTGCATACCTGACTGTGAAGTAAGTGTAGTAATTTCTGTTCATTATTTCATCATTTTGTTTATCCATTCCTAATGTTTTTTCTGTAAAAATGTATCATTTGTAAGATGCTTTGGATTAAAAAATTTGCAAATGTGATAGCAAAAGGAATTGAAAATGAATATTCAGTTATTTTTGATAGCATCCCTAAATATCAGTGTGGTTTGGGCCTCAATAATATTAAATTTGGACATAGTGTGGATTCTATATAAATTTGGCTTGTTTTTCAACATTTATTCAGGATTTTTTCCCCTGGTTGGTATCAATATTAGGCGCATTTTTATATTTAATTAATATTTTAATATAAGTTTTGCAAAATATACATCATTTATTTAATGTATTTAATTAAAATATTCAATCACTGAAAATAAGATCCAGTAACCGCTGGATCTATCAGATCCATTCAAACAGCAACTCGCACACAGCGAGTCATTTGGAATGATTCAGTAAAAGAACCATCTCAAAAGAGTTATTGATCCCACTTTATTTTAGGTGTCTTTGACTATGTACTAACATTTAAATTCATAATTTGATACAATGCACTTATGTAGGCCTAAATACATGTTTTTACATTGTACTTATTTATTATAATTACCTACAATCTTGACCCATAGCACAAATAAAATATGAACGTAGTGTGTGTGACGTCACCTGTAGGTTTCTGAAGAGGATTTTTGAATCCCAGAAGTGGGCAAAGCCGGCCGTTGCCATCTTGGCAGCAGAGAGGCGGGACGTGGCCGTGGGTGGACTAACAGACAGCAGACAAACGGCTAGTAGCGACAGCAGCGGCAATCCACCTGTCACTCAAATGGCCACGCCCTTAATTTTGCAGAACTTTAAGGCTTAATATAATTTAAACGGATGAGTTATGAAAAATAATTCACCCTGCTCACAGTTGTCATGAAGGGCAAAATTGGCTATATAGACCAAAAACTATGTTTTTCATTTTAACATGGGGGATATATGGAATTGACTCCTTGGAGCCTGTCTCTAGCGGCCAGTCGATGAATCGAAGTTTAAATCACTTCCGTGTTGGCTTCAAGAGAGAGAGCGGTATGTCACCGCTCGCTTTTAACCCACTCTTAAACCTACCCATACCACTAAACCTGTTCCTAACCTTACCAATATCCCACCTCAGTAGCAGTAAAAGTGTTTTGCAATACAACATCAACACAAAAGGTACAGTACATTGTACTTATTTTGTTATATGGTACATAGTTCAGCTTTTTGTTATATGGTTTGGTGTTAAAGAAACCAAATATAAAGTATGACCGAGTCATTTATTAATTAATCAGACTACACTGGTTGCACTCTAAGAATCAGTTTAAAAGAATCATTTGTTTGTGAATGGCTGTACACTGGTTGTGGTGTATATTTGTGTGAGGATAGAAAGGCATGTTTTCCTGCCATTATTTCACAGGGCACAGTATTTATATCTCATCACATCTTATATCTCATCAAAATGAAAGCGTGAAATGTGTTGTCTTTTGCTGTAGAGTTGCATAGATGCATTTGTGCGCTGCCACTGACATTTAGAGAGATTTTAGGATTTGAAGAATTGTTCAAACGAAGATTGCAATTAATTGTCAAATTGTTTGTTTTTACCCATCCCTAATGCGTTCTATTGTACTCAGTGTTGATTTATATGCATTTTTCAGTGCAAGCACGTTGAACACACCCATTACTGAAGCGAGACTGATCTGTGATTGCATTACTGGAGCCCCACTAGGCTAGTGTGTATTCCATAGTGTGCACTGATCTCATATACGGCACTGGTGCACCCTCAATGTGCAGCCAGCTGGAACTTATTACAGGACGATAAAAGCAGAACTCTATGACTAGCTCCATTTCCTGTGTCAGATCCCTGGGCTGCTGCAAGCTCTAATTTCCTATTCATCCCTCCTCTGAGGGGTGCAGGGCCAAAAAGAGCTGCTGGCCAAGCGTGGATTTATGGCAGTTTTCTGGCAATGAGATGCAGGTAGATAGCATTTGGTGGAACGGAGACCTAAGCGATTGTGATCTCAGTTTTTCCCCATTCTCCATCTAGCTCTCGTTCCTAATCTGGATTTTAAAAGCAAACAAACATCAGGGGTGCCGACATGGATTTGGTTTGAAACGCATCGTCCCAAATCTGTGTCTCGTATGTGAGTGGAAAATTTACCTGATGCCGAGAAACATCTGCAGCCTGTTCCATCTCATTATAGGATCTTTGGGGTTTTTTACTCTTGTGTAGCGTATAAATGACACACAATTTCTCTCCGCAGGACGCACGCCTCACCCATCACTAGTATAGATCGACATGTCAAGACTTCAAATGAGGCATGTGCTGTGTCCTCATGCATACATTAGCATTATCTGAACACCAACCATTTTTCATTGACGGCGTGTGATTGAAATAGGTTTGCTGCAGCAGAAACCATATCAAAAACAGGGGTCGGTTGCACCAGAAAACAGCTTAGCCTAGTTGCAACATAAAGAGGCAAATTATTATACAATAATATTTTTGAGTTGCACCATTAAAGTTAGTTGAAACGTAACTCTACCTATAAACTAAGATTTACAGAAGCCTCCAACCAGGTGTAATTGCAAATTGATTGAATTGCATCAATAGTTCTTGTTTTCTTTAGACTATTCAATATTACATATTCGGGTCTTTAGCGACCCGGATCTATATCTAACAGGGATGGATCTCTACCTGTCGCGATAATATAAAACTCTTTTGGAGCTTGGAAGGGTTCAGTTTGAGCAGATGTTTTATACCATCATCACTGTCTTCATCAGAGCTCATTTCCCAGTACATGGCTCATTTTTTGTCATCTCAAACGTTTTCAAAATCAATAATTTGATCGCTGGCAGCTTCTTCACCAGATCAACCATCAAGTGACAGTCACACTAATATTTGATTGCGGTCAGTGCTTGCTCTGCAGTAAATCGCTGAGCCGTTTCAAGTTTTGCTGATGAACTTCCTATTCTTCTGTTTTCTGCCTGCGGTAACTATGAGTGAAACATCACTTCATCATTGTGTATCAGACATCACCACCTTGTGGAATATAAGTGAATTGCTGTTATTGCATTTATAGTGCAGAAAAAAAATGTGCGACCCTATACAATTTTTTTATAAAAAATGAAAGAGAAAACAGTAATTATTTTATAAATATTTTTTTGTTATATTGTTTGTAATGAATTGATTGAGACTAAGAACTAAGAAGGTTGATGTCTAACTTAAAAAAACAAATAAATGAGGAAGAGGGTAGTGAACTCGACTTTTTGCAGAATAAGGGTTACCATCTAGATTTTGGCTGCACCCAGCACAGTAATGAGGGGAAGTGACATCACTGCTGAATAATGAGCTCATGGCTCATATGGAAATGGCTAAAGTGTTAGGGGTTTAGGATACAGGAAGTGGCTGAAGTGGACATAAATCGGTCGGATAGAATGGCCAGGCATTAGTGAGCTAGTTAAATATAGTCTAAGTTTCTTTCTTTGTGATTGTACCCTTTCCCACGTGGGCTTAGGGGTAGATTTGTGGAAATGACTCCCAATGGCATGTATTTATGATCTCTTTGAGGACCTCCATGTCAGCAACTAGATCCAGATAGGTGGATCAGCAGGAAAAGTGAGGTGATTTCCTCTGAACCACAATCCTCTTTGCTAAGGCAGCTGGGTTTGTGTAGTCTAACCAGAGGTGAAACCACATTTAAATTGCTGTAAGCAGCGTTAGCCATCTTTCTAACTTCCACATGCACTCATTTATTTCAACCACATGCAATCTCTCCAAAACAAGCTGGATGATTGACAGGCTGGGACACACCTCCAAGATTTTGATTATATTGTTGGTTTATATTGCATAGAGGTTTGCCTTTAAGGTTTACTATAGTTCAGGAATTGCTTTTTGTTTTTAATAAAAATACTTACTTGTAGTTATTTTTCACGAATTATTTTGCATGACAATGCGCTACTTCACAGTTCTTCAGTTCAGCAGACAGTGTGATGTGAAGCATTAAAGCTAATGTGTTAATTTGTGAGAGAGAAGTAATTTACACTCTTTATATGATGGAATTGAATTACTGTTGAAGCATGAAAAATTAAATATAAAAATGGATGAAAAGACGGCAGCGGTAAAACATCTTTCTTGCATATGTAAGTGTGGAGAAAGTTTATTAAAAGATTCATTGGGAATTATTGACCTTAAATTATTAAATTATTTAAATTTAAGTTAAATTTAAATAAAAGTATGTTTTCTGAGGCTGTTTATTTGTTTACCTAGATATTAATTTGAGAATTTCTGTATTGATCCAACATTACTACATTGTCATTTTTATTGACATATGCTTGTTTTACTTTTTAAGTGTGTAATGCTGATGTTTGGGCATAAAAAGGTCACTCCAAGCAAAGGGAGTTCTTCTCTCAATCAGTAAACACTGTTTCTGAACTCCCTGAAAAGCCTTGATTTAAAGCCCAAGGCATATGAAAAAAAGAAAGAAAAGAAAAAAAAGGCAAAGCCTGGTTGAGTTGCATTAGTTGTCTGTTGAAACTCAAGGTTGTGGAAAGAGGAGTGACATTTCCTCCGCTCAAAGTGGTTGACAAATCACAGCACACTGGTCCAGTTGACCAATAAGAGAACACTGCGCTTTCGAAAAGAGAGGCTTCGTAGAGACAGGAAATAAATAGAGCGTTACAGACAAACTGGGAAGAGAGGTGCTGCAACAATGTAAAAATATGTGAAAAATAATGTTTTTTTGAATATTCAAGCATGAAAACCTATTCTAGTAGACCTCAAAAACAAAACCAAGTCTTTGTAAAAGGGCATAATATGGCCTCTTTAAACGGATAGTTCACCCAAAAATGAAAACATCCCCATAATTTACTAACCCTCAAGCCATCCTAGGTGTATATGACATTCTTGTTTCAGACGAATACAATCAAAGTTATATTAAAATATGTCCCGGCTGATCCAAGCTTTATAATGGCAGTGAATGGCAGCCCAAAATTTTAAGCACAAAAAAGCACATCCATCCATTATAAACACTCCACACGGCTCCGGGTTAATAAAGGCCTTCTGAAGCGAAGAGATCCATTTTTGTAAGAAAAGATATCCATATTTAAAACTTTATAAAGTGAAATATCTAGCTACCGCTAGACTGGCCTCCATATACGGAGAAAGTGTAACGCCTCTCGCAGGTCAAAACGCTTATGTTACGTCTGACATCATACATCACGTCATTAGCGATTTGTTTGTAAGTTAAATACGCTTTATAATGCCATTATAACACTTGGAAATGTTTTAATATAACTATAATATAATGTAAGATTGTATTCGTCTGAAAGAAGAATATCATATACACTAGGATGGCTTGAGGGTGAGTAAATCATGGGCTAATTTTCATTTTTGGATTAACGGACCCTTTAAATCATATGGAATAAATGATGATGATGGATAAATGATGTGCTGCATACTTAAGGATGCATCAACTTATCTCAATGTTATCTCAAAAAACAGTCTTTGCTCAATATATTGCAGTAAAGGAAATGTGTCCTGCTCATGCACAATACACACACAAGTATATCTGCAGATAAACGTGACTCGAGCCCTTTCAAAAGCAATTCCGGTTGTCATTTATTTCCTGAAAATTAAGCTGCAGAATGTGGCATTCCAGGTGCGGAGCCTCTCTCTGTGACTCTTTGTGATGTCTGAGCAGATTAATGTTGGGTTTGCTCATGCTGTGTGACTGTGACTGCCCATTCTGAGACATTTAGACAGGTCTTGAGTGAGTTCAGACAGAACTGATGAATGTTTGGCAGTGGAGGTGATTTGCTGTGGGTTTACAGAGCTGTTATTTCACTCTCAAGTGAAACACAACCAGGAAGAGCAGATTCTGAGCCAGTAACAGAGATCAGGAAATGTATTTATTGTGACAAATGCCTCAGTAAAACTTACGTAATATTTTGAGCTGGACTCAGGAATAATGTGTTTAGCAGATATCACTAAATAATTAAATTTCAAATTAAATTTTCAAATTTTATTTAATGATCAAAGAATACAGAAAAACCTGACATGTCCTTTCGATACACCCTGGGTTTTGCGGTGCATTGTGGGACTTTTTAGGGAGTGAACATTTCAGTGCACTGGAAGAATTCTGAAATTGAGATAGCCCTTAAAATGACCGACTCCCTGATCAGTGCCCTGACTACTGAACTAGCGAGCTTATTGAGACGCACCCAATGTCAACCAAGTAAACAGGAAGTAAACATACTGGAACTGAACACAGGCAAAATAAGAATATCAAAATAAATGTCCATGGACACGGACACCGAGAATTTGTGACAGTATCCATCAAAGAATCTTGTAAAATGTATCACAATTTCAGCAGCAAATCGGCATGTTAGAATGATTTGCTTCACAGGAAAAAATTAGCCTGCATAATCAGGTATTTTAAATTGTAACAATAGTTCACAATATCACCAGTTTTACTGTATTATTTTTAATCATGAATGCAGCTTTGGTGAGCATAAGTCACTTAAGACCCCAGATATTAAAATGGCACTTCAGTTGTTCAGTGGTAACATTTAATCTACAATTATTTAACAAATACTCAACTTCCGAAAACACCAGACATTTAAGATAACTGAAACTACACATTTTTCCATTCTGTTTTTGTGTTTGCATCTTGGCTTGCATCCATTTCTAGCTTATTTTTTGGAAAAGCAAGCCGCTCAATTTTAATGGAGAATGATGTTGAATTTATGACTCTCTTGGCTGAATCAAAATAATTAAAGCAAAACAGATGTGTTTTATTAAAACTTGGATGGGTTGTTGCATCAGCAAAAAAGCCTGAAATAGGCCTATATTTATTTCTTAGCAAGTAGTTTGCTTGTTATTTCTTATATTTGCACATTTCAATCTACTCAGAGATGTAAAGCAGCCAGTGGAATTAATATTTTTTATGTCCGGATGCATTAACATCTCAGCACATGCGGATTAAGGGTTCAAGATGGAAACAAGCATAATGCAGGAGCAATTTGTTATATGTGACATTATATTTACAGTACTTTGAAGTGAGAATATGAAAAATGTGTTTTTGCAATTTCAAACCCCTATCTTTTACTCCAAGAACTTTTACTTTTGCATCTTTTTAAAAAAACCTTGATGCTGGGCGCTTTTCACTGCCGTTATATGAATGAGCGTAATTCTCCTTTGTGACCGGCATTAGAAAAACCCAAGTGGTATATTCACTGCAGAGTCAAAAAACATTCAGCTTCTCCTTTTTGGAGTTCCATTGGGGTGGAGGGATAGAGTTGTGGGTAGGTTTAGAGTGTGGTTGGATATTCTAGCTCCACCCATTAGGCACAAATTACATTCGCCCCTCCTCTCTGGAGTTCTACAGGTACGCTCCACCCATTTGGCCTGAAAACATGGGGGTGAGAAAATTATGACATAATTTTAGGGTGAACAATCCCTTTAAAAAATCATTTTAGTGAATTAATTCATTATAGTAATGTAAATGAACAATTCACTGATTAGTTAAGTAATTGCTGCTGTTTTCCGGTATTTATTGTAAATTTTTTTGCAATTTAATACTGTCACCCTAAATAAGATATCTATTAGGGGCCAAGCACTGAAGGTGCGAAGGCATATCCATTGGCATTCCTATTCTTCTAATTCTTCTTCTTCTTCCACTCTGGAAGTCTATGGCAGCCCATTCAGTTCTTAAACTCATCTTAAACTTTGACAGTTACTGACAGCATGCATGCCTTCCTGCCTACACTAAACTTGCTGTCTGAAGTAGAGACCTGCATCAGATTTGATGGCGTGGGCGGTAACGTAGTTGTGTGTGGGGAATAAAATTATTTGCGGGACTCCCGCAATGTAGTCTATGGCAGCCCATAGTTCTGCTTGCGGAACGTTATGAAATTTGGCACACAGACAGAGGACAGTCCAAACATTCAACATAGGAAATTTGTAGTCTCTATCTCGGTCCCTCTAGTGCCACCACCTGTCCAAAGTTTGACTTATGTTTGTGCTAATACATTTTGAACCATAAGGGCTAGAAATAAAATTCAAAAGCCATTTAGAATATTTCCGAAAAACATACTTTTTCAAACTCCTCCTAGGCCGTTGCTCTGATTTTCATGAAAATGGACCCAGATCATCTTTAGACCATGCCCACAAAAAATTATGGAATTCAAGTTGATTGGTCAAACCATTCTCGAATAATGCACAAAAGAATTGGACGAAATGCCTGCCAAAATGAACATGTGGCTATATCTCTGCAACGCTTTAGCGTACTCTGACCAAACTTGTTGTGTGTTATGCCAGCCATGACCTCAGGTTACCTGCAGCATTTCGGCACAGTGTCACCAAGTGGTCAGGAGATATGAAAAATTTATATTTTTGCTTATAACTTCTGAACGCTTTGGCCAAAAATTTAATTTGAGGCATGATGCCAAAATGACTCTGATGCTGGATCTCTGCGATGCTTTTGCCTAATGAGACCAAACTTTGCATGTGTCATTGTCACCACACTTTGACAACACTACATCAATTTCGTAACAGCGCCACCTATTGGCCGAAAGTGATAAACCTTTAAATCGTATTATTAGTGAGTGACTGTATAAATGAATTTTCAGCCATTTTGCTAGCCTGGATGCCAGCTGAATTTAGCCCGCCCACAACATTTTTGCTTTTTATTTTGGCATGGTTGCCTGCTAAAATTTGCATTCCTGGGTCTATATATCACATAATTGGGGTCACTTCAACCTGCGGACATGGAGAACAACCCGCGGGCAAAACACGGACTTGGCAACACAGTTCAATTGAGTTTTGATTACATTTGACAACTAACGTTACGCGTCGCTCCGTTGCTCTGATTGGTTGTAGGTCTATCCAATTGAGGTCTTTCCTGGTTCGGTTGAAACACGCCCCATAATCACAGCCCAATGGAGCAGAATCAGAATTGAGTATGACCATGTCAGCCTACCATTTTACCTAAATTCATCTTAAAATATCTTTTTTTGCTCATTGTTTTAGTTGGTCTGATACCCCCAGCCATGTTGGCATGTCTTATCGTCTTCTTTGTTCTTGGCCCCGATAATGGCTGCTTTGCAGCTATATTTACTTTTCATTCAGTTCTAATCATAATTTGATTATAAAAATTGATTTATAGATATATAGGGATAATGTCCCTTTGTTTAAATATCTACTCTTTGTTGACTGCATGTAGTGTAACTAACTACTTTTAAAGAGCAGCTTTAGTTTAACTTCTAATTGATGTTGAGCAGGTTTTTTGGTCAGGATGTTCATGTTAAAATGGATCAGGTTTGTTTGGATTGGGTTTTCAAGCTGTGTGCAGTTTCAACCCTCGCTTGTCTATTCAGTTTGACTTTAACTTTGACAGTTATTGACAGCACATATGCCTTCCTGCCTACACTAAACTTGCTGTCTGAAGCTCAAATACATGCATATGGGACTGTAAGCGTCCTGTGTGCTCTTATCAATAGCTGTCTGTCTGTCCCTCCTGATTTGCGACCTGGTCCCTCCAGAGAGCTCTGGGTTTGTTGATGTAGTATAATTGTCAAGGCAAAAAGGTGAATTAAGGATGTCTAACTAAAAAGCGTCTTTGTGAGGTTTGTGGATATGTTGTGTACACTCACAAGAGCTGCTCAGAGGAAGGTGGAAATGTAACGAATGACCAGTGAAACCTCCAGATGAATGAAGCCACTCTCAAAATGAACACCACATTAGCCAAAAGCAACATCAGGTAATATGCTGGTACTGCAAAAACGGACTCCGTCCTTACATCGCTCTCCAGGTTTTTACATGTTTATAGTTTACAGGATCTCGATGAAGGAAATACAGCTACTGAGTTTAGAGACTATTATAAGATTAAGACATAAACTAGCAATGAGAGCAAGTCTTTGCTTTTAGTTTCTAATAGGATATATAAACATTGTGTTTCTTTCGCAAATACCTTCACTAGAGGAAAGGTGGCCGAACAGTTGTTGCTGACCGGAGTGTGTGGTCATACGGGTCAATTTCTAATATGATGCATGGACATTTAGCATTGACATCCACATGCATTAGTATGCACCATTGTTTTTTTTTCTGATATTTTATTTACACATTTTTTTATTTTAGATTTATTTCAGTTGACAAAAATTATTTTGGTTACACTTTATTTCGATTGTTCACTTTAGACATTCGTCTATAAGTAACTTTGCAACTACATGTCAACTAATTCTCGTCAGAGTATAAGTAAACTGTATTAGGGTTAGGGTTAGTAGAATAAGTTGACATGTACTATAATGTAATGTATTGTAATGAGAGTTAAAGTAGACATGTAGGTGCAACAATACTTATAGTCAACAGAATGTTTTAAAGGGGCAATCAAATTAAAGTGAAACCCAGATCTATACAGGTGGAGCTGGGGAAGGTGGAGGGTTTCTGAAAGCGTGCTGCACTGCTAAGGCAAATGCTGAACAAGTATTTGAAGGTTGAGCAGCAAGCTCATTGGCTACTGATACAACAGGAACCAATCAGCTGTGCCCTAGGGAATTATGTGATTGCAAGCAGGTTAAGGGCCTATCAGCCTGCATAATCTAGAGTTTCATGACAGAATTTTGTATTTGACAACATTGGTTTGCATCACATGATCAGTATAGTTGTGTGTTTCAAAATGATGAGACATCTCTATTCAAAGCCAGCATCACATCTAACTTCGCCTGAGGGCAAACATGATGAGGGTTAAATAGGTCACAACATTTTTATTAGTTTTAGGCATTACCACTGAAGCCCTCCTGAGTTGGTCTTCACCTTTCATTAAAGTGTTAGTACACCCAAAAGTTACATTTCTATAAATGATTAATCCTTATTTTGTCCAAACTTGTATGTTTTTTTTTTGTTTTTTTTTAATCTGTTAAACACAAAATAAGTTGTTTTTTGTTTTTTTTTGTCCACATACTGACAAATGAATTTGAGATCAGTTTTAAAATACCAGCACAACTGTGAAAGAGCCTTTTGTCTGAATCAAATGTTGGCATTGGCTTGCTCAGATAGCGGGTATACAGCATACCATTAGTCAGATGATGTCATGTAATTGTTGATTGAAAATCAGTGAGCGAACCCGACCGTGTTCCACAACAATGACTTTGCAGCACTGATATGTTTCCTGGATTCATTTGAAAATCTATAGTGTTTTGTGTCAGAGATGTGTGAAGCACAAAATGTCATTTTAAATCAATTTGAGGACTAGTATTTGTTGTCAGTCAGTGTGCAAGCTCATTCTGTCCCCACATTTTTGATTGCAACACAATATCTTATGCCTTGGACTGTTTCTAGTTCACGTCCAATGCCAAAACTGCTTAGAAAGCAGGACAGTATATCTTCTGTTCCTGCTCTGTAGCTCATGACTTTTGCCCCTCCTCCTCTGTGTTTGTCCCATTGGGACGGTCCATATAGACGATAGTTAATTGATTCAGTCAGGGCTTCTGCTAGCAGTATTAATGACTTCAGTGTTTTCATAACCAGCCTGATAATGGCTGCAGTTCTCTCTGGTTCCTGCTAATTAAATAAGGAATTGACTAGCAAACAGGACACCACAGGCTCTGGAAGCAGGCCTAACTTTTGCTCCTTTGCTTTGTCCTCTAAAGCGGGTGAATGTGGTTTGAGACTAGTCCAGTGGCAGTGAGTAATTGCTTCCAATGAAGACCTAATAACCCTCAAGACTCTAATTCGACAGACACTGAGGAATATGAGCCATTTCTTCAGACTTGGATCCAGTTCCCATCATGATGAATGGTAACTATCCAATCAACACTTCTGTGAAGCTCTCATCTGAAGTGTCTTTAAAGCAGAGCACTGGACCGGAGGGCTTCAGTCCATCTGGCAGTCTTAAAAGGCCTCTTTCACCCTCTCTTTTTGGCTGGAGAATGAATGGCTACATCCATTAGAGTGCTTTAGCCTACATGGTTCTGTTTGTCTACCCAATGTAATCTCAGACTCCATGCAATTATAGTGCTCTTGAGAGTGGATAGGGTTTATTTTTTTATAAATGTATATTGTAGGTAATGATGTAAAAACTGCAAAATTCTATAGATGTGGCATGGATGTGTCTTGAATGAATGCATATATCTCTTCTGTGCTTCACAAGCAAAAATCTGGATCCTTTGGAAACCCAAATGGGGTTATTAATGCTCACACCTAAAGGATTATTAGGAACACCTGTTCAATTTCTCATTAATGCCATAATCTAATCAACCAATCACATGCAAGTTGCTTCAATGCATTGAGGGTGATTCAAGCTAACAGAAGAGCAACATTGACTGAAATAACCACTCATTACAACCGAGGTATGCAGCAAAGCATTTGTGAAGCCACAACACGCACAACCTTGAGGCGGATGGGCTACAACAGCAGAAGACCCCACCGGGTACCACTCATCTCCACTACAAATAGGAAAAAGGGGCTACAATTTGCACAAGCTGACCAAAGTTGAATACTGGAAAAATGTTGCCTGGTCTGATGAGTATTGATTTCTGTTGAGACATTCAGATGGTAGAGTCAGAATTTGGCGTAAACAGAATGAGAACATGGATCCATAATGCCTTGTTACCACTGTGCAGGCTGGTGGTGGTGGTGTAATGGTGTGGGGGATGTTTTCTTGGCACACTTTAGGCCCCTTACTGCCAATTGGGCATTGTTTAAATGCCACGGCCTACCTGAGCATTGTTTCTAACCATGTCCATCCCTTTATGACCACCATGTACCCATCCTCTGATGGCTACTTCCAGCAGGATAATGCACCATGTCACAAAGCTTGAATCATTTCAAATTGGTTTCTTGAACATGACAATGAGTTCACTGTACTAAAATGGCCCCCAGAGTCACCAGATCTCAACCCAATAGAGCATCTTTGGGATGTGGTGGAACGGGAGCTTTGTGCCCTGGATGTGCATCCCACAAATCTCCATCAACTGCAAGATGCTATCCTATCAATATGGGCCAACATTTCTAAAGAATGCTTTCAGCACCTCGTTGAATCAATGCCACGTAGAATTAAGGCAGTTCTGAAGGCGAAAGGGGGTCAAACACAGTATTTAGTATTAGAGTGTGTGTGTGTATATATATATATATATCTTTTTCAGTTTCATACATTTCTTGTGAATCAAATTCATTACCTTTGAGTTGCTATTGTTTGAGTTACAGAAAGTTTAGTTCTGCCGTTTTCTTTAATCAATTTAATCACTTTTATCATATTTTAGTAAATAACTCTGTGACTGTAATCAAAGGCAGTAAAAACAGCACTGAAAATATCTAATGTGCAATTTAATATATATTTTATAACTTTATTTGTCCCTTAAATTGCTTCATAAATATTTATTCAATATGAATATGTAGTACATTCCACTTGCATGTATACCCAAGCCCTCCATAATTCATATTCTGTTTATTGCTCAGTGCAATTGGATTTTATGTCGTTAAACACCTCTGGTTACTGATTATCACATTTTGGTTGGAATATGAGAATCAAATTCTCATATTAATAAGTGAAATGCTTGCAAGCAGCACTTTCCATTTAGATTATTTTCTGCTGTAAGGCATTCAATGTGATGCATTTTGCCAAGTTATATGTCTGCTTATTTTCTGGTTATGTTGCAGTTGCTTGTAAATGTGAGACAGACTGCTTTTCGTGAAGCAGTGGAAGTTGTTTTTTCTTCAAATACGATTTGAGTTCACTTTTTTTTTTAAAGAGTTAAAGTCTGCTATTTTTGGTTATTTTTGGTTAAGTCTTAAAGTGGCACGGCTTAGGATTTGGTATTTGGGTCCCCACCCTAAAAGAAGAAATATCTGCAGTGGCTTTGCATGAATTACAGAAATGCAGGTTTCTGCTGCCGCAGTCGTAAAAGCTGAACCTCCAGTTTTAAACCAGATTCACCTCCAACCTGATAAATAAACCTGTTTTGTAATATAACAAAGCTTGACATATATTCAAAGACAGCTAGCTGTATGATAAACACTTTGTGTCTATACTAACAGAACTTCCAGTGCGTGAATGATCATTTCCTGTCAGCCAGGGAAGTAGAGGTCAGTGCGGTCAGCAGACATATTCCAGATCACTTCTGTCTGCCTTCTACAAATATTTACATACATATTTATGTGCAGACTATGAAGAAGATGGATTTTCAGCATCATTACCCCAGTGTTCAGTGTCACATTATCCTTCAGAAATTATTCTAATATGCTGATTTGCTGATCAAGAAACATTCCTATTTTCAATGATGAAAGTATTTTTTATATGTTTTATGATAATGTAGCTTTTAAATCAATGTCTTAATCGAAAACAATACACAGATGGGATTCAACAGAATGAATGGAGAACAACATTTATTTGAAATTCAAATCTTTTGTAACATTGTCTTTACAGTCATTTATGACCACTTTAATGCACACTTGCTGAATAAAATTATTTATTTCATTTTTTTGTACATTAAATCAGTTATGTTTTACTTTTAGGTTAAAGGCTGGTGGGACATTTAAGATGACAGACACAATGATGTTTCTCAGACTCGTCTCAATATGTTTATATCAACCCTCAAACAAATGAACTGTGAAGGCAAATGACATGAAGAAAGATGACACAGGACATCAAAATACTACTATACTGAATCTAATTCATTTATAAAACATATGAATAAAAATAGGTCTATTTATGCAAACCATTCAATATATGAATGTTGAAATACTTTTTTTTTCCTCATAAAAACACACTATAAATACGCCATTTCAAAAAACATTGACTCTTTTGAAACATGACTTTAGAGCATCCCTATCAGCCTAACAAAGCAACACTGGCTAAACCAATGGTGTAGGTTTTGGGCGGGGCTATCTTTGTGCCTGATTAATGACAGACAAGCGGAAGGATTAAGCATTAATTATTACCGTTTGGTTTAGTTGTGCTAAAAATAAAACATTTAGGGCCCTATCATACACCAGGCGCAATGTGACACCAGGCACAACGCAAGTGTTTATTGCTAGTTTTACCTGATGAAGTTAACAAATTCCGCCATGTAAATTTTTCCATCATTAAACTAAAAAGTGGATTCGGACATACCCTAAGTACACCTGCACTATGCAGACCATGCCCTTAGATCATTAAAATAGGGCCCTTAAGCTTTGAGGTAAACTTTTCTATGCATTGTCGCAATGAATCATGGACCCTTTTTCCATAGTACTAGATTCATCCCAGGAACTACTAGGTTTAGCACAGAACAGACGCCTTCTATACAACAAAACATGCAGCATGCATGCAAAATGAGGCAAATGAGCTTTCTGGTTACAGTTTGTTCCTTAAATTGGGTTGCATCCTTTCTGTGGACACTGACCGGAAACGCATGACAGAACCACGAACGTGGTCAGAGATAAGTGTCTTAGGTCTGGACTTTTATAGAGGTCCTTACGGTACAGTGCTGCCCTGTCAGCTTAAGTTTACTCAATGAGAGCGGCATTAACTGTGGCGATCTGCAGAGGTCACCATGTGCAATGTATGGGGCAGAGGGGATGTTGGGAGAGGAGGGGAGGGATACACAAAGCAGCTTGTGTAAGATGAGAGTCGGTCTGTAGATTTACACTGACAGCAGGAATGTGTGGTTTTAATCAGAACAGACCTTCAGTCTCTCCCCTTCAGTGACTGTGCTCGTGCACAGAGCTTTGATTAGCTGGACCGCTGCCCTGTGACCACCCGAGAGGGGCCAGGTAGACCCGACAAGGTGCTGTAAGGATACCAAGCATTGCACTGTTGAGTCTATAATGATGTGTCAGAGACCCACGATGCAGATATATTCAGTGCAACACTAAGTCATTTGGTTAATGTTTCCTAACAACTGTGCTAGCTGGAAAAGTCATCTATAGAAGCATTGATTGATGCTTGAAGTCAAATTTTTTTATTTATTTAAATAGGCAAATGCTTAAGAGTCAATGATTGGATCATTATTGCAGTGATTGTTGTTTCTAGCATGTTATATGTTTGGCAATGGTTATATGGAGTTTGTAGCTTTTCATTTCTTAAACAACCATGTAGGAACACACATCATGGCCATATTTCCAGGATCACAATGTCAAGATTCATACATTTTTGGCACCTCTGCTTCCAGACCTTAAAGTAATTGAAAGTCTTTGGGATGTGCTGGAGGAGACTTTACAGAGTGCTTGACTCTTGCATTGTCAATACAAGATCTTGACCAAAAATGTGTGCACCTCTTGATAGAAATAACATCACAACATTTATTTCCTTCAAGAGGTATTGAAATATTGAGATATCCAAGCCCACTTGCAGCCATTCTGGTATGTAGCGCCCACTTTTTTCACAATCCAATCAATTTGTGATGGATACATTTATGCTGCATGTTCCGTTTTACTCTATGGAAGAAAACTAGATTGTGATTGCAGCTGACTTTTGTGTTCAACAACTCCCTACATGTTTCGACAATTCATTTGAAGTACAGATGTGTTGCCACATTTCGTGCACCTGCATCTGTGCTTAAGACAAAGGCTCCCGTCACTAGCTGCACTGCTAATTCAGTCTCTCTTCATGCATGAGTGCGCCTGCCTGATCCAAAGGTTTGAGGTTAATTGTTATACTGGCTGCATTAAACTTCACACCCTCCCATGACTACTGCAGTTGAAGTCCGAAAGCGCCATTATAGTATCAAACAGACACTGTCTAGATGCTAAAAAGGTCAAGTATCTGACAAGGCATTGGGGATGCTAATTAGATTGATGCTGGGTCTAAAATGAGAGAAGAATCGTCTAGCCATTATGATTAGCTCCAGAATGTATGGGGGCAAAATCTGAAATTCCAACTGTGAATGGATTGAATTGGTGAAAAATCTGGTGCGAGATCAGTTAATTCTTCCCTGTGGCAGAACTATTTTGTGGAATGTAGCTTTTAAGTCAACGTCTTAATCGAAAACATACACAGATGGGAAGGCAACAGAATGAAAGATTAAGTATATTTATTTCCGAGTGTCCACTAAGTCGTTGCAAGAGTGCGTCTCTTCCCCTTGCATGATGAAATGATGATGTCATTCAATTAATCTAGAATCATGGCTGCATCTTCACACTGGCCCTGTGAGAATGTGCCAAAACGTAATTATGATCTTCATCTCACGGAATGCTCAAGCACATGGTGTGATGATGCACCAAAGCCAGATAATTGGCAGCTTTATGCTAATGAAGACTTGGAAGACAGAAAAATAAAGAGCAGACCAAATTCAAAGTGACAATGCGTGAGAACAAGGGCTGTGTTCTGCATTCAGTAATGAATCTACTTTACTATATACAAATAACCATTCACATCTTTTTTATTTGGTGAATATGCCTTCCTCTTTAGATTTCAGTTAGTCATTAATTGGTGTAGAGTTTAATGCTCACGGCTGGTAACCATGCAGGAGGTTGATGGTTTGATCTCTGTAGGAAGTGAGCCATGAGCCAATCAGAACTTGAATAAGGCACTTAACCCCAGGATGCTTCGGGGGGGATTGTGCTTGTAATAAGTTCATGGCGCTGATCTGTGGTGACATCATGTGAATGTCTTGGAAAAAAGAATCCATGGTTGTGTGGCGATTAAATTAATGATTCTAATTACTTATCAGTGCAGATAGAGTCATTTAATCTGCTTAAGACTGCTTGGGGAAAGACATTGGAGGTATGTTTGCCCACAGGAAAGTTGAATTGCTCAGAGGAACCATGTTCATTGCACTTAATTGAGTTCTCAGTTTCATCAGTTTTGTCTTAGATCCCAGCAAGCAATTCTGCATTTAAAAGATGCCAAACACAGCCCTGATTCGGGCTGTCAGTGAAAATGTAATAACCATTGCCCAAGAAAAGACATCTAGAACATGAAAATGTAACCAAATTCAAGGTTATTTTGGCTAGCAGTGGGTAGCCGGACTATATCGGTTCTATAGTTAACCAAGACGGTGAAAAGACGTTTCTCCTAAAATTTCTTTTGAAACAATAGTTATACATATACAGTACATGTACAAGTAAAGATCAATAAATACAAAAATGGTTGGCAGCTTAAATTATTTTGTGTATGCCTGTATGCCAACAATTGTCTCATTTGTCTATATTTTTGGTAGGTTACCCAGAAATGAATGTTGTCATCATTTACTGACATCTATCATTCTAAATCTGTATGACTTGCTTTCTTCTGGGTAAAATCTGGGGCTGTACAATGGAACTCAATTGTTGGTTCCAAACATTCTTCAAAATATCTTCTTTTGTGTTCTGCAGTAGAAAAACTCACACACCACATGGGGATCAGTCAATTTTGTCAGAATATTCATTCTTTGGTGGACATACAAGGTGGATATAAAAGTAGTTTTATAAGAAACATCTAAGAGAACACTTAACACTTAATTGAAAAATGTATGGGTTTATAATAAAATTTGTATCAAAGGGCTTTTGACTGCACATTTTTTGACATATTTAAAGTCATTTCCAGAACATTTGAGCTAATGTCTCGGTTACGTATGTAACCCTCGTTCCCTGAAGGAGGGAACGGAGACGTACGTCGGACATCGAACGTGACATGGTCTGTTTTCCAGGAGAAAAGTCAGAGAAATTGTTTTCCATTTTATTTCATTGAGAAGCAATTGAGAAAACAAAGAGATTAGTTTTTGAGTTCTTACATGTGAGTGATTTTACTGTTGGTAGGGACATTATAAAATGAATTTGCCTGAGACACCTGATTTATATTTGTTTAAGAGTATATATATATATTAATCACTTTTAGACTGTATCTTAGCCAGCACTTGATCACATTTATTTAAGTTTAAATGCGGAAGTATGACTTCTATGTGCTAAAGTAAAACTTCTTTTTTTCCCTGTCTCTCTATAGGATCCCTCCTTCTCCCTGCTTCTCCATGACAAGCTGCAGGTGCCCAACAGCACACGCAAGGCATGGAACGAGCGTG